>CM060980.1:3867500-4297500 GCA_030765065.1 Deroplatys truncata | reverse complement strand
TTTGTCTGAAATTCTAAAATTGTCTAAAATTCGTATGAAACAGGAGATACTCTGTTTACATCTGATGCAGCAGTTTATAGTTTAATTCTTCAGATACATATATTTTAGAGAAGTCACAAAGGCTATAGTGGTAGGACGGCCTTGAAGGGTAGTGACTTGTTCCATTGTTTTCAATAGCCTCAGTCGTTCTTTTCATTGGTCTAGTAGAATGAGGACCTCACCGGTCATTAGGGGCATGTGTAGGTAGTAGAAACGTAGTATTGTTTGTGATGTGTTGCTTTACTGCGATCATATATTCATTTGTTAAGCCATGTAGATTTGTAACAAGTTGGACTTTCAATAGCTTTTCCTTTTCTCTGTACATGTACCTTGTAGAGGTGTGAATGGTACCTGCTGTCTTCTTCTGGATTCAGTGATCTTCTTTGTTTATCTAGTAAAACTGATATTAAACAACACAAGTGCACACTCTGAATGCTTTCATTACCAATAAATTCAATTCATGGATTAATAAATCGCATTCCTCTTTTGCAACCTTCACTAATCAGTGTTTTCTACATGTGCAATCTACACCGACAATATAACAGCCTTACTATGTCTATCATGTTTAGATTTTTCGTTGGTCTACTTTGATGAACACTCGTTCTTTTCATGGTCATCACTTGATTCCATGTAGAAATTTACACCACCCGACTACACACAACAGTAACACAACCTTGTCTCTACAATAATGCAGTCGAATGGCTGTAAAATATCAGCGAAAACATTGCATAGGTAGGTTACAAGTTATACAACAGAGGGGGACCCCCAGCGCATTGCGACCTACATAGATCTATTGTGGCTACCCTCCTACAGGAGTAAGGGATGAAGTGAAGGAACAACAGGAGTCTGGAGGAAGACAGATTGCAGAGACGCGCGGAAGTCCCTAACAGTTCCAGGCTCGAAGATCCGTACTACTGCTGGAGCTGCCTAGAGGGCGTGATGAATGACCCGTCGAGTAGCCCTCCTGGGGAGTGCTCTTTCCTTTGATCACTCATCCGCGACATCTGTCCTAATGCCATACGCCACGAAGCCTAGAAGTACATCTGGAAGATGAGAAGTAGGCGGAATGAAAGGGTAATTATGTAAAGGAACTCTTGGTATATAAAAAACCACCCCAGAATTCGCCTACCGACTAGGGAAAATCGCAAAAATTCCAAGGTCAGAGTGGACGGTCGCGGGAGTCGAACCCGGATCCTCCCAAATGAAACTCTCACACATTACCGCGCAGCCATCTCGCTCGGTTGCGTAGGTAGGTTAATAATACAAACCAGGCTACAAACATTAAATCAGATTCTTCTGAAGTAATAGAGAATTACAACCATTTAATCTATGTCGGCTCCGATTGCTTTTCCTCTAGACATTTTTACTTTCTCTACTACGTATAGTAAGTAGGGAAAGTATTGTATTCCATATTGTATTTCACCCAAAAAATTCGATACCGAGATTTCACCGGAAATACATGTTTTGAGACCCCCTGAATCCAAAAAAAGCATTTTTGGAAACATGTCCGCGTGTGTGTCTGTCTGTGTCTGTGTGTGTCTGTGAACAGCATAACTCAGAAACGAACAGTCGGATAAACACCAAACTTGGTATTTAGGCTCAGTATCTTCCAGAGATGTGACACGAAGGTTTTCAAGGAAATTCCTCTACCCCTGATTACACTTTACATGGAAAATTTTTCGAAAATTTTAATTTTAACAAAAATGGTTCTAACGATTTTGAAAAAAATATCATATGTTTAAGATATTGTCATAACAATGAAATGTATATCTCGAATTTTCTGGGAATGTCCCCAAAAGTATTCTTCACTGTAAACCACCTTTGCATAACTGGTAAACCATAAGAGATAGACAAAATTTTACTACACAAACAATGTAGATCACGTTAAAATACACAATTTATGTCATATACATTTTTTTTGTTGAGTGAACCATTTTCGAGATATTGCTTGTTATACCCTTAAATTTTCCAATATTTTTTCTCAAATGGGAATTCGTTATTCATTTTTACTTTCTCTACTACGTATAGTAAGTAGGGGAAGTATTGCATTCCACCCAAAAATTTGAGACCGAGATTTCACCGGAAATACACGTTTTGAGACCCCCTGAATCCAAAAAAAGCATTTTTGGAAACATGTCCGTTTATTTGTCTGTGTGTGTGTGTGTGTGTGTGTGTGTGTGTGTGTGTGTGTCTGTGTGTCTGTGAACAGCATAACTCAGAAACGAACAGTCGGAAAAACACCAAACTTGGTATTTAGGTTCAGTATCTTCCAGAGATGCGACACGAAGGTTTTCAAGAAAATTCCTCTACCCCAGACTACCCTTTACATGGAAGATTTTTCGAAAATTTTAATTTTCTCAAAAATGGCTCTAACGATTTTGATTAAAATATCATATGTTTAAGATATTGTCATGACAAATGAAATGTATATCTCGAATTTTCTGGGAATGTCTCCAAAAGTATTCTTCATTGTGAACGACTTTTGCCTAACTGGTAAATCATAAGAGATAGACAAAATTTTACTACTCGAAAATGTAGATCGCGTTAAAATACACAATTTATGTCATATACATTTTTTTTGTTGAGTGAACCGTTTTCGAGATATTGCTTGTTATTTCCTTAAATTTTCCAATACTTATACTTTTTCTCAAATTCGTTATTCATTTTACTTTCTCTACTACTTATAGTAAGTAGGGGAAGTATTGCATTCCACCCAAAAATTCGATACCGAGATTTCACCGGAAATACATGTTTTGAGACCTCCTGAATCCAAAAAAAGCATTTTTGGAAACATGTCCGTGTGTGTGTCTGTGTGTGTGTCTGTGTGTGTGTCTGTGTGTGTGTCTGTGTGTGTGTCTGTGAACAGCATAACTCAAAAACGAACAGTCGGATAAACACCAAACTTGGTATTTACGTTCAGTATCTTCCAGAGATGCGACACGAAGGTTTTCAAGAAAATCCCCCCACCCCAGACTACCCTTTACATGGAACATTTTTCGAAAATTTTAATTTTCTCAAAAATGGCTCTAACGATTTTGATGAAAATATCATATGTTTAAGATAATGTCATGAGAAATGAAATGTATATCTCGAAATTTCTGGGAATGTCTCCAAAAGTATTCTTCATTATGAACGACTTTTGCATAACTGGTAAACCATAAGAGATAGACAAAGTTTTACTACACAAAAAATCTGATGTGTTACACTCACATGACTTTCTCTACTCTTGTACAATCTATTTTTACAAACGCCTATTCTCCATATGCTTTATATTAATCGAGATATCGAGATGGCAATCTTATTTGTAATTTTCTTGTAGATGCAAGGGGAATATGGTAGCTTTTAAGCGATAGTCAAACATTTTATCGCTGGTTGCTATGTGGCGCATTCCAGTCTCTTTGCATGTCCAGGACATAAAAAAATGAATAACGAATTTGAGAAAAAGTATAAGTATTGGAAAATTTAAGGAAATAACAAGCAATATCTCGAAAATGGTTCACTCAACAAAAAAAATGTATATGATATAAGTTGTGTATTTTAACGCGATCTACATTTTTTGTGTAGTAAAATTTTGTCTATCTCTTATGGTTTACCAGTTATGCAAAAGTCGTTCATAATGAAGAATACTTTTGGAGACATTCCCAGAAATTTCGAGATATACATTTCATTTCTCATGACATTATCTTAAACATATGATATTTTCATCAAAATCGTTAGAGCCATTTTTGAGAAAATTAAAATTTTTGAAAAATGTTCCATGTAAAGGGTAGTCTGGTGTGGGGGGATTTTCTTGAAAATCTTCGTGTCGCATCTCTGGAAGATACTGAACGTAAATACCAAGTTTGGTGTTTATCCGACTGTTAGTTTTTGAGTTATGCTGTTCACAGACACACAGACACACACAGACACACACACACACAGACACACACACAGACACACACACGGACATGTTTCCAAAAATGCTTTTTTTGGATTCAGGAAGTTTCAAAACATGTATTTCCGGTGAAATCTCGGTATCGAATTTTTGGGTGGAATGCAATACTTCCCCTACTTACTATACGTAGTAGAGAAAGTAAAAATGTAGATCGCGTTAAAATACACAACGTATGTCATATACATTTCTTTTGTTGAGTGAACCGTTTTCGAGATATTGCTTGTTATTTCCTTAAATTTTCCAATACTTATACTTTTTCTCAAATTCGTTATTCATTTTTACTTTCTCTACTACGTATAGTAAGTAGGGGAAGTATTGCATTCCACCCAAAAATTCGATACCGAGATTTCACCGGAAATACATGTTTTGAGACCTCCTGAATCCAAAAAAAGCATTTTTGGAAACATGTCCGTGTGTGTGTCTGTGTGTGTGTCTGTGTGTGTGTCTGTGAACAGCATAACTCAAAAACGAACAGTCGGATAAACACCAAACTTGGTATTTACGTTCAGTATCTTCCAGAGATGCGACACGAAGGTTTTCAAGAAAATCCCCCCACCCCAGACTACCCTTTACATGGAACATTTTTCGAAAATTTTAATTTTCTCAAAACTGGCTCTAACGATTTTGATGAAAATATCATATGTTTAAGATAATGTCATGGGAAATGAAATGTATATCTCGAAATTTCTTAGAATGTCTCCAAAAGTATTCTTCATTATGAACGACTTTTGCATAACTGGTAAACCATAAGAGATAGACAAAATTTTACTACACAAAAAATGTAGATCGCGTTAAAATACACAACTTATATCATATACATTTTTTTTGTTGAGTGAATCGTTTTCGAGATATTGCTTGTTATTTCCTTAAATTTTCCAATACTTATACTTTTTCTCAAATTCGTTATTCATTTTTTTATGTCCTGGACATGCAAAGAGAATGGAATGCGCCACATAGCAACCTGCGATAAAATATTTGACTATCGCTTAAAAGCTACCATATTCCCCTTGCATCTACAAGAAAATTACAAATAAGATTGACATCTTGATATCTCGATTAATATGAAGCATATGGAGAATAGGCGTTTGTAAAAATAGATTGTACAAGAGTAGAGAAAGTCATGTGAGTGTAACACATCAGATTTTTTTATGTCCTGGACATGCAAAGAGAATGGAATGCGCCACATAGCAACCAGCGTTAAAATATTTGACTATCGCTTAAAAGCTACCATATTTCCCTTGCATCTACAAGAAAATTACCAATAAGGTTGACATCTCGATTAACATGAAGCATATGGAAAATAGGCGTTTGTAAAAATAGATTGTACAGAGTAGAGAAAGTCATGTGAGTGTAACACATCAGATTTTTACTTTCTCTACTAGGTATAGTAAGTAGGGGAAGTATTGCATTCCACCCAAAAATTCGATACTGAGATTTCACCGGAAATACATGTTTTGAGACCTCCTGAATCCAGAAAAAGCATTTTTGGAAACATGTCCGTGTGTGTGTCTGTGTGTGTGTGTGTGTGTGTGTGTGTGTGTGTGTGTGTGTCTGTGTGTCTGTGTGTGTGTCTGTGAACAGCATAACTCAAAAACAAACAGTCGGATAAGCACCAAACTTGGTATTTAGGTTCAGTATCTTCCAGAGATGCGACACGAAGGTTTTCAAGAAAATCCCCCCACCCCAGACTACCCTTTACATGGAAGATTTTTTCGAAAATTTTAATTTTCTCAAAAATGGCTCTAACGATTTTGATGAAAATATCATATGTTTAAGATAATGTCATGAGAGTAGTATTAGTCCCGGATGAGCCAATTGTTTTAACGATAATCCTGCCGCTAGGGGCGCTGGTGTCGCTAGTGTCGGTGCGTGCGACGGCGGCGGCGGTAAGTTTGAAAAGCGCCCTGAGCGTTAGGATTATCGTTAAATCGGTTGGCTCATCCGGGACGAGTTGAAAGAATTGAGGAAGTGACGTGTAGTGTTTTGATTGGTTCGTTAATTTGGGGTGGGAGATGGAGGAAGGGAGATGGAGGAGTATGGAGGTCGCGTGATGGAGAGGAGCTGGGTGGCGAGGTGTTGTCTGTGCGGAGGTCGGTACTGAAAGAGGGGTAAAGATGGGGAGCGAGGGATAAAAAGTGTAACAGAAAGTGACGTGTGAAGTTGTGATTGGTGGGAGTAAGAAGTGATTTTATTGGTGGAAAGGAACAAATGAGAGTTGTTGATTGGTAGGAATAAGAGGGATTATGATTGGTGGAAAAGAAAAAGTTGTGGGAGTGGGGTATGTTGGAGGTGATGGGAAAGGTGAGTTTTGCTAGCAGCAAGATTTGCAAAAGCCTGTCTTGAACTGATCAGCAATTTTTGAACGTCGGATGGTAGTTTTCTTGAGTGGATAGAGAGATGGGGGCGATATGAGATGCGGTGGCGAAAATGGGGACTAGACAAGGTTGTTGAGACAAGAGGTTTAAGGACGAGGAAATTTGGAGGTTAGTGGTGAACACGGCGGTCGCAAGAGGTGGGGGTAAGGAGATGCAGTGGTGAGAATGGGAACTAAAAGAAGATGGGGGTAGCAAGAGTTTTAGAAGAGTAGATTTTGAGGTTAAAATAGTGGGAACTAAAAATGGCGGAGGGTCTACGACAAGGAGATGCGGTGAGAACTAAACAAGATGGCGGTCGCAAGAGGAGGGTAAGGAGATTTGAGGTTACAGTACGAAAACACGAAAGGATATATTCCTACGCCAAGCAGGTCCGAAAAATAATTATGCGTGTGGTACTTACCTGTTACCGGTGTGGATGCGTCACCAAAAGCGCGGCACGCGAGGCGGAAAAATAAAAGCAAACTGTTTTTGAAAATGCTTAACCAGCTTTAAGATCAACCAACATCACTACGCACTGATATACCTAGGTTTTTAAAGCGGTACAGACACCCTTTGCAGAGGCGTAATTTAACTATACCAAAAACCTGGTACTGGACCATCGTGATGGTCGCTAGCGTACGTAGGAGCAGGGTTCTCAAGCCGGTCGAAAGCGGTCAAAAACGTGTACGACGTAGGTGTTCGCAGTAGCTGCTGTCGAGTCAACCGTCGAGGTGTGAATAAACGAGATCTGTTCTCGCCGGCAATTTGGTTCGGAGATGTGAGCAGCGGCGAGGTGTTGTGTGTGCGGAGGTCGGGACTGAAAGAGGGAAAAGATGGGGAGCGAGGGATAAAAAGTGTAACAGAAAGTGACGTGTGAAGTTGTGATTGGTGGGAATAAGAAGTGATTTTATTGGTGGAAAGGAGCAAATGAAAGTTGCTGATTGGTAAGAATAAGAGAGGTTATGATTGGTGGAAAGAAAAAGGAATGGGGTATGTTGGAGGTGATGGGAAAGGTAAGTTTTGCTAGCAACAAGATTTGCAAAAGCCTGTCGTGAACTGATCAGCAATTTTTGAACGTTGGATGGTAGTTTTCTTGAGTGGATAGAGAGATGGGGCGATATGAGATGCGGTGGCGAAAATGGGAACTAAACAAGGTGGTTGAGACAAGAGGTTTAAGGACGAGGAAATTTGGAGGTTAGTGGTGAACATGGCGGTCGCAAGAGGTGGGGGTAAGGAGACGCGGTGGTGAGAATGGGAACTAAAAGAAGATGGCGGTAGCAAGAGGTTAGAAGAGTAGATTTTGAGGTTAAAATAGCGGGAACTAAAAATGGCGGAGGGTCTGCGACAAGGAGATGCGGTGAGAACTAAACAAGATGGCGGACGCAAGAGGAGGGTAAGGAGGTTTGAGGTTACAGTACCAAAACACGAAAGGATATATTCCTACGCCAAGCAGGTCCGAAAAATAATTATGCGTGTGTTACTTACCTGTTACCGGTGTGGATGCGTCACCAAAAGCGCGGCACGCGAGGCGGAAAAATAAAAGCAAACTGTTTTTGAAAATGCTTAACCAGCTTTAAGATCAACCAACATCACTACGCACTGATATACCTAGGTTTTTAAAGCGGTACAGACACCCTTTGCAGAGGCGTAATTTAACTATACCAAAACCTGGTACTGGACCATCGTGATGGTCGCTAGCGTACGTAGGAGCAGGGTTCTCAAGCCGGTCGAAAGCGGTCAAAAACGTGTACGACGTAGGTGTTGGCAGTAGCTGCTGCCGAGGCAACCGTCGAGGTGCGAATGAACGAGATCTGTTCTTGCAGGCAATCTGGTTGAGAGATGAGAGGCGCGGTGGTAAAAATGTGAACTAAATAAGATGGCGGAGGCACGAAGTTGAGGTTAAGGAGCGGCGAGGTGTTAACTGTGCGGTGGTTGGGGTCTGAAAGAGGGGGAAAGATGGCGAACGAGGGATAAAAAGTATAACAGAAAGTGACGTGTGAAGTTGTCATTGGTGGGAATAAGAAGTGATGTTATTGGTGGAAAGGAACAAATGAAAGTTGCTGATTGGCGAGAATAAGAGAGATTATGATTGGTGGAAAGAAAAAAAGGTGTGGGAGTGGGGTATGTTGGAGGTGATGGAAAAGGCAAGTTTTGCTACCAACAACATTTGCAAAAGCCTATCCAGAACTCATCAGCAATTTTAAATAACTAGTGTTTCGGGGGTTTTCTCTGGTTGGTAGACGAATGCAAGCTGTTTCTACCATACTTATATTATTGGTCTTTTTCCTTTTTTTTTTTTAAAATGACTAGTTTTTTTTTTTTTTTTTTTTTTGGGAGTTTTCTGCGGATGGTAAACAAATGCAAGCTCTTTCTGCTTTTTCATAGGTTTTCCCTGGTTGGTAGGCGTTTTCTGTACTGGTTGACGAAGGCGTTTCTAATTTTGGAGGTTTTCTCAGGTTTTTAGCGGTTGTCCCTGCCCGGTAGGCAAATGATGAAGTTTTACCTTGTCGGCGCACGGATACTAGGCACGTACTGGCGCGCACACACACACACACACACACACAGAGACAGACAGACACACAGACAGGCACACACACACGGACATGTTTCCAAAAATGCTTTTTTTTTTTTTTTTTTTGATTCAGGAGGTCTCAAAACGTGTATTTCCGGTGAAATCTCGGTATCGAATTTTTGGGCGGAATGCAATACTTCCCCTACTTACTATACGTAGTAGAGAAAGTAAAAAAGTATTGAAAAATTTAAGGAAATAACAAGCAATATCTCAAAAGTGTACTATCTTGTTTTCAAGGGTTTTCCAGATCGGTAAGCGTTAGAATACTCTTAGAGCTTTTTTCAGGTTTTTTAGCGGTTGTCCCTGGCCGGTAGGCAATTGATAAAGTTTTTCTATAACGTCGTCGTTTTGGCTTGTGGCGCACGGTTCCTAGGCACGTACTCGCGCGCGCGCACACACACACACACACACACACACACACACTAAAATAGTAGCGTATAAAAAAAACTGATTTGTTACACTCACATAACTTTCTCTACTCTTGTACAATCTAATTGGTAGCTTTTAAGCGATAGTCAAATATTTTAACGCTGGTTGCTATGTGGCGAATTCCATTCTGTTTGCATGTTCAGGACATAAAAAAAATGAATAAACGAATTTGAGAAAAAGTATAAGTATTGGAAAATTTAAGGAAATAACAAGCAATATCTCGAAAACGGTTCACTCAACAAAAGAAACGTATATGACATAAGTTGTGTATTTTAACGCGATCTACATTTTTTGTGTAGTAAAATTTTGTCTATCTCTTATGGTTTACCAGTTATGCAAAAAAGTCGTTCACAATGAAGAATATTTTTGGAGACATTCCCAGAAAATTCGAGATATACATTTTATTTGACATGACAATATCTTAAACATATGATGTTTTAATCAAAATCGTTAGAGCCGTTTTTGAGAAAATTAAAATTTTCGAAAAATGTTCCATGTAAAGGGTAGTCTGGGGTGGGGGGATTTTCTTGAAAACCTTCGTGTCGCATCTCTGGAAGATACTGAACCTAAATACCAAGTTTGGTGTTTATCCGACTGTTCGTTTTCGAGTTATGCTGTTCACAGACACACAGACACACAGACACACAGACAGACACACACACGGACATGTTTCCAAAAATGCTTTTTTTTTTTTGGATTCAGAGATTCTCAAAACATGTATTTCCAGTGAAATCTCGGTAACGAATTTTTGGGTGGAATGCAATACTTCCCCTACTTACTATACGTAGTAGAGAAAGTAAAAATGAATAACGCATTTGAGAAAAAGTATAAGTATTGGAAAATTTAAGGAAATAACAAGCAATATCTCGAAAATGGTTCACTCAACTAAAAAAAAATGTATATGACATAAATTGTGTATTTTAACGCGATCTACATTTTTTGTGTAGTAAAATTTTGGCTATCTCTTATGGTTTACCAGTTATGCATACTGAACCTAAATACCAAGTTTGGTGTTTATCCGACTGTTCGTTTTTGAGTTATGCTGTTCACAGACACACAGACGCACAGACAGACAGACACACAGACACACAGACACACAGACAGACACACACACGGACATGTTTCCAAAAATGCTTTTTTTTTTCTGGATTCAGTGATTCTCAAAACATGTATTTCCAGTGAAATCTCGGTATCGAATTTTTGGGTGGAATGCAATACTTCCCCTACTTACTATACGTAGTAGAGAAAGTAAAAATGAATAACGCATTTGAGAAAAAGTATAAGTATTGGAAAATTTAAAGGAAATAACAAGCAATATCTCGAAAAACGGTTCACTCAACAAAATAAATGTATATGGCATAAGTTGTGTATTTTAACGCGATCTACATTTTTTGTGTAGCAAACTTTTGTCTATCTCTTACGGTTTATCAGTTAGGAAAAAGTCGTTCACAATGAAGAATTCTTTTGGAGACATTCCCAGAAAATTCAAGATATACATTTCATTTCTCTCGACATTATCTTAAATATATGATATTTTCATCAAAATCGTTAGAGCCATTTTTTAATACAAAGAGAACGGGATTTCACAAGTGAAACAGTACTGTGATAACGATACCACTGAAACAAAAAAAAAAATCTGATGTGTAACACTCACATGACTTTCTCAACTCTTGTACAAAGTATTTTTACAAACGCTTATTCCCCATCTAGTTCATGTTAATCGAGATAAACATTTGCAAAATCTATTTTATTGCTAATTTTCTTGTATAAAAAAAAAAATCTGATGTGTAACACTCACATGACGTTCTCTACTCTTGTACAAAGTATTTTTACAAACGCTTATGCTCCATCTAGTTCATGTTAATCGAGATAAACATTTGCAAACTCTATTTTATTGCTAATTTTCTTGTAGATGTAGGGGAAAATATATTTACAAGGGGAATATAGAAAAACAGTAGCCTTTAAGCACATACATATCTCTTAATAGCTGGTTGCTATGTGCAACACCATTCTTTTTGCCACAGATTAATACTGTTTGCATATCAAAGACAAAAAAAAATGAATAACGAAGTCGCATTTGAGAAAATAAATATTGGAAAATTAACAAACAATATCTCGAAAACGGTTCACTCAACAACAAAAATGTATATTACATAAGATGTGTATTTTAACGCGATCTACATTTTTTGTGTAGTAAAATTTTGTCTATCTCTTACGGTTTTTCAGTTATGAAAAAGACGTTCACAATGAAGAATACTTTTGGAGACATTCCCAGAAAATTCGAGATATACATTTCATTTCTCACGACATTATATTAAACATACGATATTTTTCATCAAAATCGTTAGAGCCATTTTTTTTAATACAAAGAGAACGGGATTTCACAAGTGAAACAGTACTGTGATAACGATACCAACAAAACTAATTATTATTCACCCACTGAAACACATAAAAAAAATCTGATGTGTAACACTCACATGACTTTTCTCATCTCTTGTACAAAGTATTTTTACAAACGCTTATTCCCCATCTAGTTCATGTTAATCGAGATAAACATTTGCAAACTCTGTTTTATTGCTAATTTTGTTGTAGATGTAGGGAAAATATATTTACAAGGGGAATATAGAAAAACAGTAGCCTTTAAGCACATACATATCTCTTAATAGCTGGTTGCTATGTGCAGTACCATTCTTTTTGCCACAGATTAATACTCTTTGCATATCAAAGACAAAAAAAAAATGAATAACGAATTCCCATTTGAGAAAATAACTATTGGAAAATTTAAGTAAATAACAAGCAATATCTCGAAAACGGTTCACTCAACAATAAAGATGTATATGACATAAGTTGTGTATTTTAACGCGATCTACATACTTTCGTACTCACCTATAAGATATAGAGGGTAGAGGTCGTACGAACGTAGCACTTTGAGAATCTATATTCAACAGTTGGTGTTACTCCTTAGAAAGGAAGTATCTGCTGATTTTTATTTAATTCTTTACATTTTACATAACACGTATGCACTGGCACAACACAAAAGCACTACACACAATACTCAGTTTTAATATTTGCACTAATAACATCAGGAATAACTGAAGTCTGCAAACAGTCATTTCCCATGTGCAGCCTTACGTACAGAAAACGTGTGTGGCTGATCTATGTGTAAAAAGAGCCTGAGAGCGGATGTACGTCAGCGGTAAAATCTTTTAAATGCATTTTTATTGGCGATGGTAGAAATCGTGCAGTGGTGGATCGTGAAAATTCATATAAATGGATGTATCACCTCATAATAAGCCTCTATATACCAAGAATATTGAGTTTTTAAAAAGTCAGCAACTGTACCTGTGTTTCTATACGTGAACGTCAGATGGCAGCTTCGATACGTGTCCACGGAGACCTTAGTGCTAGGCAACTGTACCTCTGTTTCTATACGTGAACGGCAGATTGCAGCTTCGATACGTGTCCACGGAGACCTTAGTGCTAGGCAACTGTACCTCTGTTTCTATACGTGAACGGCAGATTGCAGCTTCGATACGTGTCCACGGAGACCTTAGTGCTAGGCAACTGCACCTCTGTTTCTATACGTGAACGGCAGATTGCAGCTTCGATACGTGTCCACGGAGACCTTAGCGCTAGGCAACTGCACCTCTGTTTCTATACGTGAACGGCAGATTGCAGCTTCGATACGTGTCCACGGAGACCTTAGTGCTAGGCAACTGCACCTCTGTTTCTATACGTGAACGTCAGATTGCAGCTTCGATACGTGTCCACGGAGACCTTAGTGCTAGGCAACTGCACCTCTGTTTCTATACGTGAACGGCAGATTGCAGCTTCGATACGTATCCACGGGGACCTTAGTGCTAGGGAACTGCACCTCTGTTTGTATACGTGAACGGCAGATTGCAGCTTCAATACGTGTACACGGAGACCTTAGTGCTAGGCAGCTGTACCTCTGTTTCTATACGTGAACGGCAGATTGCAGCTTCGATACGTGTCCACGGAGATCTTAGTGCTAGGCAGCTATACCTGTTTCTATACGTCAACGGCAGATTGCAGCTTCGATACGTGTTCACGGAGACCTTAGTGCTAGGCAACTGTACCTGTGTTTCTATACGTGTCCACGGAGACCTTAGTGCTAGACAACTGTACCTCTGTTTCTATACGTGAACGGCAGATTGCAGCTTCAATACGTGTCCACGGAGACCTTAGTGCTAGTGCTAGGCAACTATACCTCTGTTTCTATACGTGAACGGCAGATTGCAGGTTCGATACGTGTCCACGGAGATCTTAGTGCTAGGCAACTATACCTGTTTCTATACGTGAACGGCAGATTGCAGCTTCGATACGTGTCCACGGAGACCTTAGTGCTAGGCAACTGTACCTGTGTTTCTATACGTGAACGTCAGATGGCAGCTTCGATACGTGTCCACGGAGACCTTAGTGTTAGGCAACTGTACCTCTGTTTCTATACGTGAACGGCAGATTGCAGCTTCGATACGTGTCCACGGAGACCTTTCGCTTCAGGTGACAAAATAACACTAGGCACTTGTGTGCCGTGGTGTAAGCCGCAATCACGGTATTGGTAGCGTGGATCTCCTTGGGGCTCTCCTCGGAGTTACCTCAACACCACGTACATGACCTGGTTCGTCACGGGTACGCAGGTCTGCACTACCACTTCCTCGGCGTTGAGCAGGCCCAGGAGGCGATCGTACCGGTACACCAGCTAGCACGTGGACATGTTATCGCGCTGTGGTGTTGCGTGTGCGAGGTATGGAAACTCAAGGACGCAAAACATGCACGACCGAGGGTTAAAAAGCAGAACAAGTAGTGACGTGGAGCGTTGTGATTGGTGTAAATAAGACGATCTCTGATAGGTGGACAAATTGAAATAACGTGATGTGATAGGCGAAAATAAAATCAAAGGTGATTGGATGAAAAATGACGAGAAGGAATTAGCGGTGAATTTGTGAACTAAGATGGCGAAGATTTTTTTTTTTTTTAAAAAAAAGGATAATATAAGTACGGCAACTGTAACGGTTTACGGCAAACGCGCGCCGCGCAATGCGTCACGCCGGGCATCTTGCTCAATATGATTTTTGTTTTATTGCCCGGGCGTGACGCATTGCGCGGCGCGCGTTTGCCGTAAACCGTTACAGTTGCCGTACTTATATTATCCTTTTTTTTAAAAAAAAAAAAAATCTTCGCCATCTTAGTTCACAAATTCACCGCTAATTCCTTCTCGTCATTTTTCATCCAATCACCTTTGATTTTATTTTCGCCTATCACATCACGTTATTTCAATTTGTCCACCTATCAGAGATCGTCTTATTTACACCAATCACAACGCTCCACGTCACTACTTGTTCTGCTTTTTAACCCCGGTCGTGCATGTTTTGCGTCCTTGAGTTTCCATACCTCGCACACGCAACACCACAGCGCGATAACATGTCCACGTGCTAGCTGGTGTACCGGTACGATCGCCTCCTGGGCCTGCTCAAACGCCGAGGAAGTGGTAGTGCAGACCTGCGTACCCGTGACGAACCAGGTCATGTACGTGGTGTTGAGGTAACTCCGAGGAGAGCCCCAAGGAGATCCACGCTACCAATACCGTGATTGCGGCTTACACCACGGCACACAAGTGCCTAGTGTTATTTTGTCACCTGAAGCGAAAGGTCTCCGTGGACACGTATCGAAGCTGCAATCTGCCGTTCACGTATAGAAACAGAGGTACAGTTGCCTAACACTAAGGTCTCCGTGGACACGTATCGAAGCTGCCATCTGACGTTCACGTATAGAAACACAGGTACAGTTGCCTAGCACTAAGGTCTCCGTGGACACGTATCGAAGCTGCAATCTGCCGTTCACGTATAGAAACAGGTATAGTTGCCTAGCACTAAGATCTCCGTGGACACGTATCGAACCTGCAATCTGCCGTTCACGTATAGAAACAGAGTATAGTTGCCTAGCACTAGCACTAAGGTCTCCGTGGACACGTATCTGAAGCTGCAATCTGCCGTTCACGTATAGAAACAGAGGTACAGTTGTCTAGCACTAAGGTCTCCGTGGACACGTATAGAAACACAGGTACAGTTGCCTAGCACTAAGGTCTCCGTGAACACGTATCGAAGCTGCAATCTGCCGTTGACGTATAGAAACAGGTATAGCTGCCTAGCACTAGATCTCCGTGGACACGTATCGAAGCTGCAATCTGCCGTTCACGTATAGAAACAGAGGTACAGCTGCCTAGCACTAAGGTCTCCGTGAACACGTATCGAAGCTGCAATCTGCCGTTGACGTATAGAAACAGGTATAGCTGCCTAGCACTAAGATCTCCGTGGACACGTATTGAAGCTGCAATCTGCCGTTCACGTATAGAAACAGAGGTACAGTTGTCTAGCACTAAGGTCTCCGTGGACACGTATAGAAACACAGGTACAGTTGCCTAGCACTAAGGTCTCCGTGAACACGTATCGAAGCTGCAATCTGCCGTTGACGTATAGAACAGGTATAGCTGCCTAGCACTAAGATCTCCGTGAACACGTATCGAAGCTGCAATCTGGCCGTTGACGTATAGAAACAGGTATAGCTGCCTAGCACTAAGATCTCCGTGGACACGTATCGAAGCTGCAATCTGCCGTTCACGTATAGAAACAGAGGTACAGCTGCCTAGCACTAAGGTCTCCGTGTACACGTATTGAAGCTGCAATCTGCCGTTCACGTATACAAACAGAGGTGCAGTTCCCTAGCACTAAGGTCCCCGTGGATACGTATCGAAGCTGCAATCTGCCGTTCACGTATAGAAACAGAGGTGCAGTTGCCTAGCACTAAGGTCTCCGTGGACACGTATCGAAGCTGCAATCTGACGTTCACGTATAGAAACAGAGGTGCAGTTGCCTAGCACTAAGGTCTCCGTGGACACGTATCGAAGCTGCAATCTCCCGTTCACGTATAGAAACAGAGGTACAGTTGCCTAGCACTAAGGTCTCCGTGGACACGTATTGAAGCTGCAATCTGCCGTTCACGTATAGAAACAGAGGTGCAGTTGCCTAGCACTAAGGTCTCCGTGGATACGTATCGAAGCTGCAATCTGCCGTTCACGTATAGAAACAGAGGTGCAGTTGCCTAGCACTAAGGTCTCCGTGGACACGTATCGAAGCTGCAATCTGCCGTTCACGTATAGAAACAGAGGTACAGTTGCCTAGCACTAAGGTCTCCGTGGACACGTATCGAAGCTGCAATCTGCCGTTCACGTATAGAAACAGAGGTACAGTTGCCTAGCACTAAGGTCTCCGTGGACACGTATCGAAGCTGCAATCTGCCGTTCACGTATAGAAACAGAGGTGCAGTTGCCTAGCGCTAAGGTCTCCGTGGACACGTATCGAAGCTGCAATCTGCCGTTCACGTATAGAAACAGAGGTGCAGTTGCCTAGCACTAAGGTCTCCGTGGACACGTATCGAAGCTGCAATCTGCCGTTCACGTATAGAAACAGAGGTACAGTTGCCTAGCACTAAGGTCTCCGTGGACACGTATCGAAGCTGCAATCTGCCGTTCACGTATAGAAACAGAGGTACAGTTGCCTAGCACTAAGGTCTCCGTGGACACGTATCGAAGCTGCCATCTGACGTTCACGTATAGAAACACAGGTACAGTTGCTGACTTTTTAAAAACTCAATATTCTTGGTATATAGAGGCTTATTATGAGGTGATACATCCATTTATATGAATTTTCACGATCCACCACTGCACGATTTCTACCATCGCCAATAAAAATGCATTTAAAAGATTTTACCGCTGACGTACATCCGCTCTCAGGCTCTTTTTACACATAGATCAGCCACACACGTTTTCTGTACGTAAGGCTGCACATGGGAAATGACTGTTTGCAGACTTCAGTTATTCCTGATGTTATTAGTGCAAATATTAAAACTGAGTATTGTGTGTAGTGCTTTTGTGTTGTGCCAGTGCATACGTGTTATGTAAAATGTAAAGAATTAAATAAAAATCAGCAGATACTTCCTTTCTAAGGAGTAACACCAACTGTTGAATATAGATTCTCAAAGTGCTACGTTCGTACGACCTCTACCCTCTATATCTTATAGGTGAGTACGAAAGTATGTAGATCGCGTTAAAATACACAACTTATGTCATATACATCTTTATTGTTGAGTGAACCGTTTTCGAGATATTGCTTGTTATTTACTTAAATTTTCCAATAGTTATTTTCTCAAATGGGAATTCGTTATTCATTTTTTTTTTGTCTTTGATATGCAAAGAGTATTAATCTGTGGCAAAAAGAATGGTACTGCACATAGCAACCAGCTATTAAGAGATATGTATGTGCTTAAAGGCTACTGTTTTTCTATATTCCCCTTGTAAATATATTTTCCCTACATCTACAACAAAATTAGCAATAAAACAGAGTTTGCAAATGTTTATCTCGATTAACATGAACTAGATGGGGAATAAGCGTTTGTAAAAATACTTTGTACAAGAGATGAGAAAAGTCATGTGAGTGTTACACATCAGATTTTTTTTATGTGTTTCAGTGGGTGAATAATAATTAGTTTTGTTGGTATCGTTATCACAGTACTGTTTCACTTGTGAAATCCCGTTCTCTTTGTATTAAAAAAAATGGCTCTAACGATTTTGATGAAAAATATCGTATGTTTAATATAATGTCGTGAGAAATGAAATGTATATCTCGAATTTTCTGGGAATGTCTCCAAAAGTATTCTTCATTGTGAACGTCTTTTTCATAACTGAAAAACCGTAAGAGATAGACAAAATTTTACTACACAAAAAATGTAGATCGCGTTAAAATACACATCTTATGTAATATACATTTTTGTTGTTGAGTGAACCGTTTTCGAGATATTGTTTGTTAATTTTCCAATATTTATTTTCTCAAATGCGACTTCGTTATTCATTTTTTTTTGTCTTTGATATGCAAACAGTATTAATCTGTGGCAAAAAGAATGGTGTTGCACATAGCAACCAGCTATTAAGAGATATGTATGTGCTTAAAGGCTACTGTTTTTCTATATTCCCCTTGTAAATATATTTTCCCCTACATCTACAAGAAAATTAGCAATAAAATAGAGTTTGCAAATGTTTATCTCGATTAACATGAACTAGATGGAGCATAAGCGTTTGTAAAAATACTTTGTACAAGAGTAGAGAACGTCATGTGAGTGTTACACATCAGATTTTTTTTTTATACAAGAAAATTAGCAATAAAATAGATTTTGCAAATGTTTATCTCGATTAACACGAACTAGATGGGGAATAAGCGTTTGTAAAAATACTTTGTACAAGAGTTGAGAAAGTCATGTGAGTGTTACACATCAGATTTTTTTTTTTGTTTCAGTGGTATCGTTATCACAGTACTGTTTCACTTGTGAAATCCCGTTCTCTTTGTATTAAAAAATGGCTCTAACGATTTTGATGAAAATATCATATATTTAAGATAATGTCGAGAGAAATGAAATGTATATCTTGAATTTTCTGGGAATGTCTCCAAAAGAATTCTTCATTGTGAACGACTTTTTCATAACTGATAAACCGTAAGAGATAGACAAAAGTTTGCTACACAAAAAATGTAGATCGCGTTAAAATACACAACTTATGCCATATACATTTATTTTGTTGAGTGAACCGTTTTTCGAGATATTGCTTGTTATTTCCTTTAAATTTTCCAATACTTATACTTTTTCTCAAATGCGTTATTCATTTTTACTTTCTCTACTACGTATAGTAAGTAGGGGAAGTATTGCATTCCACCCAAAAATTCGATACCGAGATTTCACTGGAAATACATGTTTTGAGAATCACTGAATCCAGAAAAAAAAAAGCATTTTTGGAAACATGTCCGTGTGTGTGTCTGTCTGTGTGTCTGTGTGTCTGTGTGTCTGTCTGTCTGTGCGTCTGTGTGTCTGTGAACAGCATAACTCAAAAACGAACAGTCGGATAAACACCAAACTTGGTATTTAGGTTCAGTATGCATAACTGGTAAACCATAAGAGATAGCCAAAATTTTACTACACAAAAAATGTAGATCGCGTTAAAATACACAATTTATGTCATATACATTTTTTTTTAGTTGAGTGAACCATTTTCGAGATATTGCTTGTTATTTCCTTAAATTTTCCAATACTTATACTTTTTCTCAAATGCGTTATTCATTTTTACTTTCTCTACTACGTATAGTAAGTAGGGGAAGTATTGCATTCCACCCAAAAATTCGTTACCGAGATTTCACTGGAAATACATGTTTTGAGAATCTCTGAATCCAAA
Source organism: Deroplatys truncata (assembly GCA_030765065.1). NCBI lineage: Eukaryota > Metazoa > Arthropoda > Insecta > Mantodea > Mantidae > Deroplatys > Deroplatys truncata. The sequence goes on along the minus strand of CM060980.1, from coordinate 4,277,878 downwards.
AAAAAAAAAGCATTTTTGGAAACATGTCCGTGTGTGTGTCTGTCTGTGTGTCTGTTTGTCTGTGTGTCTGTGAACAGCATAACTCGAAAACGAACAGTCGGATAAACACCAAACTTGGTATTTAGGTTCAGTATCTTCCAGAGATGCGACACGAAGGTTTTCAAGAAAATCCCCCCACCCCAGACTACCCTTTACATGGAACATTTTTCGAAAATTTTAATTTTCTCAAAAACGGCTCTAACGATTTTGATTAAAACATCATATGTTTAAGATATTGTCATGTCAAATAAAATGTATATCTCGAATTTTCTGGGAATGTCTCCAAAAATATTCTTCATTGTGAACGACTTTTTTGCATAACTGGTAAACCATAAGAGATAGACAAAATTTTACTACACAAAAAATGTAGATCGCGTTAAAATACACAACTTATGTCATATACGTTTCTTTTGTTGAGTGAACCGTTTTCGAGATATTGCTTGTTATTTCCTTAAATTTTCCAATACTTATACTTTTTCTCAAATTCGTTTATTCATTTTTTTTATGTCCTGAACATGCAAACAGAATGGAATTCGCCACATAGCAACCAGCGTTAAAATATTTGACTATCGCTTAAAAGCTACCAATTAGATTGTACAAGAGTAGAGAAAGTTATGTGAGTGTAACAAATCAGTTTTTTTTATACGCTACTATTTTAGTGTGTGTGTGTGTGTGTGTGTGCGCGCGCGCGCGAGTACGTGCCTAGGAACCGTGCGCCACAAGCCAAAACGACGACGTTATAGAAAAACTTTATCAATTGCCTACCGGCCAGGGACAACCGCTAAAAAACCTGAAAAAAGCTCTAAGAGTATTCTAACGCTTACCGATCTGGAAAACCCTTGAAAACAAGATAGTACACTTTTGAGATATTGCTTGTTATTTCCTTAAATTTTTCAATACTTTTTTACTTTCTCTACTACGTATAGTAAGTAGGGGAAGTATTGCATTCCGCCCAAAAATTCGATACCGAGATTTCACCGGAAATACACGTTTTGAGACCTCCTGAATCAAAAAAAAAAAAAAAAAAAAAAAAGCATTTTTGGAAACATGTCCGTGTGTGTGTGCCTGTCTGTGTGTCTGTCTGTCTCTCTCTGTGTGTGTGTGTGTGTGTGTGTGTGTGTGCGCGCCAGTACGTGCCTAGTATCCGTGCGCCGACAAGGTAAAACTTCATCATTTGCCTACCGGGCAGGGACAACCGCTAAAAACCTGAGAAAACCTCCAAAATTAGAAACGCCTTCGTCAACCAGTACAGAAAACGCCTACCAACCAGGGAAAACCTATGAAAAAGCAGAAAGAGCTTGCATTTGTTTACCATCCGCAGAAAACTCCCAAAAAAAAAAAAAAAAAAAAAACTAGTCATTTTAAAAAAAAAAAAGGAAAAAGACCAATAATATAAGTATGGTAGAAACAGCTTGCATTCGTCTACCAACCAGAGAAAACCCCCGAAACACTAGTTATTTAAAATTGCTGATGAGTTCTGGATAGGCTTTTGCAAATGTTGTTGGTAGCAAAACTTGCCTTTTCCATCACCTCCAACATACCCCACTCCCACACCTTTTTTTCTTTCCACCAATCATAATCTCTCTTATTCTCGCCAATCAGCAACTTTCATTTGTTCCTTTCCACCAATAACATCACTTCTTATTCCCACCAATGACAACTTCACACGTCACTTTCTGTTATACTTTTTATCCCTCGTTCGCCATCTTTCCCCCTCTTTCAGACCCCAACCACCGCACAGTTAACACCTCGCCGCTCCTTAACCTCAACTTCGTGCCTCCGCCATCTTATTTAGTTCACATTTTTACCACCGCGCCTCTCATCTCTCAACCAGATTGCCTGCAAGAACAGATCTCGTTCATTCGCACCTCGACGGTTGCCTCGGCAGCAGCTACTGCCAACACCTACGTCGTACACGTTTTTGACCGCTTTCGACCGGCTTGAGAACCCTGCTCCTACGTACGCTAGCGACCATCACGATGGTCCAGTACCAGGTTTTGGTATAGTTAAATTACGCCTCTGCAAAGGGTGTCTGTACCGCTTTAAAAACCTAGGTATATCAGTGCGTAGTGATGTTGGTTGATCTTAAAGCTGGTTAAGCATTTTCAAAAACAGTTTGCTTTTATTTTTCCGCCTCGCGTGCCGCGCTTTTGGTGACGCATCCACACCGGTAACAGGTAAGTAACACACGCATAATTATTTTTCGGACCTGCTTGGCGTAGGAATATATCCTTTCGTGTTTTGGTACTGTAACCTCAAACCTCCTTACCCTCCTCTTGCGTCCGCCATCTTGTTTAGTTCTCACCGCATCTCCTTGTCGCAGACCCTCCGCCATTTTTAGTTCCCGCTATTTTAACCTCAAAATCTACTCTTCTAACCTCTTGCTACCGCCATCTTCTTTTAGTTCCCATTCTCACCACCGCGTCTCCTTACCCCCACCTCTTGCGACCGCCATGTTCACCACTAACCTCCAAATTTCCTCGTCCTTAAACCTCTTGTCTCAACCACCTTGTTTAGTTCCCATTTTCGCCACCGCATCTCATATCGCCCCATCTCTCTATCCACTCAAGAAAACTACCATCCAACGTTCAAAAATTGCTGATCAGTTCACGACAGGCTTTTGCAAATCTTGTTGCTAGCAAAACTTACCTTTCCCATCACCTCCAACATACCCCATTCCTTTTTCTTTCCACCAATCATAACCTCTCTTATTCTTACCAATCAGCAACTTTCATTTGCTCCTTTCCACCAATAAAATCACTTCTTATTCCCACCAATCACAACTTCACACGTCACTTTCTGTTACACTTTTTATCCCTCGCTCCCCATCTTTTCCCTCTTTCAGTCCCGACCTCCGCACACACAACACCTCGCCGCTGCTCACATCTCCGAACCAAATTGCCGGCGAGAACAGATCTCGTTTATTCACACCTCGACGGTTGACTCGACAGCAGCTACTGCGAACACCTACGTCGTACACGTTTTTGACCGCTTTCGACCGGCTTGAGAACCCTGCTCCTACGTACGCTAGCGACCATCACGATGGTCCAGTACCAGGTTTTTGGTATAGTTAAATTACGCCTCTGCAAAGGGTGTCTGTACCGCTTTAAAAACCTAGGTATATCAGTGCGTAGTGATGTTGGTTGATCTTAAAGCTGGTTAAGCATTTTCAAAAACAGTTTGCTTTTATTTTTCCGCCTCGCGTGCCGCGCTTTTGGTGACGCATCCACACCGGTAACAGGTAAGTACCACACGCATAATTATTTTTCGGACCTGCTTGGCGTAGGAATATATCCTTTCGTGTTTTCGTACTGTAACCTCAAATCTCCTTACCCTCCTCTTGCGACCGCCATCTTGTTTAGTTCTCACCGCATCTCCTTGTCGTAGACCCTCCGCCATTTTTAGTTCCCACTATTTTAACCTCAAAATCTACTCTTCTAAAACTCTTGCTACCCCCATCTTCTTTTAGTTCCCATTCTCACCACTGCATCTCCTTACCCCCACCTCTTGCGACCGCCGTGTTCACCACTAACCTCCAAATTTCCTCGTCCTTAAACCTCTTGTCTCAACAACCTTGTCTAGTCCCCATTTTCGCCACCGCATCTCATATCGCCCCCATCTCTCTATCCACTCAAGAAAACTACCATCCGACGTTCAAAAATTGCTGATCAGTTCAAGACAGGCTTTTGCAAATCTTGCTGCTAGCAAAACTCACCTTTCCCATCACCTCCAACATACCCCACTCCCACAACTTTTTCTTTTCCACCAATCATAATCCCTCTTATTCCTACCAATCAACAACTCTCATTTGTTCCTTTCCACCAATAAAATCACTTCTTACTCCCACCAATCACAACTTCACACGTCACTTTCTGTTACACTTTTTATCCCTCGCTCCCCATCTTTACCCCTCTTTCAGTACCGACCTCCGCACAGACAACACCTCGCCACCCAGCTCCTCTCCATCACGCGACCTCCATACTCCTCCATCTCCCTTCCTCCATCTCCCACCCCAAATTAACGAACCAATCAAAACACTACACGTCACTTCCTCAATTCTTTCAACTCGTCCCGGATGAGCCAACCGATTTAACGATAATCCTAACGCTCAGGGCGCTTTTCAAACTTACCGCCGCCGCCGTCGCACGCACCGACACTAGCGACACCAGCGCCCCTAGCGGCAGGATTATCGTTAAAACAATTGGCTCATCCGGGACTAATACTACTCATGAGAAATGAAATGTATATCTCGAATTTTCTGGGAATGTCTCCAAAAGTATTCTTCATTGTGAACGACTTTTGCATAACTGGTAAACCATAAGAGATAGACAAAATTTTACTACACAAAAAATGTAGATCGCGTTAAAATACACAACTTATGTCATATACATTTCTTTTGTTGAGTGAACCGTTTTCGAGATATTGCTTGTTATTTCCTTAAATTTTACAATACTTATACTTTTTCTCAAATTCGTTATTCATTTTTTTATGTCCTGGACATGCAAAGAGAATGGAATGCGCCACATAGCAACCAGCGTTAAAATATTTGACTATCGCTTAAAAGCTACCATATATTACCAATAAAATTGACATCTCGATATCTCGATTAACATGAAGCATATGGAGAATAAGCGTTTGTAAAATTAGATTGTACAGGAGTAGAGAAAGTCATGTGAGTGTAACACATCAGATTTTTACTTTCTCTACTACGTATAGTAAGTAGGGGAAGTATTGCATTCCACCCAAAAATTCGATACCGAGATTTCACCGGAAATACACGTTTTGAGACCTCCTGAATCCAAAAAAAGCATTTTTAGAAACATGTCCGTGTGTGTGTCTGTGTGTGTGTGTGTGTGTGTGTGTCTGTGTGTGTGTGTCTGTGTGTGTGTCTGTGAACAGCATAACTCAAAAACGAACAATCGGATAAGCACCAAACTTGGTATTTGGGTTCAGTATCTTCCAGAGATGCGACACGAAGGTTTTCAAGAAAATCCCCCCACCCCAGACTACCCTTTACATGGAACATTTTTCGAAAATTTTAATTTTCTCAAAAACGGCTCTAACGATTTTGATTAAAATATCATATGTTTAAGATATTGTCATGACAAATAAAATGTATATCTCGAATTTTCTGGGAATGTCTCCAAAAGTATTCTTCATTATGGACGACTTTTTCATAACTGGTAAACCATAAGAGATAGACAAAATTTTACTACACGAAAAATGTAGATCGCGTTAAAATACAGAATTTATGTCATATACATTTCTTTTGTTGAGTGAACCGTTTGCGAGATATTGCTTGTTATTCCCTTAAATTTTCCAATACTTATACTTTTTCTCAAATTCGTTATTCATTTTTTTATGTTCTGGACATGCAAAGAGAATGGAATGCCCCACATAGCAACCAGCGTTAAAATATTTGACTATCGCTTAAAAGCTACCATATTCCCCTTGCATCTACAAGAAAATTATCAATAAGATTGACATCTCGATATCTCGATTAACATGAAGCATATGGAGAATAGGCGTTTGTAAAATTAGGTTGTACAATAGTAGAGAAAGTTATGTGAGTGTAACACATCAGATTTTTTATACTACATCCCGAATCATTCAACTCGATTTTGCTTTACGATGTTTGCTATGTCACTTGTTATTTTTTTTATAGAATGTATATCACCGATCCTACTGCACTTTTGTTACCGTAAAAATGTTTTTTTCATATTATCAGTTTAGTGTGTGTGTGTAGTTCAAAACAGGAGATATATTATGATACTTTAACTTTATGTATGTGTCCCATGTTATGTTTTATGGATTATACATTACAGATCCTATGGCACATATACTCATTTTGTAACGTTAAAGGGTTATTATCAGTTTATATTTGTATAGTTCAACAACAGGAAATATATTATGTATATATCACATGAATGTATATCACCGATGCACAGATACTCACGTTTCAATTTATGGTGTTTGTGTAGCTCAAAACAGGGGGGATATATTATGATTCTTTTAACTTTATGAATGTGTCATGGGTTATGCTTTATGTATGTATATCACAGATACACACTTTTGTAATGGTAAAGGTCTTTTTTCTTTCATATTATCAGTTTATGGTGTCTAATGTTTAAAAACAGGGAATAGCTATAGAAATAATAATAAATCAATTAATTTTGGATTTTTTTGTTAAGAACGAAATAAAGAATCCAGCAATACATCACGTCCCAAATCCTTCATTTTTACAGCTTTATTTTTACTAGTGTCTTAGCTGCACCTTCTACACTACAGCATCTCTTCTTATCCATTCACTTCCTGGAAAGCTTAGCCACTTTACAAGTAACCTTTTCCCTTGTCGTCGTAAAACCTTTTCTTTGAGATATGTGCCAGGTAACCGAGTTCTTAATAATTCATGACCGTAGAATCCACCTTGTATTTACTTTTCCTCGCTATCCTCCAGATGATATGTGGATGGGAATGTCTTACCCTGACAATGCGAAAAATTTCAGTGCTTTAATTAGGTGTGTACCCTTTCTCGAGTAGACCCTTATGCCTAGACATCCTCACATTGTCTCCAACATTGAACCTCCTGGCGTTCCTCTTTTTGTACCTCAAAACATCACGACGATACACCGTGAGGAGGAGATCGTTGTTCCTGACGTCGCGAGGCTTCAATTGAATCGTCGAATGGTAAGTATTGTTGTAGGTGTTAATGTTTCTTGGCAAGAGATCCAGCCATCTATAGGAACCTTTAGCTAAAATGCCTTATGAAGCATAGTTTTAAGCGTTCTCATTAAACGTTGGACGGCAGCAGCCTTAATACGCTGATTGTACTATAGTGATTAATTCCATACCTGATCATTAATTGTCTGAAATGCTTATTGTAAAATTATTTGACATTATCGGATTGAATATTCTTAGGCGTTGTATGTAGATCCTCCAGTGTATCTCGCATTGCTTTTGTAACATTCACTCCGGTCTTGTATTTTACAGGTCTTGCATAGGCCATTTATAGTAAAAATTTAACACCATTAAGAATACACTTATAGTTTCTGCTTTGTTTTGCGTATGGTATCATTTCAATAAGGTCTATTTGTAATAAGTCATTAAGACATTTACTAACTATTTTTCTACGCAGAAATATCCTTCTGGCGGGGGAATGTAATTCATTAGCAATGTTTCGTCTAATTATCTATTATTTTTGGGGTTTTCAATTCTGTGACGATCTCTTGAATTTCTGTTGTATAATTCAAAGTGCCAGCCTCCCTCGATGCAATTAGCAATCTCAGTCTATTAGGATCGGACCAGTATACGTAGTCCAACTTCCTACTCGGAACGTGCTCCTTCCATTTGAGACCGGAACCGGTCGTAGTGTCGATTAGCCTGCGTGTGATATTCTTATATTTATACCCCTTGTTCGATCTCAGACGACCGCTCCTGCTGTAGCCCTGTCTGTGAACTAGAGTTTGTTTCAAAGTCTGAGAATGAATATCCAGATCGTCTTCCGTATACGATGAGGTCTGAGGTACGCGCTTGAATAATAGTTCGTACAGTCCCGGACTAACCGCATTAATCTCATCTCCTATCTGAACACTGTTATCTGCAAATGTAATTAACTTATGTCCTATCTTATAGTCCCCATCTTCGTACCGTACTCCAAAGGTAACGTCCAGATCGCTGTCGCTAGCTGTTCGAACCTTCTTCAGATAATTCGTAAGGGTATCGGCTTCTTTTTCTTCTTCTTCGGGGCGAGAGAGAGGTTTGCGCTTTTCTTGATTCTTTATTACATCCTTCAGAGGAACGTGACAAGCTGAAGAACCTCGGACATCACATGTTGGGTTTCGAACTTGAGACCCTTCAGGGAACGTAACTTTCCCCTTATCGCTTTACTGTGTCGGATGGACTGCTTGAGTCTGATGCCTTCGAAATCCATCTTAAAATGAATGCGCAATTAAGCTGTTGCTGTCAATATATAGGAGATTTTCAGTTCGATACTTAGAATATGTCCATCTTTAGCACGATTAACTGAGCTGTGAAGATCAACTTATCGTCTATCATGACAGGTGCAGGATAACTTTCAACTAGCTTATCGTTTATTGCAAACATTGTATCCATTCTCGTATTGGGATGCGGTGTTGAGATCATTAGCAGCCAATCACCTCTCCGCTAACCGACGACTTGTAGTATTCGAGTCCCGACGATAGCATATATCTCTGCCAGCTAACTCTGTACGGTTTCGTTTGCAATTTAATGAAGCTGTCATCTTATTTGTCTTAAAATAGCATTTATTACACCTACTTGCGTTATAAGAACATCAAGATTATTTATAGTTGAGGTTAGGTACTTATCCATCGAGCTCTGAAGGTTTACCACGGTTTGCAGATTTTTTCTCCTGATGCAACAATTTCTTGAGGCATAGAAGCTAGAGTTCGGTTTAAAACTGTCTGTTTCGGTAGTTTTCTTTACAATTAAATGTCTAACATATTTTTTTAGTTGCGGCAACGTTAACGTCCACGGGATCGGCTATCTCCCTTATTCGTTTCTTTCGAAACGTTACCGAAGCGGCGTGCGTGCATTTGTGTAATCAAAAATATATTTTTTATTCGGAACATCATGATCATGAACTGTAGGCAATAGTGTCTTCATTCTTATCGTATCCAGTATGACATTATTTTCTGTATCGCGTTTGAAGGCATATTTATTCAGGTATTCCATTAGCCTCTGATGTTGACTTTCAAGCGATGTTTGCACATGCTGCCTAAGCATAGCTTCAAATTCGCCCATACGCTGATATGAAGTCTTTTCGGTGAACGTCTGCATTCGATGCTCGACGATAGTCGTAAGCGTATCCACATAGTGTTTAGTCGTTACATCATAGTCTTCAGGATCCTGAATATTGCATAATCGCTTTTTCTTGAATTGATAGTTTCCCGTGTCATCTCGATTTATGATATAACGATTAAGCACACCCCTGGACGGGATGAACCTGCCCGATCCGAATCTGTCGATACTCATAGCTGTAATTAGCGATACTCTCTATTTATTCACTCTGATAAATACATCGAAACCGTTTCTGTATCGTCCTTCAGTCAGCAGGAATTCAGGTACTATGACAACAAATGGTTCCGAGTTCGATCCGTCATTACTCTCCCATACTTGCTTACACAGCTCCCTGAATTCCATATACGACATGTCAGTATTTACGTAATCGTCGCATATGTGCTTTAAGTTCAGATTATCTTGTCTGAAGAGCACAATCATATTTGCATTGTGTCTAATTAGATGTTTGGGAACTTTGCATATGGTGTTGCTAGGTATACAGCATTGACGTTGCGGTGTCTAACCATGCTGTATTACGAAGCTATCTTACCCTGTTTCTCGTTGATGACGTCATCGAATACGAATATGGAATTTTCTCTGGCTTCGGAGGTTTCCAGTACTTTTTCACCGTCCTCGAACGTGTACACTCCTATATCGGGTATGGTTTTCAGCACTTTGAGCAGGTACTGATATTTTGGTTGATCCAGTGATTTCGAGTAAATGCAAAGATTCTCGAACCTTAGACTGTTCTCGTGGATTAGCAGGTTGAGTAAGATATTCGTCTTTACCGCATTTGAGCTACCCAGAATGAGCGCTCTGACGTTGCTCGGGAAGAGAGAGCCGTGCCTTCCCTCGCGAATGTCATTGTCGAAGTCTAAAACTTGTATAGGCAACATACACTTTTGCTTTACTACTTCCATCGTGCGACTAGGGTTATAACGTATATATTTCGCTTTTTATTTTCCTAGTGTATCATGGGCTCTGGACGCGTTCGGAAGTCCATCAAGAAGGGTTCCGGATTACTCACTTCTTTGATTAATTCTCTACCGTATGAGGCTCATTTGCCCGGTTACAGGTACTGCAGTCCAGGAACTAGCCTAGATAAACGCTTGCAGCGGGGGATCTGCCTATGAACGGATTGGACGCCGCGTGTCGAGAACACGATATCGCCTAAACCACGCTTCGGGACACGGGTTTGGGGCATTTGGCTGACAAGGTACTTGTGGAAAAGGCCTGGAATCGGACGCAGTCTGCCGACGCTACTTTTGGCGAAAAGTTTGCCGCTATACTTGTGACCACGATCTTGAAGGGAAAGCCGGCCATGGGCGCTGGATTGCGCAAGCGGCGGAAGAAAATATTACCACCACCTGCTAGAAGCGGATCTTGACTATGATACCGCTTTTGGTGGCATTGGGTGCTGCGGATAGCTTGGCAGGGGGAGCCGCACAGATTGCTACCTCGGTGCTGCGGAGAAGCAACTGAACGAGCTTGTTCGTCAAAATCAGCACATGGAAGCCTTAGCCACGGGCAAGGGCAGAGGTCTTAAGAAGGGAGGTGGACGACGTAGCCTGGGAAGGGGCTTGTATCTAAGTCCAAAAAATCTGGGGATAAGTCTGTACATATACCGGAAAAAGCCTTAAGCGTTGCGGAGATTGAAACTTATGCTAAACGTCTACGCATTCCTAATTTTAGAGGTGTATACATGCTAGACAAACTATCTCTAAGACCTAGACGCGCAGAGAGGATCGTCATTAACTTGGACAGCTCGCAGAATCCGGGTACTCACTGGGTTTCTATACGCAAGAATGGAAATTTAGCGTTTTATTTTGACAGTTTCGGCAATCTGAAACCTCCAACAGAGATCGAATCCTGTCTTTACGGTATTAAGGTCATGTATAACAAGCATAGGTATCAGAATTTCGATTCTGTCATTTGTGGTCATCTATGCTTGCAGTTTCTGTTATAAAACACTTTCGACAGGATGTTTCAATGTCAATATGAGTTACACTATCACTGTGAGCGGATCTGATTCTAGTTTCTCTAACCATCTGGATCCAGATGGAGTTTACGAGATTGCTCTACTGAATTTCGAGACATTTTACTCGATATCAAATGTTGATCCTAGCAATAAGCTTGTCCATTACGTGCGGGATGGAAAACATTGAAATTCCAACTGGCATTTATGAAATAGAAGATATAAACACCTTCCTCAAGGATACACTCAAAGCCGGCGTTGACTTTTTTCGCCGTCCCAATAATAACACCATGAAGGCTGATGTTCAGTGCCCCTACGTTATCGATTTCACTCGAAAGAGATCGGTGGGCTCTCTTCTCGGTACCGGCAAGCGCACGGTGTACTGATCGAGCCTGACGAACCGTTGAACATATTTAAGGTCAGCATCATACGCTTCGAGTGCAGCCTTGCCAACTGGATCCTTCATTCTCTCTACGAATTTTTCCCGTCGGTTCCTCCGGGCTAATACATCTCGCAGGAACCGCCCAGTCCTATATATCTACCTATCATCGACATGAATATCATTGGTGATCTTAGCATTCGAGCGGTAGACCAGAACGGGGATACTCTGGACTTCAGAAACGAAACTATTACAGTGAGACAACACATAAGACGGAATGGGAATAAACTTTTAAAGGCATTACTATAATAAAAAGCTTTTCTCGAGATTGATACCTACTCAGTCTTCGACGCGCAAACTGCTAACACCATCCAACCGATAGTTCCTCGAATGACTGGGCTTCAAGGTTAGGTAAAAGATGTTTTAAATGTGACCGGAGTTTCGACGTTTGACGATAAGCTTAGTAAGGAGGAGGAACACCTCTTCCTACCTTACAGTACGTCTACTCTGAATGTGAATGATGAAATTAAGGAATACCATGCCAGGCCGAGGATTTGTACAAGCTTCCTAGCAGACGTTACCTCTACATAGAAGGATCTGTGACAAAACCTACTGGCGAAGCTTCATCTGCACAACTGATCAACAATGCCATGACGTTTCTGTTCGATGAAGTTCGCTTAGATATGAATGGTACTACTATAGATAGAACGAGAAATCCCGGAATTTCTACGACTATGCGCAACTATGCAGCTCTCAACACTTTTGACTCCAATCGCCTGCAGAACGCCGGCTGGACGTATCCCGGAGAAGCTGTAGACATGTGAACGCATCGAATGGTGTATTCAACGCTATCGTTCCTCTTCCGATGCTTCTGGATTTCGCAAACGATCACAAGGAGCTCATACTTAATAGCAAATTTGACCTCGTTCTCATTAGATTTAAAAATTATGTGATGGGCAACGATCTGACTATCATTAAACTAAACCGCATCGAATGGTGGATGCCCGTACTTAAGACTCTCCGATGTCTAGAGGGTAGAGAAACTTAAACTCGTCAAATCAGATCGCCCGCTGCACGTTGCTTTTCGAACCCTGGACCTTCACACTCAACCTGCAGACTAAAGCGTTCATATGGAACGTTGCAATGACATCGAAGCTGAGAAACCGCGTTTTGTCATAGTGGATGCACAGACCAACGGGTTGAACTACCTTGCTAAAGATAGCTCTATCTTTGATCACTGCAATATCATCAATCTGAAGCTTTATCTCAACAGCGAATGTTATCCGTACAATGGCATTAATTTGGATTTTACAAATTCAAAGTTTGCATCTCTGTATGACCAGTATTCTAAATTTCAATACTCTTATTATGGCAAAGAAAATTACGCTCTTTTAAAGAGAAACGATTTTCTGAAATATGCACCACTATTCGTCATCGACTGTTCTCATCAACCGGAGGAAACTGTGACTGGAGCCGTTAACATCAGTTTGGAATTTCAAGCATCGGCGAATTTTCCTGCACAAACATCTTAGTTTTGTTTAATTATTCCTGATGAATTGTTCACTTATAAACCCCTAACTCATGTTGTTCAATCTATATATAAGAAATGAAATGTATTTTGTTTATATCAATAAAGAATGGAATAAAAAAATTATATTATATTCTTTTATTGATTTTAGCATACATCTCCATTAACCTTTTTCTAGCACTCCCACCTCTAACATCGCATGAACACATTGATTTATTAACGTCATAGAATTGAAATATATATGGAATTAGTCTCTTCAGTTCTGCTATTGTAACAATGTCCAGGTTTATGACATTTTCGTTTAGACACATATTCAAAAATGCTATTTCATTAACTTTATTTATATGCATTGTTATATGCATAGATTATATTCTCACTGTAGATAAACGAGGAAACCTATCGTCTTTCACATACGTTTCAATCACGGCTATATTTAGAACTATTATCTGCCAGTCCTGTTTTGTTATGTGTACAAAAGTTTCGTCACCTGCTTTGATGAAAAGAGATGCGAGTTCATAATGCAGTACTATATTCACACGATGCTTGGAGGTGATGGAGATGTGGAACATAAACACACTATTTGGATTCATCTTTCTCTGACTTTTCTGGAATGGGGTCAAAGATGAGTACTATAACGTTCTCTCGAGAGCCTTCCAACATCTTTTTGTTTACGACCTTTGGCTTGTTCCTCTTCTTCTCAGGCTTCTTTTCGGACCTGTAGACATATACACAAGATCTCTGTTTTAACACGCGAGTCATTATTAAACCTCTTTCTTTTTATTGACAATGATTCTGCTTACATTTCTTCTTCTTCTACACGATCTTTCTCCTCCACGGGGACGTCGACACCGACCGATCCACGTCACGGTGCGGTGGCACATCTCCTTCGGGCATTCTGTAAAAATACAAATCTTTTGCTTAGCTATCTTTTTTTTCTCTCCCCTACAACATCTATTCTATCACATGTTCTTTACTTACTTACACTTTTGATTTGCGATACACGTCACAGCACTCTCCACAACGGAAGAATGACATTTGTTGATGCTGTGATGGTTCCTTACAGATAATGGTATGCCTGTCGCCATCGCATATTTCCTCATGCTTATCGAGACAGTGCTGCTTCATTTGCTCGTACTCATCGACGTTCACCCAGCAACAGTTGTCGCTATCACTCGCGATTCTGATATTTTCACTATTTATCGTGCTGGCTCACAGTCAACTGTGATCTCAGATCCTTTCTTGTTTCACGTATCATGCTTTGTAGGGAGGGGTGGGGAGTTTGAACATGTTCGTTCTTGCTTTGGAGAGGTGTCCTCGCTAGCTTTCTGCTGATCTTCTTTTTTGGAATACTCATGTAGCCCACCTTTTCTTCTGTCTTACATGGTTATGATCCACGCTTCTTATTCGTCATTCCATATTGACCGTCATACTCCACCCTAGTATCATAACATAAGGGGATTGTAGCACATGTAATTGCACACACAACTCTTTATCACAGGAGAGGGAGAAGCGATGAGGACAAAGACACCCCTTCCATAACTACACACACACACACACACACACACACAAAACCTATCAAAACACATGGGGATTGCAGCATATGTAATTGCATTATTGAAACACACAACCTATCAGAACATAAGGGGATTGTAGCACATGTAATTGCATTATTGAAACACACAACTCTTTACCACAGGATAGAGAGAGAGGGAGAAGGAGAAGCGATGAAGACAAAGAAACTCCTTCACACACACACACAGACACACACACACACAACCTATCAGAACATAAGGGGATTGTAGCCACACACACACACACACACACACACACACACACACACAACCTATCAGAACATAAGGGGATTGTAGCACATGTAATTGCATTATTGAAACACACAACTCTTTACCACAGGTTAGAGAGAGAGAGGGAGAAGGAGAAGCGATGAAGACAAAGAAACTCCTTCACACACACACACACACACACACACACACACAACCTATCAGAACATAAGGGGATTGTAGCCACACACACACACACACACACAACCTATCAGAACATAAGGGGATTGTAGCCACACACACACACACACACACACACACACACACACAACCTATCAGAACATAAGGGGATTATAGCACATGTAATTGCATTATTGAAACACACAACTCTTTACCACAGGATAGAGAGAGAGAGGGAGAAGGAGAAGCGATGAAGACAAAGAAACTCCTTCACACACACACACACACACACACACACACACAACCTATCAGAACATAAGGGGATTGTAGCCACACACACACACACACACACACACACACAACCTATCAGAACATAAGGGGATTATAGCACATGTAATTGCATTATTGAAACACACAACTCTTTACCACAGGATAGAGAGAGAGAGGGAGAAGGAGAAGCGATGAAGACAAAGAAACTCCTTCACACACACACACACACACACAACCTATCAGAACATAAGGGGATTGTAGCCACACACACACACACACACACACACACACACACAACCTATCAGAACATAAGGGGATTGTAGCCACACACACACACACACACACACACACACACAACCTATCAGAACATAAGGGGATTGTAGCACATGTAATTGCATTATTGAAACACACAACTCTTTACCACAGGATAGAGAGAGAGAGGGAGAAGGAGAAGCGATGAAGACAAAGAAACTCCTTCACACACACACACACACACACACACACACACACACAACCTATCAGAACATAAGGGGATTATAGCACATGTAATTGCATTATTGAAACACACAACCTATCAGAACATAAGGGGATTATAGCACATGTAATTGCATTATTGAAACACACAACTCTTTACCACAGGATAGAGAGAGAGAGGGAAAAGGAGAAGCGATGAAGACAAAGAAACTCCTTCACACACACACACACACACACACACACACACACACACACACACAACCTATCAGAACATAAGGGGATTATAGCACATGTAATTGCATTATTGAAACACACAACTCTTTACCACAGGATAGAGAGAGAGAGGGAGAAGGAGAAGCGATGAAGACAAAGAAACTCCTTCACACACACACACACACACACACACACACACAACCTATCAGAACATAAGGGGATTATAGCACATGTAATTGCATTATTGAAACACACAACCTATCAGAACATAAGGGGATTATAGCACATGTAATTGCATTATTGAAACACACAACTCTTTACCACAGGATGGAGAGAGAGAGGGAGAAGGAGAAGCGATGAAGACAAAGAAACTCCTTCACACACACACACACACACACACACACACACACACACACACAACCTATCAGAACATAAGGGGATTATAGCACATGTAATTGCATTATTGAAACACACAACCTATCAGAACATAAGGGGATTGTAGCACATGTAATTGCATTATTGAAACACACAACCTATCAGAACATAAGGGGATTATAGCACATGTAATTGCATTATTGAAACACACAACTCTTTACCACAGGATAGAGAGAGAGAGGGAGAAGGAGAAGCGATGAAGACAAAGAAACTCCTTCACACACACACACACACACACACACACACACAACCTATCAGAACATAAGGGGATTATAGCACATGTAATTGCATTATTGAAACACACAACTCTTTACCACAGGATAGAGAGAGAGAGGGAGAAGGAGAAGCGATGAAGACAAAGAAACTCCTTCACACACACACACACACACACACACACACACAACCTATCAGAACATAAGGGGATTATAGCACATGTAATTGCATTATTGAAACACACAACTCTTTACCACAGGATAGAGAGAGAGGGAGAAGGAGAAGCGATGAAGACAAAGAAACTCCTTCACACACACACACACACACACACACACACACACACACACACACACACACACAACCTATCAGAACATAAGGGGATTATAGCACATGTAATTGCATTATTGAAACACACAACTCTTTACCACAGGATAGAGAGAGAGAGGGAGAAGGAGAAGCGATGAAGACAAAGAAACTCCTTCACACACACACACACACACACACACACACACACACTCACTCTCTCTCTCTCACACAAAGGAAACACTTTTTCTGTTATCTAAGGAATGCTATGATCACACGTGCTAAAGTAATACCCTTTCCTCATCCCTCTGAATCGTACTGCATTGTAGACGTCAGCACCTATGCCGTTTCTGAGACGGATGGAGCATGGCTTTTCCGGCCTTCTTCTTCTCGACGCATGGCATGTATTACCAACAACACTCGTATTCCGCAATAAACTTCTGGCGTAATTTCAGCGACTTTCTTTTCGCAAAGGTTGGCAGCAAATCAGCTCCCAGAGATGAGTATATTTAAGTTCATTTCCGGAAAAATATTTTATATTTACTGAAACCACATTTAATATAAACAAATTTACCTCCACATTGTTAAAAACCTAAACGCTTAACACGCAATAAAGCAATATTTTATGAAGAAAGGGAGGATAGTCCACAGTGATACAATTTAAATCTGCGAATAGGTTAAGAAGTGCTGCATTCTTGTGTTGGATAGAGGAACTAAAATTAATTGGAAAACCTGGCCGACAAACTTTGATATTGGAGTATTGCCGGTATCACTATAAACACGTAACACACGCATACACGGCATGCCTTTTATTGACTTCAACACATTATTACACATAATAAAGAACAAATAACAAGGTGCTTTAGGTATTTTCATGAATGTATGGCATATTTTGTCACGTTTGTTCCATATTACTGACACTCAGAAGTCGCATTGCATTCATCTCACCCGTGGCATCATGGTGACGTTTTTCCGCTGCCAACATTTGAAATCTCAACATAGCTGAAAGCGACGACACGACGTAGCCGAGGGATCTGCGCATCTAAAACTCGAATGATTCACGTTGGCGACAATTCTTTCCAAGAGTCGCCAAAACCCGCCAAAAACGACTATATAAGAACGGCCGCATGAAACGGCGGTTGAAACCCACCCATCATATACGAGGTCGAGGACGGGCAACTGTTATTGACTTCGTGATCACCAAGCACTTCCCCTTTCATACGTCACTCATTTGTATCAATGCACTTCATTCAGATCATAATCCTGTGTTAGCTGAGGTTAACACCCGGGTTGCCAGCCATGACCTCAAGGTTCAACACTGTGAGGTTGACTGGGACTTTGTAAAACTGCCCAAAACCTATCTGTTCACACCCCTCCGCCCCTATACCCAGATGTTCTACCTGTAGAACTTATCCTTCTCATCCGACGATCCTGGGCAGCCCGCAGACTCTATCAGCGGTACCGCACGACTAACAATCGAGAGCTTCTGAGGCGTTTGCGCCGAGAGGTCGGGGTCCGCCTTCGCGAACACAGAGTGCGCGCGTGGGAAGGCACAATGTCCCGCACGAACCTCGAGAGTGCAGACGTGTGGCAGATCGCCAAAAGACTTCGGGACCGGCGAGGCCTCCGTGCGGTCGTCAAGTGCTCTTCACTTCACAGGGACTTCAACCCAGGACATTTCGTCGAGTTGTCTCCCGACGGTTAAGCATGCATCCAACGCATAGTTTAACCTAGGATATCCACTCTACAGCAGATTCTACTGCGATTCAACCATCAAACAGCTGCAAAAGGCGTAATTGGACCGGAAGTTGCCCAAGCAACCAGCAGTGACCACGGCCAATGCTGCTTAACTTTGGTTAACCAGCTATTTTGCGCAGCAAGGTCCTCTTAACACCTATTTCTCGTTGCTTTTATTAAAGCAGCGGCCAACTCTGAACATCTAGTGACCATCAGAGGTAAAACAAGTAGCGGGTGGACAATAAGGCCACAGCCATCTCGCCGCAAGGTGAGGTACGGCGCACTTGAAGTTAAAGTATCCGGCCCTCAGCTGTCACGCAGTTGGCTCCCGCTGCCTGTAGGTGAGTGGCGAACTAGTGAGTAAGGAGTGCGCTGCGCACTTTTGCGCAGCGTACGTGTACCTACCCCTTGTTTCCAGATCCCTTCAACATGAAACCCGTTCCCAGTAGCGAGGTTACCAGCGGCCCTGAGTTGAAGGAGCTGGAGCCAGTGCCCAGCACTAGCACTGGGTAACCAATAGTTCTTCGGGTCTGGAAGAACTCGACACACCACCAGGAGACCCCGACAACGCGCAAGCGGAAAAGGGAACTCAACCCGTTCGGTCTCGACGCGAGTGTTCTCAGCTGCGGTTAGGCAAAAACACCGAGTCGGAGTACTCGGACGGTGACAGTGACGTCACCAACTATACGGCATACTCGGACAAGGCTTCTCCGTACACTCATCCATAATGGGGAGGGACGAGGATGGTCACGCTGTTCTCCCTGAGAATAGTGATGGTGGTTTTCGTGTAGTGCGCAAGAAGGGAAAGCCAATATCACCAGATGGGGAGGGACGAGGATGGTCACGCTGTTCTCCCTGAGAATAGTGATGGTGGTTTTCGTGTAGTGCGCAAGAAGGGAAAGCCAATATCACCAGATGGGGAGGGACGAGGATGGTCACGCTGTTCTCCCTGAGAATAGTGATGGTGGTTTTCGTGTAGTGCGCAAGAAGGGAAAGCCAATATCACCAGATGGGGAGGGACGAGGATGGTCACGCTGTTCTCCCTGAGAATAGTGATGGTGGTTTTCGTGTAGTGCGCAAGAAGGGAAAGCCAATACCACCAGATGGGGAGGGACGAGGATGGTCACGCTGTTCTCCCTGAGAATAGTGATGATGGTTTTCGTGTAGTGCGCAAGAAGGGAAAGCCAATATCACCAGATGGGGAGGGACGAGGATGGTCACGCTGTTCTCCCTGAGAATAGTGATGATGGTTTTCGTGTAGTGCGCAAGAAGGGAAAGCCAATATCACCAGATGGGGAGGGACGAGGATGGTCACGCTGTTCTCCCTGAGAATAGTGATGATGGTTTTCGTGTAGTGCGCAAGAAGGGAAAGCCAATATCACCAGATGGGGAGGGACGAGGATGGTCACGCTGTTCTCCCTGAGAATAGTGATGATGGTTTTCGTGTAGTGCGCAAGAAGGGAAAGCCAATATCACCAGGTGGGGAGGGACGAGGATGGTCACGCTGTTCTCCCTGAGAATAGTGATGGTGGTTTTCGTGTAGTGCGCAAGAAGGGAAAGCCAATATCACCAGATGGGGAGGGACGAGGATGGTCACGCTGTTCTCCCTGAGAATAGTGATGATGGTTTTCGTGTAGTGCGCAAGAAGGGAAAGCCAATATCACCAGATGGGGAGGGACGAGGATGGTCACGCTGTTCTCCCTGAGAATAGTGATGATGGTTTTCGTGTAGTGCGCAAGAAGGGAAAGCCAATATCACCAGATGGGGAGGGACGAGGATGGTCACGCTGTTCTCCCTGAGAATAGTGATGGTGGTTTTCGTGTAGTGCGCAAGAAGGGAAAGCCAATATCACCAGATGGGGAGGGACGAGGATGGTCACGCTGTTCTCCCTGAGAATAGTGATGGTGGTTTTCGTGTAGTGCGCAAGAAGGGAAAGCCAATATCACCAGATGGGGAGGGACGAGGATGGTCACGCTGTTCTTCCTGAGAATAGTGATGGTGGTTTTCGTGTAGTGCGCAAGAAGGGAAAGCCAATATCACCAGATGGGGAGGGACGAGGATGGTCACGCTGTTCTCCCTGAGAATAGTGATGATGGTTTTCGTGTAGTGCGCAAGAAGGGAAAGCCAATATCACCAGGTGGGGAGGGACGAGGATGGTCACGCTGTTCTTCCTGAGAATAGTGATGGTGGTTTTCGTGTAGTGCGCAAGAAGGGAAAGCCAATACCACCAGATGGGGAGGGACGAGGATGGTCACGCTGTTCTTCCTGAGAATAGTGATGATGGTTTTCGTGTAGTGCGCAAGAAGGGAAAGCCAATACCACCAGATGGGGAGGGACGAGGATGGTCACGCTGTTCTCCCTGAGAATAGTGATGATGGTTTTCGTGTAGTGCGCAAGAAGGGAAAGCCAATATCACCAGATGGGGAGGGACGAGGATGGTCACGCTGTTCTTCCTGAGAATAGTGATGGTGGTTTTCGTGTAGTGCGCAAGAAGGGAAAGCCAATATCACCAGATGGGGAGGGACGAGGATGGTCACGCTGTTCTCCCTGAGAATAGTGATGATGGTTTTCGTGTAGTGCGCAAGAAGGGAAAGCCAATATCACCAGGTGGGGAGGGACGAGGATGGTCACGCTGTTCTTCCTGAGAATAGTGATGATGGTTTTCGTGTAGTGCGCAAGAAGGGAAAGCCAATATCACCAGATGGGGAGGGACGAGGATGGTCACGCTGTTCTTCCTGAGAATAGTGATGGTGGTTTTCGTGTAGTGCGCAAGAAGGGAAAGCCAATATCACCAGATGGGGAGGGACGAGGATGGTCACGCTGTTCTTCCTGAGAATAGTGATGATGGTTTTCGTGTAGTGCGCAAGAAGGGAAAGCCAATATCACCAGATGGGGAGGGACGAGGATGGTCACGCTGTTCTTCCTGAGAATAGTGATGGTGGTTTTCGTGTAGTGCGCAAGAAGGGAAAGCCAATATCACCAGATGGGGAGGGACGAGGATGGTCACGCTGTTCTCCCTGAGAATAGTGATGATGGTTTTCGTGTAGTGCGCAAGAAGGGAAAGCCAATATCACCAGGTGGGGAGGGACGAGGATGGTCACGCTGTTCTTCCTGAGAATAGTGATGATGGTTTTCGTGTAGTGCGCAAGAAGGGAAAGCCAATACCACCAGATGGGGAGGGACGAGGATGGTCACGCTGTTCTTCCTGAGAATAGTGATGATGGTTTTCGTGTAGTACGCAAGAAGGGAAAGCCAATACCACCAGATGGGGAGGGACGAGGATGGTCACGCTGTTCTCCCTGAGAATAGTGATGATGGTTTTCGTGTAGTGCGCAAGAAGGGAAAGCCAATATCACCAGATGGGGAGGGACGAGGATGGTCACGCTGTTCTTCCTGAGAATAGTGATGGTGGTTTTCGTGTAGTGCGCAAGAAGGGAAAGCCAATATCACCAGATGGGGAGGGACGAGGATGGTCACGCTGTTCTCCCTGAGAATAGTGATGATGGTTTTCGTGTAGTGCGCAAGAAGGGAAAGCCAATATCACCAGGTGGGGAGGGACGAGGATGGTCACGCTGTTCTTCCTGAGAATAGTGATGATGGTTTTCGTGTAGTGCGCAAGAAGGGAAAGCCAATATCACCAGATGGGGAGGGACGAGGATGGTCACGCTGTTCTTCCTGAGAATAGTGATGGTGGTTTTCGTGTAGTGCGCAAGAAGGGAAAGCCAATATCACCAGATGGGGAGGGACGAGGATGGTCACGCTGTTCTTCCTGAGAATAGTGATGATGGTTTTCGTGTAGTGCGCAAGAAGGGAAAGCCAATACCACCAGGTGGGAAGGGAAGAGGATGGTCACGCTGTTCTCCCTGAGAATAGTGATGATGGTTTTCGTGTAGTGCGCAAGAAGGGAAAGCCAATACCACCAGGTGGGGAGGGACGAGGATGGTCACGCTGTTCTCCCTGAGAATAGTGATGATGGTTTTCGTGTAGTGCGCAAGAAGGGAAAGCCAATTCCACCAGGTGGGGAGGGACGAGGATGGTCACGCTGTTCTTCCTGAGAATAGTGATGGTGGTTTTCGTGTAGTGCGCAAGAAGGGAAAGCCAATATCACCAGATGGGGAGGGACGAGGATGGTCACGCTGTTCTTCCTGAGAATAGTGACGGTGGTTTTCGTGTAGTGCGCAAGAAGGGAAAGCCAATACCACCAGGTGGGGAGGGACGAGGATGGTCACGCTGTTCTTCCTGAGAATAGTGATGATGGTTTTCGTGTAGTGCGCAAGAAGGGAAAGCCAATACCACCAGGTGGGGAGGGACGAGGATGGTCACGCTGTTCTCCCTGAGAATAGTGATGATGGTTTTCGTGTAGTGCGCAAGAAGGGAAAGCCAATATCACCAGCCAGCCAGAATAAGCAGGCATCTGGCAGTCCCGCAGCGGGTGGACAGTCTAGGCGCCCTAATGCACCAATCATCGTGGACTCCTTCCTGGGGGTGGTAGGCTTCCTTCGGGAGATTATGCCTGCTCTCTGCCAGGAGTGTGCGGTGACCCGGAGGAAAGGCGCTACGTCTTTCAGCCTAGGACCTCGGAGGACTATATGTTCTTACTGAGTGCCCTAAAGAAGAAGGACATCCCTCATTTTACCTTTAGTCTCGACAAGACCAGAGACCTTAAGCGAGTCATTAGAGGCCTACCTGTGGACACACCAGTGGGGGAAATAGAGCATGACCTCATCCGTCAGGGCATAAAGCCCCGCCTCGTGAAGCAGCTCACGAAACCCGCTCCACTGGGCAGCAGCCCAACAAAATCCCCACCCCCTATTTTTAGTAGTGGTGAAGCGGGTCAACGATCCGGAGATCAAGATAGATCGGTTCACCTCGATCTGTTATCTCCGGGTCACAGTAGAAGCCTCCCGCTGCCCTGACAGCCCTGCACAATGTCATCGTTGCTTGGGTTTCAACCACTCAAGCAACTACTGCCACCGTCTACTGCGCTGCCTTCGGTGCGGTGACATGCACCTCAAAGATGTCTGTCCTAGGTCCCTCGCAGATGTGCCCATGTGCGCAAGCTGCAAGGGTGACCACATCGCCTGCTACGGGGGATGTTCAACGCGCCTAAAGGTCATGGCCACCATGCGCTCGTCACTAGCGCCACCAGCTCCGCAAACAACCAGGGAGCGATCAGCACCACCACCCAGGAGGGTGGACAATCAACGGCGGGGGCCCACCCACGGCACCCCAAAATACATCTGCTAGGCCTATAGATCAGCCACCAAGACCAGCGCCACCAACACTAGCACCTAGGGGCGTCTCGTACGCGCAGAAGGTCTCTGGTCGGGGTGCAACACAAAGCACTCACAAATCACAAGCAAAACACCAACAACCCAAACGGAAACCTCCACTCAGGCAGAAGAGGAGGAGTTCGAGCCCCAGGACCAACTCGGACCGGGAAGAGCCGGTGGCTGCAGGACCTGGGCCTCAGCCATCACGCGCCTTCAGGTCTGAGGAGGATGGGGATCGCCCTCAACCTCTTCCATCCTCTAAACCTACTCCAACTCCCACCTCAACCACACCATCCACACTTGTGTTGATTTCACGGGCTTGGATCGGTGGCTGCAGGACCTGAGCCTCAGCCATCACGCGCCTCCAGGTCCGAGGAGGATGGGGATCGCCCTCAACCTCTTCCATCCTCTAAACCTACTCCAACTCCCACCACAACCACACCATTCATACTTGGTGTTGATTTCACGGGCTTGGAGCGGTGGCTGCAGCTGTTGCTGCAAGACCACAGTCGTCGGGTTCAGGAACTCAACATCAAGTTCCTTCAGGCCACCGATCCAACCAGCAAGGCGATGATCCTCTTTGAGAAACTCAACTTTTTATTCTCCCTTGTACCATTGCTCCAAAATGGCGGACGTAACTAGGTCTCGCACCTCCTTCAGATTCGTCTTTTGGAATGCCAATGGGTAAGAAGCCATAAGGATGGGCTTCATCGCTTTGCCAACCTTTATGCCTTGGACCTCATTTTAATTACAGAGACACATTTGCGTCTTAACATCCCTTTCCGCATACCTGGCTACGTTTGTCATCGCAGTGATCGAATGCCCGGCCCTGGAGGCGGTACTGCGGTCCTTGTGAGGCAAAACGTGGTCCACAAACCCATTCCTCTTCCACTCCTGAAACCCTTGAAGTGACGGCCGTGTGTGTTGAACTGGGGAGGCACGGAGGTTGTAATAGCCTCCATTTACCACCCACCTGCTAGGCTGTTCGTACCTGCTGATTACCAGTCCATACTAGCGCTTCATCCTTGCGTGATCTTGGTGGGGGACTTCAATGCCAAACACCAGCGTTGGCATTCAGGCCCTCGTGAAAGTCCAAGAGGCAACAAACTAATTCATATGATTAATAGAGATCCACAGCTTCGAGTGTTGGGTCCCTGGCAACCAACCCACCATCCACAAGGTTGAGGACTACCCTCTGTCATCGACTTTGCGATCATCTGACGCTCACATCACTTACAGCGCTCCATTCCGACCACAACCCCGTGTTGACAGAGATCAACACACTGTTTGCCAGTGACGACCTTTCTGGACACACCAGAGAAATTGATTGGGACTGCGTAAAGGGTTGCCTCCACACATCAATCCCGTCTAACCCCAGGATTACAGATATTCCTTCCCTAGAGACAGCAGGCAAATCATTTACTACCCCAGTGGTGCGAACGGTTCATAACCTCACCATCCTAACACCTCCCCCTCCTCATTCCGACGTCCTACCACTGGACCTTGAACTCCTCATCCGCCGCTCCTGGGCAGCCAGAACGCTATACCAGCGACACCGAACTCCCCACAACCGAGAGCTTCTGCGGCATCTTCGCCGAGAGGTCCGTGACCGACTACATGCGCACAGGGTGCAAGCGTGGGGGGCCACGATGGCCCGTCAGAATCTCGATAGTGGTGACGTTTGGCGGATAGCTAAAAACCTCCGTCGCCAACGAAATCAATACAGCTCCCCGCTTCAAGGTAACCTAGGCCTTGTCTACGAACCCATAGCCAAAGCAAATGTGCTCGCTAACTATCTTGAGGACACCTGCAGGCCCAGAGATGACCCTCAGGAATTTGACTTTACTGCCCGCGTCCACCAGGAGGTAGATCGCTGTTTGCGGTTGCCTCCTGATGGAGCGGAGAAACCCCTTTCAATCATCCGCCCCAGTGAAGTCCAAGGCGCACTCCGGCGTCTCAACATCAAAAAAGCTAGCGGACAGGACCGGTTGACCCCCGCCATGCTCCGCCACCTTCCTTTTCGAGCCGTACTTTTCCTCACCAGGGTTTTCAACATGTGCGTCACCTTGGGACACTTTCCACGCAGGTGGAAGGTGGCCCTGTTGGTGTGCATTCCGAAGCCTGTTAAGGACCCGACACTCCCCTCCAGTTACCGCTCCATAGCCTCCTACCCAACCCCCTTAAAAGCTTTTGAGAGGTTTATACTGTACCGCTTATCGCCACTACTGGCAGACATTCAAGCTATCCCAACCCATCATTTTGGTTATCGTCCTGGGCACTCGACCGCCCAGCAGCTGTTGCGGGTGGTGGAGGCTGCTGCCCCGTGTTTCCAGACAGGGCCTTCTCTCTTGCGGTATCTCTGGACTTAGAGAAGGCCTTCTCGACGACCTGGCACGAGGGGCTCCTCTATAAAATGGTCCAGTTTGGTCTACATAGACAAATAATCCACATACTACACAGCTTCCTACACCAACGCTCCATTACAGTAGTTGTAGTGGGGAAAACATCAACACAAATATACATACGTGGCAGAGTCTCCAAAGGCTCTGTACTATCCCCCACACTGTTTAGTAGATACATGGTAGACATTCCAGTGGTGCCGGGCGTCAATATGGCCCAGTTTGCTGATGACGTCCTACTGTACACATCCTTAGAGCCTTCAACCCCATACAAAGACAGCTCTGCCTCGTTGAACTCTGGTGCAGGCGGTGGCGGATGTCCGTGAATCCGTGCAAAAGCCAAGCTGTCATGTTCACCAAGAGATGAATCCCAGCTGCAGACAGACCAACATTCACCTATCAGGGCCAAAGGATAGAGTGGGGGACTTCCATTCGCTACTTGGGCGTAACTCTGGATAAGGGTCTAACCTTTTGTGAACACGTGCGTGGAACAATGAATGGGGCGGTAGCCGCCTTATACCCGTTTCTAGCTTCCACTATGCCAGTTCACTTAAAGTTACGCCCTTATGAAGCACTTATCTTACCTGTGATGCTCTATGCCTGTGAGGTGTGGGGCATGGCAGCAGATTCCTGGCTTCTCTGGTTGCAGCGGATTCAGAATAGAGGACTTCGGTCCATCTGTTCTGTCTGTCGTGGCTTTCCAGTTAGGCTGCTACACAAGACCTCGGCCCTCCCATATTTGGAGGATGTGATTAGGCTCCAGGCTCAAAACTTCTACGCCAGATTGACATATCATGAGAATGCCCTTGTCAGATCCCTGGGGGACTACTTACCACAAGAATGTCATTACAGATGCTACCGGGTTCCTCACATGGCTTGTGGGCACCCCCAGTAACAAAGGCTTTAAACCTGCCAACAGCAAAACTGTACTCCCCCTCCCAATGGGAGTGGTAAACCAAATATTAAACCAATCACATTTTAAGAAGAATAAACATCAGTGGAGCAGGGCACTGGCAGGGCAGTCACTGACGAGCCTATAAAAACATAGCGCTATCTTCCATCACACCCATATCATCAAAACCAAACCGGCACCCTACAATAGATCCATCATCCCCGTGGTTAAACCGTTCCAAGGGTAGGTATATGGAAAAACTCACCTAGGCTCACCACGAACCTATGATTGAAGTCCAAGTCCGGCGGGTGGGTGTCAATATGTTACCCCTGGAGCAACATCTATTGCACCAAAACGTTCCTCATTAACCAAGGATTACTGTGCATAGCAAAAAACCTGATTTCATGAGTTAAAAGCTTCTATTTTTGCCATACTCCAATATCAAAGAAGCTCTAACCTGTTCAAATCCAGTATTGTAAGGATGTTTCTGATTACAATAAAATCTTTGTTTTCAGCCAAATAAAACAACATTTTCAGGACATATTTAATAGATCATGTGGTTTATTCATTCTTTGTGTCATCATAAATTTTGTTTTTCATAAAAGTGCTGATTTTCTTGTGCAGAGTTAAATAATTAACAGTGGGTTAATGTTTAAGGTTATATAAATAATATAAAAGGCTTCATATGCACATGGTTCACAATGAGACAGTAATGTTTGAGACATTACTAAGTTGAGAACTCACCTTTCATTTCCTTTCAGAATGACTAGAAACAGGCAGAGAAAGACTGAGTTTGGTGCATCCTCATCTGATAGATGAGAGAAGCAGTGGACTTTGTTTTGAAACAAGGTTTTAGTATTCTGCAAGCTGCATTTCAGAAGAATCTTTCGTTTCAAACTCTGGCAAGGTACTATGCACATACATCCATTTTGAAAACATCCTACTTTAACTATTTATGTTATGCCTAATATTATATCTGCATATATAGGCATCCCAGTTTAATAAATTTTATCTCTTTCATGTTTATATATATGAATAAAAAGCAAAATGAAAATCCAGAGAAACCCATTCGGATGTTTCCAAATTATGCTTCGCGTCAAGTGATGTCTAATACTGAGGAATCTCTTTTTGCAGATTACATGCTCAAAGATGAGCTACTCTCTGGAACTCATGACGGATTGTCATAAATTGGCATATAAGATGGCCCTAAAGAACAATATAGAAATTCCAAAACAATGGAAGGAAAACAACATTGCAAGCTTAGAGTGGTTTAGGGGCTTTTTGAAAAGGCAT
The DNA here is from genome assembly GCA_030765065.1 of Deroplatys truncata. Classification (NCBI taxonomy): domain Eukaryota; kingdom Metazoa; phylum Arthropoda; class Insecta; order Mantodea; family Mantidae; genus Deroplatys; species Deroplatys truncata. The sequence goes on along the minus strand of CM060980.1, from coordinate 4,249,680 downwards.
CCTACCCTCAGTATAAGGAAACCTGAGGGCTGATGTAGTTTATTCAGGGCTACAACATTCAATTGTTTCAATGTTGATAGTTTTTTCAGAAAATTGGAAAATGTGTTGGAAGAAATGCCGCTGGGACTTGCGTGTGGAATGTTGATGAACCTGGGACAACTACTGTGCAGAAATCTTAGACAGGCAAAGTTAGCCAGATAACAAGCGGTGAGAAAGGAGCTTTTGTAACCACTTGCTGCTTCATCAATGCTTTACCTCCAGTGATGGTATTTCCTCATATGCACTTTGAGGGAACACTTGGTTTAGCAGCATCTTCTGGTTGGATTAATGCCGAGTTATTGAAGCATTTTATTAAGCACACTTGTTCCTTCATAACAAATCCAACACTCCTTCTATTGGACAATCATGAGTGTCATCTTTCCACTGCTTGTTTAGAGTTAGCGAAAGAAAATGGAGTCACAATGTTGATAATCCCTCCACACTGCAGCCACAAGCTCCACTCTCTTGATGTTGCAGTTTATTATTCCTTCAAAGCTCATTACAATGCAGCAGTTAATTCTTGCCTTATGAATCATCCAAGAATACCTCTCACAATATATGATACCCCTGGCAGTGTAAAATTTGCCGTCCAGTGAAGCATGACACACCAACAAACATAGCTTCAGGTTTTCATAAGACTGGAATATTCCAATTGGATAACAATATTTTCTCAGATGATGACTTCCTACCCAGTAGTGTAACCAACAGAGAATTACCAGATAGCATTATGGGATCAAGTCACTCGCAGCTAATAAAAGTGGAACACAACATGTCACCAGAAATGAAAGTTCTGAAATTTCAGTAATAACTTGCAGAGTAACAGTAAGGTGAAGCCACAGTAATAACTTGCAGAGAAGTTGAGTAAACACAAGGAAGCTCTAGGTGTCATGAAAATCTTGGTGCTGAAATTCAGGAGGATTTGACAGGCTCCATATACTATGGAAAGAGAGAAAACAAATAGTGACAATGTAAGCCCTCATGAGTTTAGAGGGTTTCTCAAAGCTACAGTCAGAAAATCAACTGGGGATACCATGATTGTCACAGACACACCTGAGAAAAAAGAACTTGAAGAGAGGGCATTAAAACATAAACCAAATAAACCAGAAGAAAATTACTCAGAGAACCAGAATCATCAGAAGATGTACAAATATCTTCTCGATCATCAGTTATGGATGAAGAAGAGACTTTTTTTCTGGCTTTGAAGAGCTGGAAAGAGAACTGCTGTGGGTGACTTTGTGCAGGAAAATCAAAAGTGGCATATTACATTGGACAGGTCATAAAGGGGAAAGATGCAGATATAGAAATGTTGTTCCTACAGAAAATGAAAAATACAGACAAGTTTGTGTTTCCAGAGGTTCTAGATGTAGCTTCAGTGAGTGAAACTGACGTAAAAATGTTATTGACTAAACCATGATTGGTTTGGTGAAACAAAAAGAACAGTTACATGATTTTTTGAAGTCAAATTTAGTAATCTCAATGCTATGTAGGTTGTCTCAGTGTGGGGCAGGGTGAGAGATTTACATTCACTTGAATTTTGATATTATGTGTCTTTTTTATTATTAAAATTAATGTTTTTATATGTTGCATTTGTTAATAAGGAAATAATGCAAATGCCTCACCTCTTTCCATTCAAAACACATCAAAATAAACAAAATATGGGGTTTCAAAAGTATTGTCTCACTGTGGACCACCCTCCCCTATCTAGGCATGAGCTTCAATCTTAAGTCCATAGTGTTGTGTTCTGTTGGTTATATTTGCTTTACAGCAAATGAAATTAAAATTTATTCATGTACGTCGGTATACATTATTATATATATTACCAAAATTACTTTGTAGTTTATTATACAATGGGGATAAAAGCACAACATATTAGCATATAACTGCAAGCCATTAAATTATAAACATTTGTTTATCCAACAGTAAACATTAACTGTATAGTGTGGATATCATTTGCTTTAAAATAGCAATGCCTTATGCTTCAATATCTCCTGTTTATGGAGTAGAGAAAGTCATTCTGGCAGCACTCCAGAGTAAACCACTGGACGTACTTTCACCAATACTCTGGAGTGAAAAAGTGGAAGTACTTCTAATGTTCCACCAAAGGTCAGAATTACTACTTTGAAATGACTTTGACTGCGGAGTGGAATTAAGTTCCAGTAAAGCAACATATTTGACCCATCAGGAAGCACATATACTACTAATTTTTTCCAGTTTCCTGTTTTGAGCTTGCAATTATAAAGAGTAGTGGCTGTTTCATGTCACAGCTGCCTAGAATAACCGCTACAGTGAAGAGTCTAATATGCACAATATGGATCTAATAGGCCTTGCCTAGGATCGAGAAACAAGAAAGTTAAAACTTGGCCAAGTTTTTTTTCTCATTTCTGAGGCCCGGGAAAGCTTCCCATCAATTGTGAATGCTCCCATTAGAATACATGTACTTGAACTTTCTCGTTTTCATTCTGGTGTGTACCAGCCTCAACGTGTCATTGTGATTTGTAGCAATATCATATTAGAACATAATTATGATCAGCTGAACACTAGACAGCTAGGCTAGTATGAAAAATACAATTGTTTATGTTTGCATAATGTTTTTAATTAAATTGTCCAATAGTTGGCACATTATTTGGTTTTATAGTGGTTACTGGTTCAAGTCACTAATTTTATTAACAGGGGTGTTTCTATACCATAATATTTGTACATAATTGTGTGACATTTAATTTAAATTTTGAGGCTGAATGAAAAGTTCAGGTACCTGCAATAACTTTTCTTCATACTTCATAGGAAAATATTGTACTTAAACTGCCTCCAAGTTTTGTTTGAACTTGCAACCAACTAACAGTATAAATTTGACAGGAAAATGGGAAGAATAACACATGTTTGACACTGTTATTTTATTCTACTCTCCAGATAACTAACACAATTTGATATATTTGCATAACATAAATAACTATTTCATTTCTTACAAAGAATCTTCTGCATAAGGTGCAATATGTATCTATTGCTGTAATGCCAACCCCTGTTTGTCTTTCACTAGATCGTTATTAGCAATGCAACAAATGTCATTAGCAACAGTTTTACTACATCACTATCACTCTCTGTGCTCTGACTTGAAGCATCATCTCTGCACAACTTATCTTCACAATTACAGGAGTACTTTAACTCTGTTCCATTGTATATATCCTAGAAGTAAATAAAAATACATGTTTAAGTACCATTAAAAGTGGATTTTTGAGAAGAGAAATCAATTTGCATCAAGGGAAAATTTGTGGTTACAAACACCTTGTAATTATATTACCTAGGCCCATTAGAACTAGGCCATTTTATGCTTATACTTAAAATAAAACATCCTGCTTAGATTTATAATAATACAATTTTTAAATGGATTATAATCAACTTCAATAGTTGCACAAATTATTATTATTATAGCAGATACCTAATCAATTTTCTGCTAAAATTAACATGTCTCCAATCTTGCCACTCTCATGACTTTAGCCTAGACACAGCATACTGAAGAAAAATGAATTAACATTGATTAACCTAGTAGAGATTAACCGTGCAGTCAGGACTTAAAAGCACTTACAAAATTGCAAGTTACCATTGGGTACACTATCTCAAAATTAATTTGAGAAATTCCTTGTGCTTTATTAGAAAAAAAAATGTGAGTCATTTGTGGAGTTTAATGTTGTATCAGCATGTTGTCATGGTAGCTCAGATGTCTAGAGCAATGGTATGGAAAGCCAAAGATGTGCATTCAAATTCTGGCTATGGTATTGAATTTTTCAGTTTAATTCTACCTTTCCAACCTTAGCCTATACAGGACATGTGTGGAAAACAATTATTCAGTGACATGTTTAACCTTATTACTGGAGTTCTTGAAGGGATGGCATTAAGTATGAAGCAAATTATTTTGACTAGGTATTTACTTTATGGGCCATGCGTTCAAATTGACCAATCCAACTCATAGCCCATGTCAGTTTGAGTTGACCACAAGAGACAATAACTGAACTCTTGTGAAAATGAGACTATCTTACCTGATACACAATTGTTTCTGATTTGTAAGCTAAACAAACAAACAAAACTTTTTTAAAGCACATATGGAGAATGCTGTGCTATATTGTGATATTGGCATGATACAAACTCAATTAAATAATATATAATTTAATGTTATTTTCATTTTATTAATATTGTTTATTGAATGTTTCATTACTAAACAGTCTTAACAAATACCACTCATGAATTCAATATTAGTCAGATAAATCCCTGAGCGTGATCTTTCTATTTTATAGGCATTAATTGAAATATGTATAACAACTGTCAATACACTTTTATTTTCTCACAGTATAATGTTAATCTGACATTTGTAAAGTTGGTTTGGTTCTGCAAATACAGATAGCTGAAATCTTGAAGGCAATATCAAGTCTTACTTGTGAAACAGTTGTGTTGCATATTGCAATTCTAGATTTGCTGAAAGAAATAGGTTATGATGAGCATCATTTCTGTTATTCACGAATAATCCGCAGCTCGTTGCATCTCTTTGTCCTTTCTGATGTGGCTGTGTTTACTTAATAATGTAATTTAGAAAATATGAAGTGGTAATAGTTAACAGAACTGAAGAATTTAAAGAAAAGAGTATTATATTATCACAAAAAGTTTTAACAAGCAAATTGATATGAGTGAATTAACTAGTCAGCAATTAAGTGAAACACACTACAAATACCCTGAATAGTAAAGAAAAACAAGGATTAAATGAGCAAACTGCAATTCTGTGTTTGTGTTTGATTATTCAAGTGTTAAGTGAAAAGGAAATAACACTTTCATTATAAAACAACCACCACTTTGTGTATCTCAAAGAACAATTTTAGGCACAACAAAAGAGGTTCAGAATCATGTAAAACTATTGGTGCAGGCACTGTGTTAGCGTACCTGTCCCAACAAGTTTTTGGGACCAGTTTGGAACTGTCTGGACAAAAGAGATGCTGTTCTAAATCAGCAAACACAGTTCTCGGGAAGGAACATGTACTAGCAGTTCTAGACACGTGCACTTACATTGTGTATCCCCTTGTGTAGCTGTGTATTGAAATCATTTCTGACAACTTTCATCATGATTAAGATGAGCAGCTGGGAATACAGATTTTATTAACAAACATGAAGGTTATTATGAAAATAAATGAGTGAATAGAGAAAGAAGTGTGATGATAACACCTACATTTTTTTTAACATTTTTCACAAAATCTAATTATTAAAGACAATACAAACATTTGAAGGTTGTGTAGAATCAGAGAAAAAACTCCAGTGCCATTCCTGGAGTTCAAACCATCAATCTTGCTCTGCCATTTAAGACTTTCTATACTTACTGTAACTTATTTTCATAAGTTTCAAATGATTCATAAAAACTCAATTTTTCTATCTACTTCATGTTTATCGTAATAAATGTTTACTTAGAGGCTTCAATACATTTCTTTTGATATATTGCAACTTGATTACTACTGCACAAATTATGTTCTGAGGGAAGGTTTTTGTATCATCAAAACTGCTACAAATTTTAATAGAAAACCGGCAGGAAAGATTGCAATCAATTTGGAATCTCAAAGCCACAGAACGCATACTGTAGCTGCTAATTTCACTCAGAACAAACATTTCAGGTTTTTGTTAGAAACAAATGCTTTTGAGCACTTGTATTACCAGATTTGTCAAAAAAGCTGCCAGAATTTCTATTGTCATACACCATGCCCAGTTCATAAAAGAACATTAGACAAAGGTGGTGGTTACATAAAATGCCCAAAAACAAGCAAATTACTTAAATATATGTGAATAATATCAAATATCTTTCTTCCTTTTGTATTAAAAAATTTCAGTTGTACACTGCCTTAGAAGAATAATTACTTTATTATTGGCATACTGTCGTTGACAGTTAAGATGTCAGATAGTTGCCAATAATCCTACATTTTTAAACTACACATGAGTATCACTTGCATGGTCTGTATCTACAGGTTTGAATATTAACACTGCAACATGCTACTTAATTTGCATTAAAGGTTGATTTTTACCTTATCCGTTTTGGTTGTGATCTCCAACCTTCAATTATGAAGTGCAAACAACAAAATTCCACTTTCTGGGTGGCTCACTACATCTGAAAAGTAAATCAGGACAATATAAAATACTGTTTATACTAGGAAGCTCTTAAAAACTTAACCTTTTATCCAGCACTATCATTTTATGTTATGAATAACATACCTTTAAATTCTAAGTCTGTATTTGTGACTGGAATCACAAAGCTGGAAGGAGTATAAATCATAGACATATCCCACTCTGCCTGGATGGTTCAACGTGTCTCAAAATTAACTTATTTTAACATAAAAATGTTGTAACACTAACAATGACCTATTAAAAGCATCTTACATCATCTACTTCGTTGCTGTGAACTTCACTGAAATTAACAGAAAACAGCAATATTACAATATTATATTATTCAAGCAGAAATAACGTAAATGTATGATTACCGTTTGTTTTGTTCCTGGTAAAATCCATTGGACGAAAAACTTCTTGCTACCAAATTCCATGGTGGTCCATTTGGTTTGTTACACATTTCATAACATGAAACAGCCAATCAGAATATCACCTTTTTGCACAAGTACAACCATCGACATACTGTGATCATGTGGGGAATTAGTTCCTCGTGTTGCCAGTTTTCCAATTCACCCCTATGCTAACAACAAATAGATGGTTAACTCAGTGTGAAACAGTTGGTCTCACATTCCACTTCTGGCAGTCGATGCGCTACAGCAGGTGTAGGCACTTACACCAATTATAGCAGCTCATTGCACAAATAGTGTGCTACACTATCCCCATTTCTCCTTTTGGTCCCTTATATGAAATCAGCCAGTTGTTCTTGTGTTTACAACCAAATCAAAATAATGCAAGTGGTCCTTTTTTCTTTTTATTACACTAAAAATCTTTGAACCACTCCCAAGATTGTGTGGTTGTACACCCAAAAGACAACTTTATTTATGGCATCATTTCTGCTTCAGTTTAAAAGCTTTTACTTTTCATCTGATTGATTTTGGACTAATTCGCAGTGAATGAATATTTGAAATTGCAAATTATGAGACGGTAATTTGTATCACAAATTACTCAAATGTAAATAATTATTTTAATATGAATATGTATTTTTATGTGACATTGATTTCAGAGGTTTATTAATTGTAATTATTATTGGTAAATACTAATATACGGCTCTACTGAAACTGTCAATAATAACGCAATAATGCAATGAAGGGGTTAGTTGTTTATCGTTACCGGGAACCAGGAAGTTACGTAATGTTTCGCGCCTTTTCAGTAAAAAAAAAGCTTCCAGAATGTTCTATAAAAGTAATATGTATTCGTGGTTTTCATTGGATAGTAAAATAGACGCTAATGTTGGCGCGTTTTATTAGCCAATAGCAGTTCATTTATAATCTTTAGGCGTATCTTAAGGAAAGCCTATAAATAGCCAGGTTGAGGTAGCGGGTCCCCCAGTTCGGCAAGATTCTCAAAACATTACACATCGTCTCCCAGTGTTCAACAAGATTCTCAACATATAACACGTCAGCTCCCAGTTCAACAAGATTCTCATGTCGGTCTCTAAATTCATCAAGTTACGCGCAGCAGAAGTACGAGAAATCTTATAAAGTATTATACAGTTAAATATATAAAGTTGAAGTACGTGAGTTAAATGTGATAAGAAGTTATTATAAACAGTTTCAGTATGGCGAGTATCCAAATTAATTTGTGAAAGTGTTCGTGAACGTGTTCTGCAATAAAGATTATAAAACCAATTTCTTCATCAGTATCATTTAAAGACAAAAGATTCCTTTCCGCTTCACACCCTGCAAGAGATATAAGTTCTACCAAGAAAAGATGATAGCTAGCCGGTGGACATTTAAAATTCATGCAAATTGCTAACGCCAGAGGGATCTACGGACCAGACCAAACCAACGAGTGACGTCACACAAGATGGCAACGCAGAAGTCAACATAACATTCTCCCATCATATTGGCTTCCACAACGTGGTGCTATAAACACGTAAATTTGCTATTGCAAATTGGCTCCCATACGTGGGGTAGTTAAAGTGATGTAAACAAACATTTATTTGCAACATACAATTTGTTATACTCGCAAATTGGCTACCACAACGTGGGGCTAACTATAAGATCTTCAAGATATAATAATTTACGTAAAACAGAATACGTAAGCTATACATCTCTCAAATTGGCTACCACAACGTGGTGCTACAAATACACAAATACAACATTAATACACCTCCTTCAAATTGGCGCCACCAACGTGGGGCGAAGTGACCAGGAAAGGAATAAGAATAACCAGAACGTGGAGCTAGATGACTAGGAAAGGAACAAGAATAACCAGGAAGTAGCAGAATTAACTAGGAAAGGATCAACATAACCAGGAATGCAGAGGTGAAATCATCTACAAGACCCAGATTCAAGAAACGACAGGGACGACTGACTTCGATCGTAATTCCGAGATTACGATGCAACAAGGAATTCAACTACAAGAAAACATCGAAACGACGTAGATTCATCACAACACAACGCAGAAGCGACATCAAATCTAGGAGAAAGGGGCAGAAAGCTGAGACATCAAAGTAACAGCAACATACAGCATCAGAAAGGTAAACAACTTTCAATGTTATTGAGGAGTGGTAGGACAAAAAAAACAATGGCTACCAATAATTCAGAGGAAATAATTATGGAAGATGAAAATGTTAGTGCAGAAAATAGCCCAGATTTTTTAGGGTTTGAAGATGAAAATGTTAGTGCAGAAAGTGAGAATAGAATAGCAGGAAATGTTAATTTTGATGTTAGTATGATGGAAATGCTGAGAAATATGAATGAGAATATGAATAAATTAAGGGAAGAATTAAGGGGAGATATGCAAAAGAGTAATAGGGAATTAAGAGAAGATATTGATAAGAAGTTAGATCAGAATAAGAAAGAATTGAGGGAAGATATTGATAAGAAATTAGATCAGAATAAGAAAGAATTAAGGGAAGATCTTAGTAAGAGTATTACAGATCAATTAAGGAAAGATATGCAAAAGAATAATAGGGAATTGAGAGAAGATATTGGTAAGAGCTTAGAACAAAACAGGAAATCAATTGAAAGTATTGGTAGGAGTAATGAGAAATTAGAGCAAACAGCAGATCAAAGCAGTGAAGAAACTGAAAGGAAAGTTATGAAGTTAGATAGTAGTAGGCCAGAAATGAAAGATGAAAATGAGGAAGTAATAGTAAGTGAGATAGGAGAAATTTCAAAGAAAATGCTAGACATGAGCATGGAAATAGGTAACAAAGAAAGTGAGGTTAATGTAGAATGTACAGAGTTAGGAAGTCAAGTGAGTAATATTTCAAGTGAGCTAAGAGAGATGAAAGAGGTTAGGAATGTAGATGTAAATCAGGCGCAAGTCAATTTCAGAGCGGAGATATCAGAAATGCAAAGAAATAAATTGTACCAATATGTTCAAAATGAAAACTCCAGTCCAGTACAGTTTAGTACAGATTTGTCAGAGTATTCTCAAATTAAAATGATAGCAGAAGAATTGAAAATGACAATTGTTAAAAGATGTATTGTTCAAGAAACTGTAGACTGTTTCCAAATATTATCATGGGACGAAATTTCATATGAATACAAGAGGTTATTCATGAACAATTTGAAGGTTAGGTTACGGCTACGAGTAATGTTTAGCCACACACAATTTGATCCAGGAGGGTAAATAGCAATAAGATGATAAATAATAAATGCTGAATAGTTAAAGACGAAATGCAGAGCAATGTATTGGAACGTAAGAGGGTTAAATAAATATGTACATCATAGGAAAGGAGAAATAAATTTTGGACATGATTAAATGTTTGAGAGGAAAATAACATTTTTATTGGTAACTGAACATGTAACATAAAGCCTGATGTTATATTAAAGTAAAGTATATAAATATTATTCCAAGAGTATTGATAAGATAAATTACAAAATAACAAAAATTGGCAAATATAATTAAAAATAATTCAAAACAAATACTTATGTAGCAAACAGAACATGTGAAACATTGCCTAGATTTTAGAGATGTAAATATATGTAGAGGGTGCATATTTTGGTAAATATGTATAATAATTACAAAAATCTTAAATGTATAAATTTTTGTCAACAACTTAATGTAAACAATTTGGTAGCAGTAAATAAATAGTTTAGGGTATAGTATTTGCTATAAAAAAAAAATTTGTGATATCAGACTAATATCTAAATTAATTAAACCAGAGCCAGTAAGTAGTGGCGAGATAAAACATATGTCGTGTGTTAAATACGTGTGAAGTGTAAAGTGAAAGTGATAGCGTGTGTTCCAAGATTTAGGAGACTAAAAACACAAATTATAAAATTCTAAACAAGTTATAAATATTTATAATTATGTTTCTAGTGGGGCATATGAGACGGTAATTTGTATCACAAATTACTCAAATGTAAATAATTATTTTAATATGAATATGTATTTTTATGTGACATTGATTTCAGAGGTTTATTAATTGTAATTATTATTGGTAAATACTAATATACGGCTCTACTGAAACTGTCAATAATAACGCAATAATGCAATGAAGGGGTTAGTTGTTTATCGTTACCGGGAACCAGGAAGTTACGTAATGTTTCGCGCCTTTTCAGTAAAAAAAAGCTTCCAGAATGTTCTATAAAAGTAATATGTATTCGTGGTTTTCATTGGATAGTAAAATAGACGCTAATGTTGGCGCGTTTTATTAGCCAATAGCAGTTCATTTATAATCTTTAGGCGTATCTTAAGGAAAGCCTATAAATAGCCAGGTTGAGGTAGCGGGTCCCCCAGTTCGGCAAGATTCTCAAAACATTACACATCGTCTCCCAGTGTTCAACAAGATTCTCAACATATAACACGTCAGCTCCCAGTTCAACAAGATTCTCATGTCGGTCTCTAAATTCATCAAGTTACGCGCAGCAGAAGTACGAGAAATCTTATAAAGTATTATACAGTTAAATATATAAAGTTGAAGTACGTGAGTTAAATGTGATAAGAAGTTATTATAAACAGTTTCAGTATGGCGAGTATCCAAATTAATTTGTGAAAGTGTTCGTGAACGTGTTCTGCAATAAAGATTATAAAACCAATTTCTTCATCAGTATCATTTAAAGACAAAAGATTCCTTCCCGCTTCACACCCTGCAAGAGATATAAGTTCTACCAAGAAAAGATGATAGCTAGCCGGTGGACATTTAAAATTCATGCAAATTGCTAACGCCAGAGGGATCTACGGACCAGACCAAACCAACGAGTGACGTCACACAAGATGGCAACGCAGAAGTCAACATAACATTCTCCCATCATATTGGCTTCCACAACGTGGTGCTATAAACACGTAAATTTGCTATTGCAAATTGGCTCCCATACGTGGGGTAGTTAAAGTGATGTAAACAAACATTTATTTGCAACATACAATTTGTTATACTCGCAAATTGGCTACCACAACGTGGGGCTAACTATAAGATCTTCAAGATATAATAATTTACGTAAAACAGAATACGTAAGCTATACATCTCTCAATTAACATAAAGTTTGCTGACTTAGTTTACTAACAGGCAGCAGAAAGCAACTGCATTTAAAGGGTTATGCAGGAGCTTTTAGTAGAGATTCAGAAAAACATTTTATTTAGATGTAACTATTACAACTTTTCAAAATATTCTCCCTGAACACCTGTACATCTTTCCATCCTTTGAACCCATTTAGAAAATGTCTTAGTCCAAGTTTCTTTAGGGAAGTCACTTAGAGCACTGTTGTGAGGGCCTCTTCATCACATGAAAAACGCTGTCCTTGAATTTTTTTCCTTTATCTTTGGGAACAGGAAGGAATCAGATGGGGCCAGGTGCGGCAAGATCTGCACCTTTTCCTTCTTCGAGAAGTCAATTGTTTTGGAAGCTGCGTGTGCAGAGGCAGCTGCCAAAACAATGCTGTTGTGACCACCATGTGGTGATGGCTTTCAGCAGACTTTCAGTGACATATCACTCAGCATGGACTGTGTAACGTGTGAGATAACCCATCTTGGTGAAGAAAGTGTCACCATTTTCTTTCCAGAGCTCCTATTTCTCTGAACTTTTGTGGGGGTTGCTCACTTAGAAAGCACCATGCTGAAGACTGCCTCTTCATTTTGGGGTCATAATGGTTCACCCATGTTTCATCACCTGTGACGATATTGTAAGTGTCTTTGGACCATCCTTTGTCACATTTCTCAAGCATAAAATGACACCAATTCAGTCTTGCATGTTTTTGGGCTTCTGTCAAGGAATGTGACACCCAATGGGCACATCTCTTGATGATGCCTAACTAATCATGAACATGGCCTGCGCTGCAGTCGATCCAATATTTAGGGTCCCTTCAATGTCACAAAATGAGAGATGAGGATCATCTTCGATTACTTTCCTCATGCTATCAAAGTTTTCATGGGTCACTGCCATTGCTGCGCAACCAGAAGAGGTTCATCTTCAAAAGACTTCTGACCCCTTAAAATTCATGAAACCCATTTTCAACAGTGGCCCTATAAGGGGAAGACTCACCAAAAACTAATACTAGAGAAGAGTGGCATTCTTCTGATTTAACTGCTTTTTTTAGTCATAATGTACTATTGCACAAAAATCACAATGCAATATATCCATCTTGCACTGTCTGACTCAGACATGCCTGCATCTTCACTCACCATTTGCAGCATTGCGTGAAATCCTGTGGTGTGGAAACCACCATGTGCACAATCCAAGGTTGAAAAACATTGCTCTTTCAAACTAAAATAATTCCATCATCATCAAGACTTCCAGTTTAAAAGCTGTTAAAAACGTTCGACACAGCCTTCATAAATATTTGAAGCATACTGCTAAAATAATGTTTGTAACTTTAAAGTGTATATAGTATTTTAGAGATGCCTAGATCTAGAAGAAATATGATTATACTAATTACAAAACATGTAGCTGCAATGCATAATTATTAACTGTAAAATTTAAATAAATATGAGTGTAAAATGATAAATTCTTTTTTTTTCTATAAAACCATTATTGCGTGGTTAAATTTGAAGTAAAATATTTAATATTACCTATAAAATCTGTGATAAGACAGCAATCATAACACTTAATAAAGGTATTCAATATGCATTCAGTACTAAATAAATTTTAGAAACCTTTTAATAATAATAATAATAACAATAATAATAATAATAATAATAATAATAATAACAATAATAATCATAATAATAACAATAACAACAATAATAATAATAATAATAATAATAATAATAATAATAATAAATTCACCGCCAGCAACACCAATTAATACCTACTAGGTGATAAACAGTAGTTCAACATCTGCTTTTAAAATGAGTGAATGTGGTATCTGACCTTATCATTTGAACCAAAAAAGAGTGATTTTGAGACATTTAGTGTGAACACTGTAAACTGTGCTTGTTTCATCCATTGGTGTAAGTGTAAGGAATGTATACTTATGAATAATGATGAGGAAAATGTGTGTTGCTTGGATTATGAAAACACAAAATTGGTGAAGAGTGATTTTTGCCATATCATAAGGCATCCTTATTTTCACAAATTAGTTATCAATCATGATGTTTTTAATATTATGAGGCATAACTTAGCATTAAAAACAAAAAGTTGAGCTAAAAAGATATTAGTCACCGCCACCAATCCTGCTAAGACCTGGCAATATTCCTGCTACAAACAGTGCACAGCGCGAATTACTTCATGGACTGCTATTGGATACTGATGCAGTATCACAAATTATGTACCTAAATGTAAAGAGTGATTATAATGTGAATATGCATTTTTGTGTGACATTGATTTGAGATGTTTGTTGATTGTAAGCATTGTCGAGAAGTGGGTTTATACGGCCTTACTGAAACTGACAATAATAGCGTGCAATAATGTAGCTAGGGGGTGAGCTGTTTATTATTATTATTAGAGACGAGCAAATGACGTAATATTGGCGCGTTTTTCTTAGAATTTGCTGGAACATTTTTTCCTAGAGCATTCATTCATTATCTGTTTACCCTCCTCTCATGTAGGACTTACACCCCCCAGGACTTACAAGCGGGTGCCTGGGGTCAGAGGCCCGTCGAGGAGCAGACACTCATGGATCAGACAGAGCATCCAGGATGGGTGATCAGCCCGATGCCTGGTATGGGATGAAGGAAGTAGATGAAGCGACATGTTGGTGAAATGGATGAAAGGAAAGGTGATGATGGAGCAGTTGGTGGAATGAATGGCGGGGGAAACCGGAGAACCCGGAGAAAACCCGCCCAGACGCTGCTTCGTCCACCACAAATCCCACATACAGGTCCCTGGGATTGAACCCAGGCCGCCTCGGTTGGAGGCGAGCGGTCTAACCACTCGGCCATGGCGCCGCATCCCTAGAGCATATGTGTTCATAATTTTCATTGGATATAAAAATAGACGCTAATGTTGGCGCGTTTTATTAACCAATAGCAGCTCGGTTATAATCTTTAGGCATATCTGGGTGTAGGAGTATAAAAAGAGCTAAGTCAGAGGTAGATCCCTCCCAGTTCATCGGAAACATTTGTACATTACACGTCGTCTTCAGTCCATCGGAAACATTTGTGCGTTACAGTCGCTGAGTTCAACAGAAAAGGTCATGGTGAATACATAGTATAGTTTATCGATTCGCAGGTTACGAGTAGCAAAGTTATAAAAAAATCTCAAGTGTCGTAAAGTTAATTACACAAAAAGTTGAAGTACGCGAATTAATAATGTGCAGTAAATAAGATATTATAACAGTTTCAGTTTGGCGAGTGTCAATATTAATATGTAAAAGTGCATAATATGTTACGACAATAAAAGTGTAAAACAAATTCTTTCATCAGTGTTATCTTTGGATAAAAGACTCCTTTCCGTTTCACACCTGTATAAGATAAGTGCTCGACCAAAAAGATCATAGCTAGCCTGAGGACAATGAACCCAAAAATTAAATACAATAATAGGCGCTCAGTAAAAGATAACACGAAGTGACCGAGACAAATTGTCTCTTATACGTGCGGCAAATAAAAAGTAGCATCTTTCAAACAAACACATAATACTGCCGCAACACAGAAGAAGAGCTGTCATGCCATCATATGTAGTGCTTAGTATTATAAATGCTTTTGCAGAACCCAGCAAAGTATATGTAGGCTTCAAACTTCAGTAATAAACACAAAAATTAAAAATAGTAAGTTTTAAATTCAACCATTATTTAATTTTTTTAAAATTATTATTATTATTTAAAATTGTATACCATGTCTGTGACCAACCTTCTTATGTTAGTGAAAACATGAAAAGTGCTTCAATCATAGTAACTCTAATGGAGGTCGAAGTGTGGGAGCTATATTCTTTGGTAGCAACAGATAAATTGCGTCTGGTAATGGATCCACACAATGGTGTGCTGAGATTTTTTTATTTCATGCATTATCAGCAGTTTCCATTCTTTTTAGATTCATATTTGTTTTTCATGACCCAAGTCCCAGATGCTTTTGAGTACCAAGTTTTGACACCAGTCTGTCTGTCTGTCTTTTTTTTTTTATTTTTACATTGAAAGTGCAATCTTGGGATGCTACCATGGTTCTAAGTTGAAGGCCATTATATGAAAAATGCATTCTTTTCAGAGCATATCTGAGACAAAGACTACTATAATTTCTAAACTGCCAGTGTGTAAATAATGTTGAATATGAGTCAAATCTTTTAAGAAGGTGCTATCCAAAATAATTTCTTCAGAACATGGTAGACATTTGATTCACCTTTAATTCATAATTTATTTCTTTCCTCTTCTTACAACAATTAATGTTCACAAGATTTCCATTCACCATTTTCTAACAATTTATGCTCATTTTTTATATGATGAAGAATTGGTGTGAATTTTTCAATTATGATGGTACCATTCTCATTACATTTTGCACACTCCACCATAAACGGTTATTTATACTGGCTTTCCATGCCATCAGCTATTGGTATTTTCTTTCTACCATTTTAAATTTCTTCATTACACTTTTACACAAATGCCATATGTCAAATTCATGTTCAACTTCCAGATACTGAGTTTTTAACAGCTATCTTACACTTTTATGTCTGTCGGAGAGCAAAACTTCAACCTCACACATTTCCTGTTTTACTTCTTTCTTCTACATAGTGGTCACATGACAATTACTGTGCTCGAAAAAAGAAAGAAACTGTTACTGCAAACACAGAAGTTTGCTTTCCGAAAATGTTTCAGAAAATCCAAGAAAAGCATCCAAAAGACAGGACTAAGGGGCTTTTGTTACATTATGACAATACATTAGTTCACACTGCTCATGCAACAATGGAGTTTCTGCAAGGAACTGAGGCCAAACTATTGACTCATCCAACCTATAGTCTCGACCTGGCACCATGTGGTTTAACTCATCCACCATGTAGTCTTGACCTGGCACCATGTGGTTTAACTCATCCACCATGTAGTCTCGACCTGGCACCATGTGGTTTAACTCATCCACCATGTAGTCTTGACCTGGCACCATGTGGTTTAACTCATCCACCATGTAGTCTCGACCTGGCACCATGTGGTTTAACTCATCCAACCTATAGTCTCGACCTGGCACCATGTGGTTTAACTCATCCACCATGTAGTCTTGACCTGGCACCATGTGGTTTAACTCATCCACCATGTAGTCTCGACCTGGCACCATGTGGTTTAACTCATCCACCATGTAGTCTGGACCTGGCACCATGTGGTTTAACTCATCCACCATGTAGTCTTGACCTGGCACCATGTGGTTTAACTCATCCACCATGTAGTCTCGACCTGGCACCATGTGGTTTAACTCATCCACCATGTAGTCTCGACCTGCCACCATGTGGTTTGACTGATCCACCATGTAGTCTCGACCTGCCACCATGTGGTTTAACTCATCCACCATGTAGTCTCGACCTGGCACCATGTGGTTTAACTCATTCACCATGTAGTTTCAACCTGGCACCATGTGGTTTGACTTACCCACCCTGTAGTCTCGACCTGGCACCATGTGGTTTAACTCATCCACCCTGTAGTCTCGACCTGGCACCATGTGGTTTGACTTACCCACCCTGTAGTCTCGACCTGGCACCATGTGGTTTAACTCATCCACCCTGTAGTCTCGACCTGGCACCATGTGGTTTGACTTACCCACCCAGTAGTCTCGACCTGGCACCATGTGGTTTAACTCATCCACCCTGTAGTCTCGACCTGGCACCATGTGGTTTGACTCATCCACCTTGTAGTCTTGACCTGGCACCATGTGGTTTAAATCATCCACCCTGTAGTCTCGACCTGGCACCATGTGGTTTAACTCATCCACCCTGTAGTCTTGACCTGGCAACATGTGGTTTGACACATCCACCTTGTAGTCTTGACCTGGCACCATGTGGTTTGACTTACCCACCCAGTAGTCTCGACCTGGCACCATGTGGTTTAACTCATCCACCCTGTAGTCTTGACCTGGCAACATGTGGTTTAACTCATCCACCCTGTAGTCTCGACCTGGCACCATGTGGTTTGACTTACCCACCCAGTAGTCTCGACCTGGCACCATGTGGTTTAACTCATCCACCCTGTAGTCTCGACCTGGCACCATGTGGTTTGACTTACCCACCCAGTAGTCTCGACCTGGCACCATGTGGTTTAACTCATCCACCCTGTAGTCTCGACCTGGCACCATGTGGTTTGACATACCCACCCAGTAGTCTCGACATGGCACCATGTGGTTTAACTCATCCACCCTGTAGTCTCGACATGGCACCATGTGGTTTGACATACCCACCCAGTAGTCTTGACCTGGCACCATGTGGTTTAACTCATCCACCCTGTAGTCTTGACCTGGCAACATGTGGTTTGACTCATCCACCCTGTAGTCTTGACCTGGCAACATGTGGTTTGACTCATCCACCTTGTAGTCTTGACCTGGCACCATGTGGTTTGACTCATCCACCCTGTAGTCTTGCCCTGACACCATGTGGTTTGACTCATCCACCCTGTAGTCCTGACCTGGCACCATGTGGCTTGACTCATCCACCCTGTAGTCTTGACCTGGCACCATGTGGTTTGACTCATCCACCCTGTAGTTCTGACCTGGCACTATGTGGTTTGACTCATCCACCCTGTAGTTCTGACCTGGCACCATGTGGTTTGACTCATCCACCCTGTAGTCTTGACCTGGCACCATGTGGTTTGACTCATCCACCCTGTAGTTCTGACCTGGCACTATGTGTTTTGACTCATCCACCCTACAGTATCGATGTGGCAACATGTGGTTTGACTCATCCAATCTGTAGTCTTGACCTGGCACCATGTGGTTTGACTCATCCACCCTGTAGTCTGGACCTGGCACTATGTGGTTTGACTCATCCACCCTACAGTCTCGATGTGGCACCATGTGGTTTGACTTACCCACCCTGTAGTCTCGACCTGGGACTATGTGGTTTGACTTACCCACCCTACAGTCTCGACGTGGCACCATGTGGTTTGACTTACCCACTCTACAGTCTCGACGTGGCACCATGTGGTTTGACTTACCCACTCTACAGTCTCGATGTGGCACCATGTGGTTTGACCTACCCACCCTACAGTCATGACGTGGCAACAGGTGGTTTGACTGACCCACCCTACATTCTCGACGTGGCACCATGTGGTTTGACTTACCCACCCTACAGTCTCGATGTGGCACCATGTGGTTTGACTTACCCACCCTGTAGTCTTGACCTGGCACCATGTGGTTTGACTCATCCACCCTGTAGTCCTGACCTGGCACTATGTGGTTTGACTCATCCACCCTACAGTATCGATGTGGCAACATCTGGTTTGACTCATCCAATCTGGAGTCTTGACCTGGCACCATGTGGTTTGACTCATCCACCCTGTAGTCCTGACCTGGCACTATGTGGTTTGACTCATCCACCCTACAGTCTCGATGTGGCACCATGTGGTTTGACTTACCCACCCTGTAGTCTCGACCTGGGACTATGTGGTTTGACTTACCCACCCTACAGTCTCGACGTGGCACCATGTGGTTTGACTTACCCACTCTACAGTCTCGATGTGGCACCATGTGGTTTGACTTACCCACCCTACAGTCATGACGTGGCAACAGGTGGTTTGACTGACCCACCCTACAGTCTCGACGTGGCACCATGTGGTTTGACTTACCCACCCTACAGTCTCGATGTGGCACCATGTGGTTTGACTTACCCACCCTACAGTCTCGATGTGGCACCATGTGGTTTGACTTACCCACCCTACAGTCTCGACATGGCACCATGTGGTTTGACTTACCCACCCTAAAGTCTCGATGTGGCACCATGTGGTTTGACTTACCCACCCTACAGTCTCGATGTGGCACCATGTGGTTTGACTTACCCACCCTACAGTCTCGACGTGGCACCATGTGGTTTGACTTACCCACCCTACAGTCTCGACGTGGCACCATGTGGTTTGACATACCCACCCTACAGTCTCGATGTGGCACCTTGTGGTTTGACTTACCCACCCTACAGTCTCGATGTGGCACCTTGTGGTTTGACTTACCCACCCTACAGTCTCAACCTGGCACTATGTGGTTTTACTTACCCACCCTACAGTCTCGACATGGCACCATGTGGTTTGACTTACCCACCCTAAAGTCTCGATGTGGCACCATGTGGTTTGACTTACCCACCCTACAGTCTCGATGTGGCACCATGTGGTTTGACTTACCCACCCTACAGTCTCGACGTGGCACCATGTGGTTTGACTTACCCACCCTACAGTCTCGATGTGGCACCTTATGGTTTGACTTACCCCCCTGTAGTCTCGACGTGGCACCATATGGTTTGACCTACCCACCCTACATTCTCGACGTGGCACCATGTGGTTTCTTACTGTGAAGAACCAACTTCAAAGTGACCAGTTTTTTTGCCCCAAAGATGCAGTTGCAGCACATGGAAAGTTATCTGCATGCTGGAAAGTGAGTGGCGTGGAAGTGGTCCCAGAGGATGGAATGATGCATACAGTGCCTGCTAGAATACTTTAAGAAACTTTAATAAACAATGTTTCTATGAGTTGTCTTAATACTTAACTAATGACCCTGGTATGTTTGAAAATAAATAAATTTAGTTTAATTTGGCTTTTTTCTTTATCTCAATTTACTTCAGGTGAGTTGTGCTGTATGTATTTTATGCGTTATGTCTCATGTGAAATGCTACTTGTGTGAAAAAGTTGTTCTGTGAACCACTGATAATTATAACTTCAAATTTTGTCTTCTACATCCTGGTATCTTTTATTTTTTGTAGTATTATTTTGTATAATATTTCAAAAGAGTGTTTGCCATGACAAATAATATCTACCTTATGATGTGCTTCACATGATGACAGCTGTGACCTTCATGCTTGTGAGGATAACATAGACCTCCTCTAATACTGGTAATAATAAGTCTATCATCCTTTTTATACCTGTCAGTGATAAAAAATTGTTTGCAGTATTCACACTTCATTTTTTCATTATCATACAATATATGTCAACAGAGGCCATGTTGTCTCCTGAATATCATCAATGTCATCTTCATCAACTGCACACCTATTCTTCAACATTTCTGGAACAGTTGCATCCTGAATAGGTTCAGTTAGGAAGCTGGAGATATCAGGAAGTTCTGTGATTGCAGCTTCAAAACTATGTGATTTTAAAATCAATGGGATGACATTCTGAAGTCTAAGGTTTGAAACAAATTAGCTTACCAACAATGATATTGAGCTCTAGACAACTATCTGTAGTGTCCAAAACGATCTTCTAGATTGTGTGTTTGGACTTGGCTACATAAAAATTAACTGTGGCCCTTTTCAGAAGTCTAATATATTGACATATGCATTAATGCCTCTGTTGTGTGTCTTATGACCATGTGCACCATTATCGAGATTTTACCATAATAAAATACTAAATTTACAGCAATGAACAGTCATTCGTGGTGCATCAATGACGGTAAACCTTTATAGAGGATTTTACCGTAGTTAAATTTGACTGGACATGAATGGCTGGTATTCGTTGGTTATCTCCAACTTCACTTGCATTGCAATGTTAAAATGGTGGAATGGTATAGGTTAGAATTCCCAACCAAAAGAAACACTCCATTAATGAACGCATCCTGATAAAGTTATCATCTGTCTGGTACTTTGTAGTCTTTTATGCGTTAATGTTTTAATGCGAAAGGTACCTTAAATATCCTGACCAAAGACATAATCAAAATCCACACAATCACAATGTCATATATTATAATTATATTAGTTGAAGCATAGTTCCAAGAAGAAATGCAGAAATAAGCAAAGTATGAATGAATTTAGTACAATTAGTACATTTTCAGGAATGTTAATATAATCAACCGCACATACACAAGAATCTGGTAACTTAATGAGATCAGTGCCAAAATTCAAAGTCCTTGCTGTGGTGTTGGGGTAGTGTGTGCACCGCATATGCAAGAGATTCCAAGTTCAAATGTTGTTTGGGGATATATTTTTTTCTTTCTCTTCCACCTCTCTCTTTCAGAAGGCTAATAACCTGTATGGAACTTCAATCAATGTGAAAAGGAAAGAAAAAATAATCCATAGTAATTCAGCATATTTTTTCCACTCAGTTATAAAGCCAGCTTTTCTCACATGTCCATCTTTAAGTTATTATTTCCACCTCTTTACTTTCTATATTTCTTTAAGATTGCATGTTAAATTTAACAACATATCTAGTTCATGTTTAGAGAAACTTAGGATTACTTTTGCTTTCCTACATTGTACACTGAACAAGCACATGCATGTGCTCCAGCAAACAGGTAGTAGAACAAGTGAAAAATATACGACACAATATATTTCTAGTTGCATTCTGAGTTTGCCTGCAATCAGTGGTGAGCTAACCACTGTCACCTAAACTATGGTGAACATTGGTGCACTGCTGTGTGATGATTACCCTGGTCAGTAAGCTGAAGACCCCTGAAGGGTTTGTTTAATAATAATGGTGCACACAGCCATTAAATCCTTGGCATCTAAACAACCCTTTTTATCAACTCAGGATTTCTCGTGGTGCAAAAGTGATTTGGTCAATACAAATTTCCACACACACGATTTTGTTAGTAATCAATATTCTAACAACTATGCAAATAGAGAGTCACAGCTAAACATTACAAATTGATTTGGCAGACTTAAATCTTCATTTTGTTCTATAGACACCATCTCACGTTTAGTTTGTCACAAGAATATCTCAACTTTTTTTTTAAAAAACGTTATTACATTTTCTGTCAATTATTATTAATCATATTAGGCAATTGATATGGCTCATATTCAACTATAATCCTTTTTTATTATTTTTTTAATAAATTTTTCTTTACACATTCTCTCTGGTTATTAAAAAGGGGGATAACAATTTAACCCTTTCATAAACTCACCATTGTGGATAAGATTAAGAAACACAAGTGGCACTTTCATTTTTCATAAAATACTGTTAAAGTAGGGAAAATACTAATGGGTTAGAACATTATGCTGCAATTATCTGTTGCTATTATAGGGAATTTCCAACCCATCTCTTGTCTCAAATACATAAATCTGAGCCACTTATATCTGTTTCCATTGGATTTTTTATAGTATTCTATTTTTTAATTAAAGCTGAAGTGTCTCTCTGGTCAACATTCCTGAAGAGTTAAGATATTTCCACCTATCTAGCCATTCTAGGAAGTCATTAAGAAATTCTGTGGTATGGTGGGAATGTTGTGTTATTGGTTCCTGAAATTTATTTTGTAACCTCTTTCTTTCAAAGGAAATTTTCACTCTGACACATCGCACCATTTACATATAATGTCTATGAAATTAGCTGTACTTTCCCAATTGCTGTGACGCTGAACACACCCCAATTCTCTTAATGCTACAGCAGTATGGTTATTTAAAATTTTGAAAACCAGCTTAACATTCTGATGTTCAATTGTTGATGGTACAAAGGTTTTGATGATAATATAAATTCATACTGTCGTAAATTCTGCTTTTCTGAAGAAAGTGTTTTTTTCAGATCCCCAAATGATGCAGTTTCTGGTAATGCGCATGCAAAATTATTAAAATTAGGGTAAAAAATCCTGATTTGGGTAGTTAAGCCAATTGTTGTGAATGCACTTCAGAATGTGCACAAAGTCTTTTGAAAAGTGCAACATTCTGTTTCCACCTTTTGGATGATCATACATTAGTTTAACTGTGTTGGAAAAGTAATTTAGTTCATCACAACTGACCACATTGGGAAGAAGGAGAACAAGTTGAGGGCAGCCTTTTGCTTGTTATTGTGGTTAAACAGTTTGCTTATAGTTTTTGGTATTAACAATAAAATAAGTAAGAGAAGATGTATGCGAGTTATTTATTATTAAATGTGATTTTATAAATGATGATACATGTCAGTTCCTTGATCCATGATTACCATGCTAGCCTCTGGTTCCCGAGGCCGCAGGTTTAAACCTGACGGAGGGTGATGGATTTTTTCGGGCGTAAAAATCCTTAGCATGGCTTCCTTTGGAAGGGAAGTAAAGCCGGTGGTCCTGTGTCATAGATTTATGGTACATAAAAGAACCTCAAGCCCAATAAAGAGGCCTCTGAGCAAAATTACTGGTGTTTCATGCCCAATATAGAATGGGACGCTAAGGACCACAGCAGTTAAAGAGCAACCATAAATAAAATTCAATTTCAATTTCTTGATCAATGAGACCCTATTAATTTAACATGGTAGCATTGCTGTGGTTCGTAAATAAATGAAATATCCTCATGTTGAAGATTTCTAAAAATAAGGAAGAATTTAACCTAATCGTTTTGATGGAACATGCTACATTAAGTGGAAATACCATTTACAACTATATCTTGAAATGAAAGGGTGTAGCGAAGTGATAGAAAAAGAATCAAAACCAGAGAAGGTAATGGATGCTGTATGAAGGAAACTGGATGTAAAGGCTAAGAATTATGTAGTTAATAGTGTCAACAACAATCAATTGGAGATTGTTACCATGGAAAGCACAACAAGAGGTATGATAGGAAAGTTTGATTCTATCTACTCAGCTAAGTCAAGTGCAAATAAACTATTGTGCAAGAGAAACAAAGATTAAAGATGGAAGAGAATCAACACCCCACAGAAATTTAAAATTGTTTTTGAGACACAGATTGATGAGCCACGGAATGCCAGTGGCAGCATTTCAAAAGAGGATAAAACCGAACTATTTATTGTTATGTCTGCCTGAAAGTTTTGCTCACACAGTGGATATTGTACATGCTCTACCTGAAAATGAAAAATCAGTAGAATATGTGAAATCAAAACTAATTTTGAAATTCAAGAAGAGAGAAGTAAGAAGTAAGCAAGATGTCCAATCTATTGCAGTTAAGAAGAAAACAATTTGTGTTATGGGTGTCATTACCAAAGAGACTGTCCTACAAATAAAAATGAAATGAAATATTCAAATTGGAGAGGTGGATTCAACTCAAGAAACAGCAACCTGTGGGGAACTTACAACAACGAGGAGCAAATCCAAATGTAAGAAGAGGTATCGTGTCAGCAAGAGAGACAAGAAGAGGAAGATCCCAGATACAAGCAACCAGGGAGAGATCAGGTAAAATGTCATTTGATGAAGTAATGGCTAATTTGGTGAGTGAAGGTTATAACACTTAATTTCACAAAAGTGTGTCATGGTTATTAGACAGATCACATAATTAACAATGATATATACTATTATAGTTGTAAAAACTTAGATCCACCAGAGGATGTAAACATAGGTGATGGCTTTTCATTAAAATGTAATAAAATAGGAAATGTGTTAATGTTTTTTTTTTTTTTTTCCCCCGTGTGGTGGCCGCGGTTAAAGAATAATCCCATGTGTGTCATAAAGATGACTAAAATGGATACCTAGTGCTTAGGGGTATAGCTGAGCCACCCTGACTCCGGGGTCATAAATAGAAGTCCTGGTTGGGCACTAGGCTAACATCCTAGCCCCGGATGTAACAGATGGTTCTTACGTAATATGTTTTACGTAAATTATTAGAACTTGAAGATCTTATGTTGTGTTGCTTTTGTTTTGTTTGGTTACATAATTTTAACTGCCCCACGTATGGTAGCCAATTTGCGATGTACTTTCAAATGTTTGTTTACATCAGTGTTGAAGCCATCTTGTGACGTCATTCATTTGTTTGGTTTGTAGCTCCATCTGGCGTTAGCAATTTGCGGTTCTTAGTATCAGTTTTTGAAATAATTCATTTCAAATGTCCTCCGGCTAGCTATTATCCTGTTGGCTTGGGTCGAACATGTGTCTCCATACAGGTTGTGAAACGGAAAAGGAATCTTTTATCCAAAAATTACACTGATGAAGAAATTTGTTTTATAATTTTTATTGTCGAACACGTTCACTATCACTTTTACATATTGATTTAGATACTCGCCAAACTGAAACTGTTATAATAACTTCTTACTGATCTCTTTTAATTCACGTATTTCAACTTTGTGTATAATTAACTTTATAATACTTTAGATTTTCGTAACTTGTGAATCTATAGCCGACGTATCTCATACAAATATTTTGACGAACTGACGAACTTAAGACGACGTGTATTGCACTAAGAATTTTGATGAACTGCCTGAAGACGACGTGTAGTGTACACAGAGTTTTGATGAACTGCGGGGCAAGCTACCTCGAACCTACCCTATTTATACGCCTGCATGAAGATACGCCTAAAGATTATAAATGAATTACTATTGGCTAATAAAACGCGCCAACATTAGCGTCTATTTTAATATCCAATGAAAACCACGAATACATATTGCTTTTAGGGAGAAAATATTCCAGAAGTTTCTACCGAAAACGCGCCAACATTACGTAACTTCCTTGTTTCCAATAATGATAAACAGCTCACCCCCTCGCTGCATTATTGCGCTATTATTGACAGTTTCAGTAAGGCCCTATAAACTTATTTCCCAATAATAATTACAATTAATAAACATCTGAAATCAATGTCACATAAAAATGCATATTCATATTACAATCATTATTTACATTTAAGTAATTTTGTGATACAAATTACTGCATCATATGCCCCACTAGAAACATAATTATAAATATTTACAACTTGTTTGGAAATTTTATAATTGTGTTTTTAGTCTCCTAAATCTTGGAACACACGCTATCACTTTCACTTAACACTTCACACGCATTTAACACACGACATGTTTTTTTGTTTTTTTTTATCTCGCCACTACTTACTGGCTCTGGTTTAATGTGTTTAGATATTAATCTGACATTACAAAAATTTTTTTTATAGCAAATACTGTACCCTGAATTATTTAATTACTGTTTCAAATTTGTTTACTTTCTTAAGTTGTTGACAAAAAATTTTATGCATTTAAGAATTTTTGTAATTACTATACATATTTACTAAAATATTCACCCTCTACACAAATATATTTACATCTCTTAAATCTAGACAATGTTTCACCTTTTCTGTTTGCTACATAAGTATTTGTTTTGTTTTTTTTTTATTATTATTTTTACCCATTTTTGTTATTTTGTACTTTATTTTAACAATACTCTTGGAATTGTATTTACGTACTTTTACTTTAATATCATATTAAGTTTCAATCTTTGCATTCTTAATTTTCAAATGTTACAGTTACTAAAAATGTAATTTTTTTTTTAAACATTTTTTTTTTTTGTAATTTATTTCTCTTTTCAAATGACATCTAAATAATTAACCCTCTTACGTTCCAATACATTTCTCTGCAAGTCATCTTTAACTATCCAGCATTTACTTTACATCTCATTGCTATTTACCCTCCTGGATCAAATTGTGTGTGGCTAAACATTACTCGTAGCCGTATCCTAACCTTCAAATTTTTGTTAATGAATAACCTCTTGTATTCATATGAAATTTCGTCCCATGATAACATTTGAAAACAATCTAAAGTTTCCTGAACAACACATCTTTTAACAACTTTCATTTTCAATTCATCTGCTATCTTTTTAACTTGAGAATACTCTGACAAATCTGTGCTAAACTGTACTGGACTGGAGTTTTCATTTTGAACATCTTGGTACAATTTATTTCTTTGCATTACTGTCTCATTCTGTATTTCTGATATCTCCCCTCTGAAATTATCTTGCGCCTGATTCACATCTACATTCATAACCTCTTTTATCTCTCTTATCTCACTTGAAATTTTACTCATTCTACTACCTGACTCTGTACATTCTACATCAACATGTTCATTTTTAGTATTAACCTCATTTTTTTGTTACCTATTTCCCTGCTCATGTCTAGCATTTTCTTTCAAACTTCTCCTATCTCACTTGCTATTATTTCCTCATTTTCATCTCTCATTTTTGGCATACTACTATCTAGCTTCGTAACTTTCTTTTCAATTTCTTCCCTGCTTTTATCTACTTTTTGCTCTAATATCTCATTACTCCTACCAATATCTTCAATTGATTTCCTATGACTCTTTTCCATACTCTTAGTTAGTTTTTGTTCTAATTTCTCATAACTCTGAGTTAGTTTTTGTTCTAAACTCCTATCAAAATCTTCCCTCAATTCTTCCCTCAATTCCCTCTTATTCTTTTCCATATTCTCATTCATATTTCTCAGCAATTCCATCATTTCCTTGATCATACCAGCATCAATAGTAATATTTCCTGCTATTCTATTCTTACTTTCTGCACTAACATTTCCTCCCTCAAATATTACATTGCTTGAATTATTTTCTGTAACCTGTATTGAATTACAGCTAACTGTTACACTATCCCCCTCCATCATTGTTTCTTCAATATTATTAGTAGCCATTGTTTTCTTTATCCTACCACTCCTAAGGTACATTTAAATTTGTTTACCCTTTTTTTTTTTTTAGAATTAACATAACATTTTTCTAACCTTTCTGATGCTATCTGCTGATGTAGCTTTGATGTCCAGCTTTCTGCCCCTTTCTCCTAGGTTTGTATGTCACTTCTGCGTTGTATTATGATGAATCTACGTTGTCTCGATGTTTTTGTGTCCACTTATCCGCGTCGTTTGTCGCTCCTCTAGTTGTTTCTTGAATCTGCGTCTTGTAGATCATTTCACTGCTGCATTCGCCCCTTCCTGGTCATCTCACTTCTTCCTGGTTAATTCTGATCCTTTCCTGGTCATCGTGTTCCTTTCCTGGTTATCGTGTTCCTTTCCTGGTTATCGAGCCCCACGTTCTGGGTGCCAATTTGTAACAGAAGGTGCTTACGTAATATGTTTTACGTAAATTATTAGAACTTGAAGATCTTATGTTGTGTTGCTTTTGTTTTGTTTGGTTACATAATTTTAACTGCCCCACGTATGGTAGCCAATTTGCGATGTACTTTCAAATGTTTGTTTACATCAGTGTTGAAGCCATCTTGTGACGTCATTCATTTGTTTGGTTTGTAGCTCCATCTGGCGTTAGCAATTTGCGGTTCTTAGTATCAGTTTTTGAAATAATTCATTTCAAATGTCCTCCGGCTAGCTATTATCCTGTTGGCTTGGGTCGAACATGTGTCTCCATACAGGTTGTGAAACGGAAAAGGAATCTTTTATCCAAAAATTACACTGATGAAGAAATTTGTTTTATAATTTTTATTGTCGAACACGTTCACTATCACTTTTACATATTGATTTAGATACTCGCCAAACTGAAACTGTTATAATAACTTCTTACTGATCTCTTTTAATTCACGTATTTCAACTTTGTGTATATTAATATAATTAACTTTTACAATGTTCCACTTATAAACTAACTTAACATATGTACAAATTTCCTTGCCAGCTATGCTGCTCTTTTTGCCTGGCACCCTGGCCTTCTGGCTCCTCTAAACATTCCTTACTACCTTTTATCCCTATTTGCCCATCTTCTCCTTCCTCCATTTGCCTTTCTACCTTTCTTATCTCTCTTACTTTTCTACTCCATTTCTCTTTTACTTTCTTTAAGAACTCCCCCATATTCTTAATTTGCTTTTCCTTCTTTTCCCGTTAGCATTTTAATTGCTACTATTTTCCTATCCATTTTTTCCCATTTTTCTTCCCATACTTCTTGTCTCCATTCTGCTAATTCTTTGCATTCTGACATATAATGCTCTGTGCTTTCGCTATCGTCGCATAATTCACAATTTCCATTTTTTTTTACCTCTTAACCCTCTCAAATACATTGCTCCTGTTCTCATCCATGCAAACGCTTCTTTTCCTGCTCTATTACAATAATCTACATACCCTTATCTTCCCCATTTCCTTTTTACTAATCTATAGAACCCTAGTGACTTTTTATTTTCTAAGCTTCCCCAAATCTCTTGTCTTTCTATATCCTCCACTCTGTTTCTTACTGCTATCCAGAAACCATCGCTATTTCTTTTTCCTATTCTCCAGATATCTCCCATTCCTATCTTCTCCATAATTTTTTCTACCCCTGTCCACCAGCTATTTTTATTTTTCATATTCTTTTGTTGTTCCATGCATATCTTTAAAATTTCCTCTTTATCTTTTCTCAGGCACCTAAACCAAAATTTTAATATCCTTTCCAGTATCACTCCCTTTCTTCTTGTTCTTCCTAATTCCATTAATGCTACTTCCCCTGGTGCTGATCTTGTTAGCCCCAATAGCTCTTTACAGAACATTCCGTAGCTCTGGTCTATTTTCCTACTTAATTCAGATCCTCCCCAAATTTCTACTGCATATAACATTCTTGTTTCCACCAATGTTTCATACATTCTTTCTAGCCACTTAGTTGGCATTTCCAATTTATATTTGCACATCCTTACTCCTGTCATTGCTGCCTTTCCTTTAGCCACAACCTTCCTGCTATGCGCCCCCCATTCACCATTACTGCTCAACCTCACCCCCAAATAATCCATCTCCTTGACACTTCTAACTTTAAACCCCCCATCTGCCATTTCTCTTCTCTTTTTAGTTTATTTCCTCTTTTAAATACCATAACTTTTGATTTATTTATATTTACTTTTATTCCCCATTCTTCGCAGTATTCTTGTATTCCGTTGACTGCTTTCTGTAACCCAATTACCGTTATAGCCCCGACCATAAGATCATCCGCATATAGTAAACATGGTATCTCTGTATTTGCTATTATGGGGCAGTGCAGATTTTTTCCTTTCACTCTTTCTAATATATCATCTGTGAATATATTAAATAGTCTAGGACTCAATTTGCACCCTTGTCTTAATCCTATTTTTTGCTCCGTCATTTCTGTAACTCCATTATTTTTACATCTTATACAGAATCTTACATCTTTATAAATCTTTCTGATTTCTTTTATAAAGTTTTTGCTTACCCCTTTCTTGCTTAATTTATATGCTAATGCTTCCCTATTTATTGTATCAAATGCTTTTTCAAAATCTGCAAAAAACATATATATCCTTCCTCTTTTCCTGCTCAAGTATTTATCTATTATAGTCTTTATTATAAATATATTGTCTATTGTTTGTTTACCTTTCCTAAACCCAGCTTGATATTCTGACAGTATTCCTTCCTCATCAACCCAGCTTCTTAATCTATCGGCCAGTATACCTGTGTATATTTTTCCTAATATTGATAATAAACTTATTCCCCTGTAATTCTCTGGTCTGTTTGCTCCTCCCTTTCCTTTGTAAATTGGTACCACCATACTTATTTTCCAACATTCTGGTACATCATTCTTTTCTTTAATTTTATTTAATCATTTTGTCATCATTGTTAGCCCACTTGGCACTTCCCCATATATTTTCCAGAATTCCCCTGGTATTCCATCTATTCCTACTGCCTTACCTTTTTTATATTCCTTATTTGCTGGATAACTTCCAGCTCTGTGATTTTACTGTCTAATTTCTCATTAAATATTCCTCCTTGTCCTACCTCTTTCATGTCTAACTTTATTCTCTTCCCATCTCCAATTAGCCTTCTAAAGTACCCTATCCATTCATTCGGTGTAATTTCGTTTTTATCCTCTCTCTTCTTATTCATCCTCCTCACTATTTCCCATATTTTTTTACTATCCTTACTCTCTATTGCTGCCTTTAGATTCTTTTCTATACTTCTCTGCCATTCTTTCCTCTTGGCCTCAAGCAAACCTTTATATTCCCCCTTAAGTTTCACCAGATTTTGTCTATCCCTTTCTTTCTCTGACCTCCTCCAACTAATAAGCTCTTTAAATACCTCCTTTTTTTTCTACATTCTTCATCAAACCACCCCTTGATTTCTTGGACTTTTCTATGCCTTCTTTCCATCCCTACTCCTGTTCTTGTTAGTAATAATTTTAGTAACTGTAACACTTTTTCTGAATTTCCCTCATTCATAGCCATTTTTATACCACACTCCACAATCTGGCTTGCCTTTGACTTTAATTCTTTCACAAATTTCTCTTTTAATACTTCTCTCCATTTATACACCTTTATTGTTTTTATTTTAACTGTTTCTTTATTCTTTACCCTCTGTTCCAGAACATTTATTTCCATCATTAGTGGGAAATGACTACTACCTACTACTTCGTTTATTATTTTAAATGTGGTGATTCTATCCTCCAGTTCCTCACTACATATCATGTAATCTACTACACTTTGACCGTTTGCGTTTACGAATGTAAACTCCCCCTCCTCATCTCCTTTCATTGATCCGTTACATATTAGCATGTTATTTGTCTCGCAAAATTCTAGTAATTTTTTTCCCTCCTTATTTATAGCTACGTCCCTGCTTTTCCTTGGCCTTATCACATCCCTATCTTCTTGTATCTGCTCTTTACCTAATAACCTTCCATTCTCTTCTCCTATTCTCGCATTCAAATCTCCCATCACAATAAATTCTATCTCTGGCATTTTTTCTTGTATTTCTTCCATCTCTTCTTCTAATTTACTATAAAAGTTACTATCGTAAAAAAATGATGTTTCTGGTGGGTTATATGCCACCCCTATTCCTAATCTTACCCCATTATTTTGCTTAATTATTGACCATAGCACATTGGTGCCTCTATTCTCCATTTTTTCTATATCAATAATTTTTTCCGAATCATTCTTTATAAACAGACCTACTCCTCCTGATGCTCTTCCCCTACCGCATCTTTTCCTTGCCTTTTTCTCTAGAAACTTGAAACCTGCAATTTCTACTGCCTCATCCTTTCCCAACCATGTCTCTGCTACTCCTACAAAATCCATAGAACACAACATTTTTCATTTCTCCGCTACCTATCTTATTTCTTAGCCCTTCCACATTCCAAAACATTAATTTTAGCCCCTTTCCTTATTTATTCTTTGTCTGTTCTTGGAATTTAAAACTCTCCAACATTTTCCCGTATCTTGTAGTTTGCGGTTCCATTTCCTTTTCTTCTCTTATATCCTTAAGCTGATTATAATCCTTGGCTAAAAATTTTGAACCTTTCTTTTTTTTTTTGTTTCATCTGCTTCACTTATGGACCCTACCGGTAACACTTCTCCACTTTGTGATTTTCCCCTCCTTGCACTCTCACTTTTCCCTGCCTCCCTACCCTCACTCAGCACAATTCCTGCTGCCGCCCCTCCTTCTTCTAGCTCCTCCCTCTCGATTATTTCGTTCACCAATGTTGCCTCTTCGCTTTCTCCCACCACTGCCAACTCTTCTTCCTGCCTTTCCCTTGTCTCTTGTTGATGTATCTCCCTTATCATCTCCTCTCTTCTCTCTTCAAAGTTGCTTCTTCTGTCCTCTTGCTCAGCTGTCGCACTTTCATTTTGTTGACCTCTTCTCACCCACGTTTGACTTTGCTGAAATTCTGCTGATGGTTTCATTCTCTGTTCAGGTCTTTGTCCTGTGTTTTCCGGTCGGTCTATAATTTGCTGCAGTGCATATGTTCCTCTAGCTTCATTTCTTTTGATGCTCATGTTCCAATTTTCACCTTCCACTATTAATTGTAGCCCTCTTAGATATGCTTTTTTCCCTACTGCTCTTGCTTCATTCATTCTTTTAATTAATTCCTTCCGTTGGTCTTGTTCTTCTTTTGTATAGTCCTGTTCTATGAATATTTTTGTCCCCCTTAGTCTTCTTGTTTGTCTTAAAATCTCCCACTTTTTTCTCATTGTTGTCAGTTTCACAATAATAGGTCTCGACTTCCTTCCTTTCTTTCCTATCCTAAACGTTTCTTCAATTTCCCAGCCGAACATCTGTATTCCCATCACATCTTCTATAATTTCATACACCATGTCTTCCAGATTTCTTCTGTCCTCTGCCACCCCAAATATTACGCAGTTTTTTCTTCTCTTCTCCATTTCGAGTCTTTTTTCCATCCCAACTATTCTTTCTTTGCATTCTGATATTTCTTTCTCCATTTCCTCTCTTTGTATTTTCATTGCTTCTTTCAGCTCTCTTGTATTGTTATCCATCCTTTTTCCTAGTTGCGTTCCCATCTCTCTTATTTCTTCCATTATTTCGTTCATCTCTGTTGGTCCCGGGTTATGCTCTACTCCTCCTGCTCCGTTACACGTCCTTCCCCTCTCGCTGCTGGCTTGCGACTCTACCATTAGTAAGGAAATGATAATAGTATCAACATTCTACTCCCATAAAAGGATCCATAAACAAACATGAATCTCACCAGATGGTAAAACAAGTACAATCTAGAATGATTGTATACTAATAAATAAGGCAACACAAAACAAAAATAATGGATTTAAGATCATATAGAGGGGCAAATAGTGAAACAGAACGTTATTTACTCAGATCTAGAATTAAATGCAAAAAAGCCTTTTATAAACAAAAAAGGAAGACAAAAGAATTAACATCGATAGACTTAAGGATGAAGAAATTAAAATTAAGTATCAAAATAAACTAGCAAAATTTAGCAAGTAAAATAGGAGAGGGAAATGAAAAAATAGATGAACTATGGATCCAAATAAAAGAAACTACACAAGAGATAGCACTGGAGACTTTAGAAACACAAACTAAAAGCAACAGCAGAATGTGGTTCAATGACAAATGTTGAAAAATGGTAAAAGCAAAAAATGAAGCTTATAGAAAATGGTTAGATAGGCCCACAAGAATGAAAAAGCAAGAATATGAGGATTTGAGAAAAAGTCACATAAAATGTGCAGAAATAAAAAGAAAAAAAAATAGAAGCGAATATGAAACAAATAGAAGAAAATCCTAAAGATATTAATCTAAGGAGAGCCTATAAAGAAGTCGTCCTCTGTGATGTAGTCGTCCTCTAGTTCCCGAGGTTGCAGGTTCAAACCCAGTGGAGGGCAATGGATTTTTTCAGGTGTAAAAATCCTTAGAATGGTTTCCTTTGGAAGGGTCCTGTGTCATAGATTTATGGTACGTAAAAGAATCTCAAGCCTGATAAAGAGGCCTCTGAGCAAAATTATCAGTCTTTCACGCCCAATATAGAATGGGTCACAAAGAACCACAGTAGTTAAAGAGCGTGCATAAATAAAATTCAATTTAATTTTCCTATAAAGAAGGTGGATATCTAAGAGAAGGCTTTAAACCTCAAACTAATATATGTAAAGATAAAGGCGGTAACCTTATATCCAACAAAATAGAAATAGGAATGAGATGGATGCTTAATCTTACAACAGGGAAAGAATTCAAATGTACCAGAACAACAACAAAACCAGAAGGAAATTGAAACACAGAAGAAGTAGAACCACCCATATAATAGATATAGAGATAGCATTACAAGCAATGCAAAATAACAGATCCCCAGGAGTAGATCATATACCAGCTGAGTTATATAAATACAGAGGGAAACAAACAAAGGAAATGCTACACAAATTAATAAAAATTATATGGGTTGAAGAGAAAATACCAACTAAATGGAAAACAAGTATAATCATACCAATTTATAAGAATAAAGGAGATAAAGAAGAATGCCATAACTATCGAAGAATATTCCTGTTATGCACAGGATATAGATACAATTATTATTAACAATAAACTTAAACCTATTCAGGAAAGATAATAGACAAATATCAATCAGGATTCAGACCAGAAAGATCAACAATACACCAGATATTCATAATTAAACAAATTTTGGAAAAGACATGGAAATATAATGTACTGCAAATATTTGTGGACTTTCACAAAACGTATGATAGCATATAAAGGGGAGAAAATATATTATATCATGAAAGTGTTTCAAATCCCAGAGAGAAGATAATAACATTAGTAAAGGTTATAATGTATAACACCGCAGCTCAAATCAAAATTGGTAATCACATAACAGAGTCTCAGTATTGGAAATGGACTTAA
The DNA here is from genome assembly GCA_030765065.1 of Deroplatys truncata. NCBI lineage: Eukaryota > Metazoa > Arthropoda > Insecta > Mantodea > Mantidae > Deroplatys > Deroplatys truncata. Next base: position 4,214,321 of record CM060980.1, on the reverse strand, counting down.
ACAAGGAGTTGGACTCGCACCCACCTTGTTTAACTTAGTATTGGAATACATAATTAGGAAACTACCAGTAGATGTAGAATCTGCAATATATTACAAATCAGTAGAAATTCAGCATATGCGGATGATATAAATACAGTGGGAAGAACCAAAAGAGATGTTTCAGAGATATATACAAAATTAGAGGAGAATGCAAAGAGAAAACAAAAGTTATCCCATAAAAGAGAAATAGTAAGAACAGCAGAGGAAACATTAGTATTAACAAACACCACCTGGAAATAGTTAATAGCTTTAAATACTTAGTAACAACTATGAACAATAAGGGATATGAAAGTGAAGAAATCGGAACAAGAATATCAGCAGCAAACAAGGCGTATATCTCTCTATAGAAAATATTTAGGAACAAAATTCTATTTCGTAAAATGAAAACAAGATTATACAAAACACTAATTAAACCAATACTAAGATATGGCAGTGAGGCCTGGACAATGACCCAAGCTAACTACTAATATTTGAAAGAGAAATACTTATAACAATATATGAACTGATTAAAGAGAACAAAATAGATATTGTAACAGATCAATTTGAGTGCTGGGGATTATGTCGGATGTGGTAACTGAGCAGAAAGCGTTGAAATGTGGTTACCTCAACATGGGCTTGCTCAGAAATGCAAAGTCAGTATTGCTGAAAGTATTTATACCGCAGGAGGTTAGGCCATATATGTGGTCTGTCTCGTGAGTCGTTTGTGACTTGGTCTGCCTGACCTACCATAATGAGTGTGACCCGCCATCTGATGTCCACCCTCAGTCGAAGGCTATGGCTGACACAGTGTGCCTCACACAGCCCCACCCTAACAAGCCACCAGCGCACCAGTGCTTCCGTCTCGACAGCAGTTATCTAGGTAAGAATGCTTCAACGGGCTCCCATACTGTCTAAGTTGCCCAACAGTGGGCCTTATGTACGCTATAGGCAAATACAACTTATAGGATTTGTGCATCTCCTGCGTTAATTAGCTACCCCTATCCTGGAACTCCACCCCGGCCTACCATCCATCCCCCTACCTCTGAACTGTCACCCCCTAGTGTATGCAACTACTGGGGTAACCACCCCTGGTAGAGGTGTTACAATATAACAAAGAATTATATGAAATATATAGACATGAACATAGTACAAGAAATTAAGAGACAATTATGATTGGCAGGACATGTTCAAAGAATGGAGGATAAACGGATCCCAAACAAAGCTTTAGGTGGAAAATTTTATAAAACAAGACCTAATAGACCAAAAAAATTTATGGGAAGATGCAATAAGAAGAGATACCTTATAGATACTGGGAGTCTGAATATGGAGATGGAGGGCAGAAGATAGAGAAGAATGGAGGCAGAAATTGAGGGAGGTTAAGACCAAAAAGAAGCTGTGGTGGTACCAATAGCAGCAGTTAATGTTTTTTAATGCAAATTGTAAATGGCTTGAAATAGAAGTTAAAAAACTAATTAGAATAAATGTCTAGTGTTTAAGAAAGAGGGAGCAGAAATTTATGGTCAAAATAATGAATTTATTGCTATTGCTGGGAGGGAAAATAAATTGTACATATTAAATGGAATTTGTAGGTAGTTACAAAAATGTAAAATTATATGCAAATGTTTTTCAAATGATAAAGAGAGCAAAGTGGCATAGAATTCTTGGACATACTATTTTAATAATTTTAAAACAATGTGTAGAAACAAAGTAGTAGATGGTTTACCAGATAAAACTGAAGATGAAGTGTGAAGTATGCTTAAAAAATAAAATGTGTAATTTACCTTTTGGAAAAAATGGAAGAAGAGAGACAAATGTATTAGAAATCGTACACATTGATGTAAATGGTCCACTAAATCCTACAGGCTATAATGGAGAGATATGTTGTAACATTTATAGATGATTATACTTGAGCTGCAAAAGTGTATTGCATAAAGTATAAAAGTGAAGTGTTTGATTGTCTTGTAATATTACAAGATTAATGCAAAACCAAACTGTAAAAAGGATTAAAGAACTTCATTGTGATACAGGGAAAAAATACTTAAACAGACTTCTACAGGTTGGCAAAAGAAGAGAACTTTTATATAAAAACAGCTCCACTATATACTCATGAATTGAATAGTGTTGCAGAAAGGTTTAACAGGACGTTGATGGACAGAGCAAGATGTTTATAATAGCTGAAGGAGAAATTGTCATCCTCCGTGGACTAGTGGTACCATGCTAGCCTATAGTTCCCAAGGTCGCGGGTTCAAACCTGGCGGAGGACGATGGATTTTTTTGGGTACAAAAATCCTTGGCATGGCTTCCTTCGGAAGGGAAGTAAAGCCGGTGGTCCCGTGTCATAGATTTACAGCATGTAAAAGAACCTCAAGTCTGATAAAGAGACCTCTGAGCAAAATTCCTATCTTTCACGCCCAATATAGAATGGGACGCTGACCATAGTAGTTAAATAAAACTCCATTTTTGAAGGAGAAATTGACAAGAGATATTGGACAGCTGCATACATTGGAAACAGGCTGTTGACAAATGCAAAAATACGAGAGACACCATTGGAAATTCTTACAGGATGGAAACCAGATGTAACAAATTTAAAAATCTATGTGAGTCTGCATTTGTAAGAATTCCTAAAGAAAGAAGAATGTGAAAGCCGAATAATCCTAAAGTAGTGAAATGAAAACTAATAGGCTATATAAAGTGTTAGTTGATAACAAGATAGTTATTATCAGATGTGGGATTCATGGAAGATTATTAGAATATACAAATGATGAAGAAAAGAATAAAGAGGAATACAGTGGGACTATCATGATATAAACCAGGAGAATAGAGACAGAGCTGAAGCTGATGAAGTAATGAGAATGAGGAGGTGATGGGAAATAAAAGACCTCAAAGGTCAACAAAGCTACCAAGATGACTGTGTTGTTTATGCAAATTTCTGTAATGTGTTCCAAAAAAACTATGAAGAGGCAATCAGTAGTGCTGAGTCAGCTAAGTGGAAAAAAGACAAGGAAATAGAGATAAATAACTTAGAGAAAAATGAAACCTGGAAGATAGTGGATGAACCTGTTGTTGTTGTCATCTAATACTTGGCATTTGGCAATGAAGCCATTACTGCTTGTGCACTCCAGTATTTTTCTATGATGGAAAAGTGCTCCAGCGGGTAGCACTTTGCAAGTTTGAAGATGTTCTTTAGTCACTTCTTCATTGTTCCATAGAGCAAAATTTGGATTGGTATAAATTCCTATTTTATTTAACTGTTTTGCTAAATAATCATGTTCTGTGATAAGTCTAGATTTTGCTACTGCAGTTTTATGTAGCTTTGAGGAATGATTTCTGGTTTGTTTATGATAATACTCCATTTTTTATCTTTGACTTTGTTATGTAGTTCTTACATATGGCTTTCTTTATATTTATTTTTTATATTCTTTTTACAAATATAAAAGGTAAGTTTGTATTGGCATGTTTAATTAATTTATAACCTTTTTTGCAAGAAGATTGGCAGTTTCGTTGCCAGTAATTCCACAGTGTGCTGGTATCCATTGTAATAATACTTTTTTCTGAAGCTTTTGGACTTGTTGGATCATTTCATGGACATCTTTTTATTTGACTTTATAGCATAAATTGCTGCTTTAAAGTCTGAAAGAATAACAACTTTTTGAAATTTATCTATCTTATATAAAAGCTGAAGTGAAGAATGTATAGCCTTTATTTCTGCATTCAAATTTGTTGTATAATGCCTATAGTTGGTTGGTAGCATGAAAATAATGTACAAATGATTCCTACTCCTGAACTGTTGTTAATTGTGATGAACCTGTGTATAAGAATATAATAGAAGTAAAATGGATTTACAGAATCAAATCAAATGAAAAGTACAAAGTAAGAGTTATTACAAAAGAATTTCAACAAACGTATGAGGAAGACAAAGAAATATATTCACCAATTGCAAGAATGACTACTTTGAAAGTACTATTATGTACAGCATGTGTAAGAGGATGGCAAATTGAACAAATGGATGTGGAAACTGCATTTTTAAGTGGAAAAATCAAATCTCAAGTGTACATTTATCCAGAAGAAGGATATCACATTGAAGAAAATAAGGTGCATCTATTGCAAAAGTCACTCACTATATGGACTGTGAGGGAGCCCACAAGACTGGTATGAATGTTTTCATAAGTTTATGTGCAGAATTAATTTTAAAAGATCTGGATAGACCACTACCTATACAGAGGGTACATAGGTGACATTATATGTAGATGATTTATTGATTTCTAGAGAAGAAATGGAGAGTATTGCTGAAGTAAAGAAGATGTTGAGTAATCAATTTTGTATGAAGGACTTGGAAGAAAAAATCAATTCTTGGGAATCAATATTGAATATATTCCAGAAGAAAAAGAAATCCTCGAGTCAATAAGAATATATTGCAAGTAAAGTATAGCAGAGAAGTACAAAGTTGTTAAGTCAAAAGGGTTTGAAATACCAATGGAAATCATTTTGAAACTGGAACCAGCTGAACAAGTCAATGAAAAACTGAAGTACAGAAACCTAATAGGAGCCAGATAGTACGGTAAACGCCTAGATGTTCCCTATGCAGTAAATTATCTGGGTCATTTTCAAAGTGCTTAATGTGATGCCCATTACAGACATGCATTGTGGATATTGAAATATTTATATCTTACAAGAACTCTAAAGTTAAGTTATGGATCAAATTATATTGAAGAAATTGGGCAGCAGATGTACTTGGTAGAAAGTCAACAAGTGATTGGAAATACAGTTATGTGAAAATAACAAAGCATAAGTTGATGTCAAGAGCATCTTACTCATGCAGAATATTATGCACTAGCTGACTGTGTTGAAGTATTACCCATAAGAGGAGTTTTGGCTGATATTGATATCAAATTAAAACAAAAGTGTAACAATCTATGAAGATAACAGTCGCGCAATTGCATTGGCCAAGAATGGTAAACTTTGCAAGAATTCTAAATATGTATACAGATATTAGTTACCATTTCATGTATGATTATGGAAAAAAAACTGTAATTAATGCACAAAAATTTCAACTGATGATGAAATTGCTGATATTTTGACAAAGTCCATGTGTTAAGTAAAGTTTCAGAAATTTAGACACTTGTTGGGTATTAAGGAATGTTAGAGTGTAAAAGGTAAGAGAAATGTTATTTCATGTTAACTAATTAGGAATTATGTATTAAGAAATGTTTGTGTGTAAAAGGTAAAAAATATGTTATTTCATGTTATGTAATAAATGTAAAAGGGTTGATAGGTTTAAGTGAGAAATTAAATTAAGATGGTGTGTAGCAGAAGTAATTTATTTCCTCACAAGTGGTCACACTGGGTGTAGGATTGTCAGGTTTTTTGAATGCCAATAAGAGACAGGTCATGTCGACACAACATTTGCTCAAGAAAACACTGAGATATATAATATAATTTACTGTACTGTTTACATTTTGGGCACAAACTCTACCACACTAGTTTGCTGTTTGTTTCATTTTCTACACAAAAAGCTTAAAACCCACATTTTTCTTCAATTTTAGCTTTTTGCAAAAACGCTGAATCTCCCTTAATTAAGTCATGAAATCTCTGAAAACTATGATTAAAATTAAGTGAGACTTGAATTTCTGACTTTATCAGAGGTGCTGAACATGTATTTCTTTCATCATTCCATTTCTTTTTAAGAATTGAAAAAACTCAACATATGCATTTAATCCAAGTATATTTAAGACATAAAATACCAACATTAGTATATTTGGAACTACATCTAAATTAACTTTAGAGAAAAAAATTCACTCATTTTGAGTTCACATTACAACTCTGATCACTACCAGTATCAGTACAGATGTATTTAGCTCCAGCATCACATAGTTCAGTCTTAAGGGAAGAAAATTCTTCATAAATTTAAATTAAAAGCTGGACAAATTTCAGCACATTTTGAAGAACTAATCATTTCTTCAAAACCAGAAAATGTAACATGTTCCAAATGTAAAGCCTCTAGTACCTATCTTAAAAATATTAACATCACTGAAGTCAAACTTTTTCCAAATAATTTATTGCAGTATTGAAGAAGCTGTTTAGATTAGATTTCATTTTATTCTCAAGGTTTGGAAGGAATTGATCTTATTAATGACTTAACTTCACCACCAATGCTTTTAGTGACCTGTTGTCTAGGTTGCATAACAACAATGAAATACTGGAGAGGATAGAACACCGTAAACATGAAATAACATTAATGAGTATCAAGATATCCTTGAGCAAAAGGTTGATAAAAGCATTAAAGGAAATAGGGGACCAGCAGCAAAAAGATGAGAAATTAAATAAATTGATGAAAAAGGCCCCAGAAATAGCTGAAAATGCCAAGAGAAACATAGGGGTAAAAGGTGGCATGTTATTTAAACCACATGGCAGCAAAATACAAAAGTGGAACACATATACATACCTAAGAGCATGGAGAATGAACTCATAAGCACATTTCATCAAGCTTTAACACATTCTGGCTCAGAACACACCGCATTAATGGTCAAAGAAAATCTTTATGTTCCAAAATTCCATCATAAAGTAAGGCGAATAATTTTGACATGCTTACAATGCCAAAAAGCAAAGACACTGAACCTTCAGTATGAATACGAGAAAACTCCATCCTAAGAGAAAAATCAGGGATCCTAGTGACTTGGACTGTAATGGTGAGATGCCTAGTAGTAAATTTGGAGTCAGGTATATAGTAGTGTTAATAGATGTATTTTCAAAATTCATGAAAATCTACCCAGTCAGGAAGATTGCAAGTGAAACATGCCTAAGAAAGATAATGAAGTCGTTTGTTCCACAATTTGGAAAGATGAAGGCACTTTTAACTGACAATGCTTCGATATTTACCAACAGAAAATTTGTAGACACCTTAAAGGAAAACAGAATCACTTTGCACCATTGCTCAAAATACCACCCGCAAAGCAATCCCTATGAAAGGATAATCCAGGACATTTCTGTTCATATGAGAATTTCGGCCAATAAGAAACACAGCGATTGGGCCAATCACTACCAGCGTAATGAAAATATTCTAAATGAAAGCATAAACCCTACTACTGGTTACAAGCCTATTCAGCTGATGAAGGGGTGGTTAATGGAAACACTTGAAGGGAAATTACCACAAACACTAGAAACCAAAGATCCAAAAGCACCCTTTTAAGGGTGACCCTGCTCCTATTTGTCCACTTTGTGGCGAAGGTCTTTCGGTCTGTTACGTGTTGCTAGAGTGTATTGCTCTAGCGCATCTTCGGGACTCTGCAACTACCGGACAGTCTTGCAGAAGTCTTAGCGAATGATAAGCAAGCGGTTGATAGGATTTTTAATTTTGTGTCTAAAGTAAATTTCTAAATGCGGATTCAGTCATCCTAATAGAAGGTGTTTTATACTAATCGGTCTAGTTTTATATATCTATATTTATGTTATGACTTGTGATATTTCTATATTAATATTTATCTCTGGCTTTTCCATCGATTCTATTTATTTATTTTTATTCAGCTTTATCTCTGGCCTTTGCCATGAAATGTTCTACTGACCTTTGCCATGATCTGTTTTAGATGGGCGGTAATGACCTAGAAGTTGACCGCCCTTAAACAAAATCAAACATTCCAGGGGTCGTTAACGTTTTCAGTGATGTGCTATCTCCACTCCCGCGGTGCAGCTTGCTGCCGGAAAACAACAGCAGGCCATTCCACGAGATTAAAATAATAACATTACAAACAGATAGCAAACAAAGCTTCATCAAACTCTATGAGACAAAATTGTGGCAGGAGAAAGATGAAGAAATAAGAAAACGGTTACAAACGGCGCCAGAGATAACAGGGAACCCTACAGCCACAATTGGTAAACATCAAAACGTCCTATATAAATTAGATGGTGATCCACAGAAATGGAAAACTTATATACCGAAAACAATGGAACAATTATTCATAGCCGCATTCCACTAGTCACTCGTTCATGCTGGATCCGAGCGCACTGCATTAAACATTGCCAAACATTTCTATGTGAAGAAACTACACCAAAAGGTCAGAAAAAGTATATCAACCTGTAAATTGTGCCAATTAGCTAAACTTATGAATGTGAAGTTCGACACGAAGATGCAGTCGGTGATAAGGGAACAACCGAGAACGCTGCTCTTTATGGATACACACGGTCCTTTGCCAATACGCAAATTTGGCATCAAATTAATTTTAGTATTTTTAGATTTTTTCTCGAAGTACACGAAAATATATCCAATAAAGGATGTCACAGCCAGGACGTGTGCCAGAAAACTACTAAATGATTACATTCTGGAGTGAGGAATGATAAGCTCCCTTTTGTGTGACAATGCCACGGCACACAGGAGCAAGATATTTAATAAGGCGCTAAGTGACTAAGGGATACAATTGTACCACAGTTTCAATTATTATACACAAGGGGACATGCCAGAGCGCATTCTCAGGGACTTCAGAATTTTAAATCACAGGATGGTACGATCATTGCAAATATACTGAGTTTATCATTAATAACTCTGTGAAAGCCATTGCAGGTTATGCGCCAGTTCAACTACAGTTTGGAAGAAAACCGGAACCTATAACTAAGGGCACACCGAAAACCATACCAAAGGGACTGGAGGAGACACCGCTAGAACAATGCCAGAAATCCCTTGAAAGAATTCGGAGAAAAGCAAACCAAAGAAAGAAGTCAGCAAAAACGCACAGGAAGAAATGGACGCCGCAACATGGAGATTTAGTTCTGGTAAGAAATAAGAAAAAATCGTCAGCCTGGAGCAAAGAACACCATAGAATGTACTTACTGTATAGAGGGACAGCAGAAATAACAGCCCAATTTGGCCCACACACATATGAATTGCGGCGGTGTTTTGTGTGTTAATAAAGTTTGTGTAATAAATTTTTGAATTTTTAATTAATTATAATTTTTTATTATTACTTTCTCTAATACGTATAGTAAGTAGGGGAAGTATTGCATTCCACACAAAAATTCGATACGAAATTTCACAGGAAATACATGTTTTGAGGTGCACTGAATGCATATAAAGCATTTTTGGAAACATGTCCGTATGTGTGTCTGTCTGTTAACAGCATAACTCAGAAACGAACAGTCCGATAAACACCAAACTTGGTATTTAGATTCAGTATCTTCCAGAGATGTGACACAAAGGTTTTCAAGAAAATCCCCCACCCCAGATTATCCTTTACATGGAACATTTTTCGAAAATTTTAATTTTCTGAAAAATGGCTCTGACGATTTTGATTAAAATATCATATGTTTAAGATATCTGCTAGAGAAAGTATCTCTAAATAGAGGTGGTACGGCTGCAGAATAATTTTACACACTTTACACTAATTATAGCTTTAATTTCTTACTTCTTCACGGCAGTTGAATAAACTGCACTAAATTCTCACATCTGCACACACTGAGCTACAACCATTGAACTGAACTGCTTGGGTATCTCTTACCGTCCACAGTTTAAATTTTCACATTTAATCTTTCTAGTTTCTGGTTGGCTAAGTCTACTCTAGCAGAACATTTTTAGTTTGACCTTTATTGGCTTTCTGCACCCACGTGACCATTTACAAACGTTTTTTGACGTTACATCGGTATTGTTCCGAGGACTGTTGGTAGTTTTTTTTTAGTTTTTTAAGTTATTGTTGTCTCAAGGTTATCTTATTGTTAGAAACCTCTTGCTTCCACTTTGTGATTCTGTTTGCCACGAAAAGCAGCTTGCTTCTATTCTCACAGCTCCTACGTTACTAAACTAAGAAATACATTCTCATTACATTATATATATAAACATAATACAATGGCTGTAAAATACACTTTATATACTCTAATATACACGGATTGCTTATAGACGGGGTACTTACTTTACTAAACTATTTTTATACTGTATAATTAGACTGTGAGAATAGAAGCAAGCTGCTTTTCGTTTGGCAATGTTTAATGCAGTGCGCTCGGATCCAGCATGAACGAGTGACTAGTGGAATGCGGCTATGAATAATTGTTCCATTGTTTTCGGTATATAAGTTTTCCATTTCTGTGGATCACCATCTAATTTATATAGGACGTTTTGATGTTTACCAATTGTGGCTGTAGGGTTCCCTGTTATCTCTGGCGCCGTTTGTAACCGTTTTCTTATTTCTTCATCTTTCTCCTGCCACAATTTTGTCTCATAGAGTTTGATGAAGCTTTGTTTGCTATCTGTTTGTAATGTTATTATTTTAATCTCGTGGAATGGCCTGCTGTTGTTTTCCGGCAGCAAGCTGCACCGCGGGAGTGGAGATAGCACATCACTGAAAACGTTAACGACCCCTGGAATGTTTGATTTTGTTTAAGGGCGGTCAACTTCTAGGTCATTACCGCCCATCTAAAACAGATCATGGCAAAGGTCAGTAGAACATTTCATGGCAAAGGCCAGAGATAAAGCTGAATAAAAATAAATAAATAGAATCGATGGAAAAGCCAGAGATAAATATTAATATAGAAATATCACAAGTCATAACATAAATATAGATATATAAAACTAGACCGATTAGTATAAAACACCTTCTATTAGGATGACTGAATCCGCATTTAGAAATTTACTTTAGACACAAAATTAAAAATCCTATCAACCGCTTGCTTATCATTCGCTAAGACTTCTGCAAGACTGTCCGGTAGTTGCAGAGTCCCGAAGATGCGCTAGAGCAATACACTCTAGCAACACGTAACAGACCGAAAGACCTTCGCCACAAAGTGGACAAATAGGAGCAGGGTCACCCTTAAAAGGGTGCTTTTGGATCTTTGGTTTCTAGTGTTTGTGGTAATTTCCCTTCAAGTGTTTCCATTAACCACCCCTTCATCAGCTGAATAGGCTTGTAACCAGTAGTAGGGTTTATGCTTTCATTTAGAATATTTTCATTACGCTGGTAGTGATTGGCCCAATCGCTGTGTTTCTTATTGGCCGAAATTCTCATATGAACAGAAATGTCCTGGATTATCCTTTCATAGGGATTGCTTTGCGGGTGGTATTTTGAGCAATGGTGCAAAGTGATTCTGTTTTCCTTTAAGGTGTCTACAAATTTTCTGTTGGTAAATATCGAAGCATTGTCAGTTAAAAGTGCCTTCATCTTTCCAAATTGTGGAACAAACGACTTCATTATCTTTCTTAGGCATGTTTCACTTGCAATCTTCCTGACTGGGTAGATTTTCATGAATTTTGAAAATACATCTATTAACACTACTATATACCTGACTCCAAATTTACTACTAGGCATCTCACCATTACAGTCCAAGTCACTAGGATCCCTGATTTTTCTCTTAGGATGGAGTTTTCTCGTATTCATACTGAAGGTTCAGTGTCTTTGCTTTTTGGCATTGTAAGCATGTCAAAATTATTCGCCTTACTTTATGATGGAATTTTGGAACATAAAGATTTTCTTTGACCATTAATGCGGTGTGTTCTGAGCCAGAATGTGTTAAAGCTTGATGAAATGTGCTTATGAGTTCATTCTCCATGCTCTTAGGTATGTATATGTGTTCCACTTTTGTATTTTGCTGCCATGTGGTTTAAATAACATGCCACCTTTTACCCCTATGTTTCTCTTGGCATTTTCAGCTATTTCTGGGGCCTTTTTCATCAATTTATTTAATTTCTCATCTTTTTGCTGCTGGTCCCCTATTTCCTTTAATGCTTTTATCAACCTTTTGCTCAAGGATATCTTGATACTCATTAATGTTATTTCATGTTTACGGTGTTCTATCCTCTCCAGTATTTCATTGTTGTTATGCAACCTAGACAACAGGTCACTAAAAGCATTGGTGGTGAAGTTAAGTCATTAATAAGATCAATTCCTTCCAAACCTTGAGAATAAAATGAAATCTAATCTAAACAGCTTCTTCAATACTGCAATAAATTATTTGGAAAAAGTTTGACTTCAGTGATGTTAATATTTTTAAGATAGGTACTAGAGGCTTTACATTTGGAACATGTTACATTTTCTGGTTTTGAAGAAATGATTAGTTCTTCAAAATGTGCTGAAATTTGTCCAGCTTTTAATTTAAATTTATGAAGAATTTTCTTCCCTTAAGACTGAACTATGTGATGCTGGAGCTAAATACATCTGTACTGATACTGGTAGTGATCAGAGTTGTAATGTGAACTCAAAATGAGTGAATTTTTTTCTCTAAAGTTAATTTAGATGTAGTTCCAAATATACTAATGTTGGTATTTTATGTCTTAAATATACTTGGATTAAATGCATATGTTGAGTTTTTTCAATTCTTAAAAAGAAATGGAATGATGAAAGAAATACATGTTCAGCACCTCTGATAAAGTCAGAAATTCAAGTCTCACTTAATTTTAATCATAGTTTTCAGAGATTTCATGACTTAATTAAGGGAGATTCAGCGTTTTTGCAAAAAGCTAAAATTGAAGAAAAATGTGGGTTTTAAGCTTTTTGTGTAGAAAATGAAACAAACAGCAAACTAGTGTGGTAGAGTTTGTGCCCAAAATGTAAACAGTACAGTAAATTATATTATATATCTCAGTGTTTTCTTGAGCAAATGTTGTGTCGACATGACCTGTCTCTTATTGGCATTCAAAAAACCTGACAATCCTACACCCAGTGTGACCACTTGTGAGGAAATAAATTACTTCTGCTACACACCATCTTAATTTAATTTCTCACTTAAACCTATCAACCCTTTTACATTTATTACATAACATGAAATAACATATTTTTTACCTTTTACACACAAACATTTCTTAATACATAATTCCTAATTAGTTAACATGAAATAACATTTCTCTTACCTTTTACACTCTAACATTCCTTAATACCCAACAAGTGTCTAAATTTCTGAAACTTTACTTAACACATGGACTTTGTCAAAATATCAGCAATTTCATCATCAGTTGAAATTTTTGTGCATTAATTACAGTTTTTTTTCCATAATCATACATGAAATGGTAACTAATATCTGTATACATATTTAGAATTCTTGCAAAGTTTACCATTCTTGGCCAATGCAATTGCGCGACTGTTATCTTCATAGATTGTTACACTTTTGTTTTAATTTGATATCAATATCAGCCAAAACTCCTCTTATGGGTAATACTTCAACACAGTCAGCTAGTGCATAATATTCTGCATGAGTAAGATGCTCTTGACATCAACTTATGCTTTGTTATTTTCACATAACTGTATTTCCAATCACTTGTTGACTTTCTACCAAGTACATCTGCTGCCCAATTTCTTCAATATAATTTGATCCATAACTTAACTTTAGAGTTCTTGTAAGATATAAATATTTCAATATCCACAATGCATGTCTGTAATGGGCATCACATTAAGCACTTTGAAAATGACCCAGATAATTTACTGCATAGGGAACATCTAGGCGTTTACCGTACTATCTGGCTCCTATTAGGTTTCTGTACTTCAGTTTTTCATTGACTTGTTCAGCTGGTTCCAGTTTCAAAATGATTTCCATTGGTATTTCAAACCCTTTTGACTTAACAACTTTGTACTTCTCTGCTATACTTTACTTGCAATATATTCTTATTGACTCGAGGATTTCTTTTTCTTCTGGAATATATTCAATATTGATTCCCAAGAATTGATTTTTTCTTCCAAGTCCTTCATACAAAATTGATTACTCAACATCTTCTTTACTTCAGCAATACTCTCCATTTCTTCTCTAGAAATCAATAAATCATCTACATATAATGTCACCTATGTACCCTCTGTATAGGTAGTGGTCTATCCAGATCTTTTAAAATTAATTCTGCACATAAACTTATGAAAACATTCATACCAGTCTTGTGGGCTCCCTCACAGTCCATATAGTGAGTGACTTTTGCAATAGATGCACCTTATTTTCTTCAATGTGATATCCTTCTTCTGGATAAATGTACACTTGAGATTTGATTTTTCCACTTAAAAATGCAGTTTCCACATCCATTTGTTCAATTTGCCATCCTCTTACACATGCTGTACATAATAGTACTTTCAAAGTAGTCATTCTTGCAATTGGTGAATATATTTCTTTGTCTTCCTCATACGTTTGTTGAAATTCTTTTGTAATAACTCTTACTTTGTACTTTTCATTTGATTTGATTCTGTAAATCCATTTTACTTCTATTATATTCTTATACACAGGTTCATCACAATTAACAACAGTTCAGGAGTAGGAATCATTTGTACATTATTTTCATGCTACCAACCAACTATAGGCATTATACAACAAATTTGAATGCAGAAATAAAGGCTATACATTCTTCACTTCAGCTTTTATATAAGATAGATAAATTTCAAAAAGTTGTTATTCTTTCAGACTTTAAAGCAGCAATTTATGCTATAAAGTCAAATAAAAAGATGTCCATGAAATGATCCAACAAGTCCAAAAGCTTCAGAAAAAAGTATTATTACAATGGATACCAGCACACTGTGGAATTACTGGCAACGAAACTGCCAATCTTCTTGCAAAAAAGGTTATAAATTAATTAAACATGCCAATACAAACTTACCTTTTATATTTGTAAAAAGAATATAAAAAATAAATATAAAGAAAGCCATATGTAAGAACTACATAACAAAGTCAAAGATAAAAAATGGAGTATTATCATAAACAAACCAGAAATCATTCCTCAAAGCTACATAAAACTGCAGTAGCAAAATCTAGACTTATCACAGAACATGATTATTTAGCAAAACAGTTAAATAAAATAGGAATTTATACCAATCCAAATTTTGCTCTATGGAACAATGAAGAAGTGACTAAAGAACATCTTCAAACTTGCAAAGTGCTACCCGCTGGAGCACTTTTCCATCATAGAAAAATACTGGAGTGCACAAGCAGTAATGGCTTCATTGCCAAATGCCAAGTATTAGATGACAACAACAACAGGTTCATCCACTATCTTCCAGGTTTCATTTTTCTCTAAGTTATTTATCTCTATTTCCTTGTCTTTTTTCCACTTAGCTGACTCAGCACTACTGATTGCCTCTTCATAGTTTTTTTGGAACACATTACAGAAATTTGCATAAACAACACAGTCATCTTGGTAACTTTGTTGACCTTTGAGGTCTTTTATTTCCCATCACCTCCTCATTCTCATTACTTCATCAGCTTCAGCTCTGTCTCTATTCTCCTGGTTTATATCATGATAGTCCCACTGTATTCCTCTTTATTCTTTTCTTCATCATTTGTATATTCTAATAATCTTCCATGAATCCCACATCTGATAATAACTATCTTGTTATCAACTAACACTTTATATAGCCTATTAGTTTTCATTTCACTACTTTAGGATTATTCGGCTTTCACATTCTTCTTTCTTTAGGAATTCTTACAAATGCAGACTCACATAGATTTTTAAATTTGTTACATCTGGTTTCCATCCTGTAAGAATTTCCAATGGTGTCTCTCGTATTTTTGCATTTGTCAACAGCCTGTTTCCAATGTATGCAGCTGTCCAATATCTCTTGTCAATTTCTCCTTCAAAAATGGAGTTTTATTTAACTACTATGGTCAGCGTCCCATTCTATATTGGGCGTGAAAGATAGGAATTTTGCTCAGAGGTCTCTTTATCAGACTTGAGGTTCTTTTACATGCTGTAAATCTATGACACGGGACCACCGGCTTTACTTCCCTTCCGAAGGAAGCCATGCCAAGGATTTTTGTACCCAAAAAAATCCATCGTCCTCCGCCAGGTTTGAACCCGCGACCTTGGGAACTATAGGCTAGCATGGTACCACTAGTCCACGGAGGATGACAATTTCTCCTTCAGCTATTATAAACATCTTGCTCTGTCCATCAACGTCCTGTTAAACCTTTCTGCAACACTATTCAATTCATGAGTATATAGTGGAGCTGTTTTTATATAAAAGTCCTCTTCTTTTGCCAACCTGTAGAAGTCTGTTTAAGTATTTTTTCCCTGTATCACAATGAAGTTCTTTAATCCTTTTTACAGTTTGGTTTTGCATTAATCTTGTAATATTACAAGACAATCAAACACTTCACTTTTATACTTTATGCAATACACTTTTGCAGCTCAAGTATAATCATCTATAAATGTTACAACATATCTCTCCATTATAGCCTGTAGGATTTAGTGGACCATTTACATCAATGTGTACGATTTCTAATACATTTGTCTCTCTTCTTCCATTTTTTCCAAAAGGTAAATTACACATTTTATTTTTTAAGCATACTTCACACTTCATCTTCAGTTTTATCTGGTAAACCATCTACTACTTTGTTTCTACACATTGTTTTAAAATTATTAAAATAGTATGTCCAAGAATTCTATGCCACTTTGCTCTCTTTATCATTTGAAAAACATTTGCATATAATTTTACATTTTTGTAACTACCTACAAATTCCATTTAATATGTACAATTTATTTTCCCTCCCAGCAATAGCAATAAATTCATTATTTTGACCATAAATTTCTGCTCCCTCTTTCTTAAACACTAGACATTTATTCTAATTAGTTTTTTAACTTCTATTTCAAGCCATTTACAATTTGCATTAAAAAACATTAACTGCTGCTATTGGTACCACCACAGCTTCTTTTTGGTCTTAACCTCCCTCAATTTCTGCCTCCATTCTTCTCTATCTTCTGCCCTCCATCTCCATATTCAGACTCCCAGTATCTATAAGGTATCTCTTCTTATTGCATCTTCCCATAAATTTTTTTGGTCTATTAGGTCTTGTTTTATAAAATTTTCCACCTAAAGCTTTGTTTGGGATCCGTTTATCCTCCATTCTTTGAACATGTCCTGCCAATCATAATTGTCTCTTAATTTCTTGTACTATGTTCATGTCTATATATTTCATATAATTCTTTGTTATATTGTAACACCTCTACCAGGGGTGGTTACCCCAGTAGTTGCATACACTAGGGGGTGACAGTTCAGAGGTAGGGGGATGGATGGTAGGCCGGGGTGGAGTTCCAGGATAGGGGTAGCTAATTAACGCAGGAGATGCACAAATCCTATAAGTTGTATTTGCCTATAGCGTACATAAGGCCCACTGTTGGGCAACTTAGACAGTATGGGAGCCCGTTGAAGCATTCTTACCTAGATAACTGCTGTCGAGACGGAAGCACTGGTGCGCTGGTGGCTTGTTAGGGTGGGGCTGTGTGAGGCACACTGTGTCAGCCATAGCCTTCGACTGAGGGTGGACATCAGATGGCGGGTCACACTCATTATGGTAGGTCAGGCAGACCAAGTCACAAACGACTCACGAGACAGACCACATATATGGCCTAACCTCCTGCGGTATAAATACTTTCAGCAATACTGACTTTGCATTTCTGAGCAAGCCCATGTTGAGGTAACCACATTTCAACGCTTTCTGCTCAGTTACCACATCCGACATAATCCCCAGCACTCAAATTGATCTGTTACAATATCTATTTTGTTCTCTTTAATCAGTTCATATATTGTTATAAGTATTTCTCTTTCAAATATTAGTAGTTAGCTTGGGTCATTGTCCAGGCCTCACTGCCATATCTTAGTATTGGTTTAATTAGTGTTTTGTATAATCTTGTTTTCATTTTACGAAATAGAATTTTGTTCCTAAATATTTTCTATAGAGAGATATACGCCTTGTTTGCTGCTGATATTCTTGTTCCGATTTCTTCACTTTCATATCCCTTATTGTTCATAGTTGTTACTAAGTATTTAAAGCTATTAACTATTTCCAGGTGGTGTTTGTTAATACTAATGTTTCCTCTGCTGTTCTTACTATTTCTCTTTTATGGGATAACTTTTGTTTTCTCTTTGCATTCTCCTCTAATTTTGTATATATCTCTGAAACATCTCTTTTGGTTCTTCCCACTGTATTTATATCATCCGCATATGCTGAATTTCTACTGATTTGTAATATATTGCAGATTCTACATCTACTGGTAGTTTCCTAATTATGTATTCCAATACTAAGTTAAACAAGGTGGGTGCGAGTCCAACTCCTTGTTTAAGTCCATTTCCAATACTGAGACTCTGTTATGTGATTACCAATTTTGATTTGAGCTGCGGTGTTATACATTATAACCTTTACTAATGTTATTATCTTCTCTCTGGGATTTGAAACACTTTCATGATATAATATATTTTCTCCCCTTTATATGCTATCATACGTTTTGTGAAAGTCCACAAATATTTGCAGTACATTATATTTCCATGTCTTTTCCAAAATTTGTTTAATTATGAATATCTGGTGTATTGTTGATCTTTCTGGTCTGAATCCTGATTGATATTTGTCTATTATCTTTCCTGAATAGGTTTAAGTTTATTGTTAATAATAATTGTATCTATATCCTGTGCACAACAGGAATATTCTTCGATAGTTATGGCATTCTTCTTTATCTCCTTTATTCTTATAAATTGGTATGATTATACTTGTTTTCCATTTAGTTGGTATTTTCTCTTCAACCCATATAATTTTTATTAATTTGTGTAGCATTTCCTTTGTTTGTTTCCCTCTGTATTTATATAACTCAGCTGGTATATGATCTACTCCTGGGGATCTGTTATTTTGCATTGCTTGTAATGCTATCTCTATATCTATTATATGGGTGGTTCTACTTCTTCTGTGTTTCAATTTCCTTCTGGTTTTGTTGTTGTTCTGGTACATTTGAATTCTTTCCCTGTTGTAAGATTAAGCATCCATCTCATTCCTATTTCTATTTTGTTGGATATAAGGTTACCGCCTTTATCTTTACATATATTAGTTTGAGGTTTAAAGCCTTCTCTTAGATATCCACCTTCTTTATAGGAAAATTAAATTGAATTTTATTTATGCACGCTCTTTAACTACTGTGGTTCTTTGTGACCCATTCTATATTGGGCGTGAAAGACTGATAATTTTGCTCAGAGGCCTCTTTATCAGGCTTGAGATTCTTTTACGTACCATAAATCTATGACACAGGACCCTTCCAAAGGAAACCATTCTAAGGATTTTTACACCTGAAAAAATCCATTGCCCTCCACTGGGTTTGAACCTGCAACCTCGGGAACTAGAGGACGACTACATCACAGAGGACGACTTCTTTATAGGCTCTCCTTAGATTAATATCTTTAGGATTTTCTTCTATTTGTTTCATATTCGCTTCTATTTTTTTTTCTTTTTATTTCTGCACATTTTATGTGACTTTTTCTCAAATCCTCATATTCTTGCTTTTTCATTCTTGTGGGCCTATCTAACCATTTTCTATAAGCTTCATTTTTTGCTTTTACCATTTTTCAACATTTGTCATTGAACCACATTCTGCTGTTGCTTTTAGTTTGTGTTTCTAAAGTCTCCAGTGCTATCTCTTGTGTAGTTTCTTTTATTTGGATCCATAGTTCATCTATTTTTTCATTTCCCTCTCCTATTTTACTTGCTAAATTTTGCTAGTTTATTTTGATACTTAATTTTAATTTCTTCATCCTTAAGTCTATCGATGTTAATTCTTTTGTCTTCCTTTTTTGTTTATAAAAGGCTTTTTTGCATTTAATTCTAGATCTGAGTAAATAACGTTCTGTTTCACTATTTGCCCCTCTATATGATCTTAAATCCATTATTTTTGTTTTGTGTTGCCTTATTTATTAGTATACAATCATTCTAGATTGTACTTGTTTTACCATCTGGTGAGATTCATGTTTGTTTATGGATCCTTTTATGGGAGTAGAATGTTGATACTATTATCATTTCCTTACTAATGGTAGAGTCGCAAGCCAGCAGCGAGAGGGGAAGGACGTGTAACGGAGCAGGAGGAGTAGAGCATAACCCGGGACCAACAGAGATGAACGAAATAATGGAAGAAATAAGAGAGATGGGAACGCAACTAGGAAAAAGGATGGATAACAATACAAGAGAGCTGAAAGAAGCAATGAAAACACAAAGAGAGGAAATGGAGAAAGAAATATCAGAATGCAAAGAAAGAATAGTTGGGATGGAAAAAAGACTCGAAATGGAGAAGAGAAGAAAAAACTGCGTAATATTTGGGGTGGCAGAGGACAGAAGAAATCTGGAAGACATGGTGTATGAAATTATAGAAGATGTGATGGGAATACAGATGTTCGGCTGGGAAATTGAAGAAACGTTTAGGATAGGAAAGAAAGGAAGGAAGCCGAGACCTATTATTGTGAAACTGACAACAATGAGAAAAAAGTGGGAGATTTTAAGACAAACAAGAAGACTAAGGGGGACAAAAATATTCATAGAACAGGACTATACAAAAGAAGAACAAGACCAACGGAAGGAATTAATTAAAAGAATGAATGAAGCAAGAGCAGTAGGGAAAAAAGCATATCTAAGAGGGCTACAATTAATAGTGGAAGGTGAAAATTGGAACATGAGCATCAAAAGAAATGAAGCTAGAGGAACATATGCACTGCAGCAAATTATAGACCGACCGGAAAACACAGGACAAAGACCTGAACAGAGAATGAAACCATCAGCAGAATTTCAGCAAAGTCAAACATGGGTGAGAAGAGGTCAACAAAATGAAAGAGCGACAGCTGAGCAAGAGGACAGAAGAAGCAACTTTGAAGAGAGAAGAGAGGAGATGATAAGGGAGATACATCAACAAGAGACAAGGGAAAGGCAGGAAGAAGAGTTGGCAGTGGTGGGAGAAAGCGAAGAGGCAACATTGGTGAACGAAATAATCGAGAGGGAGGAGCTAGAAGAAGGAGGGGCGGCAGCAGGAATTGTGCTGAGTGAGGGTAGGGAGGCAGGGAAAAGTGAGAGTGCAAGGAGGGGAAAATCACAAAGTGGAGAAGTGTTACCGGTAGGGTCCATAAGTGAAGCAGATGAAACAAAAAAAAAAGAAAGGTTCAAAATTTTTAGCCAAGGATTATAATCAGCTTAAGGATATAAGAGAAGAAAAGGAAATGGAACCGCAAACTACAAGATACGGGAAAATGTTGGAGAGTTTTAAATTCCAAGAACAGACAAAGAATAAATAAGGAAAGGGGCTAAAATTAATGTTTTGGAATGTGGAAGGGCTAAGAAATAAGATAGGTAGCGGAGAAATGAAAAATGTTGTGTTCTATGGATTTTGTAGGAGTAGCAGAGACATGGTTGGGAAAGGATGAGGCAGTAGAAATTGCAGGTTTCAAGTTTCTAGAGAAAAAGGCAAGGAAAAGATGCGGTAGGGGAAGAGCATCAGGAGGAGTAGGTCTGTTTGTAAAGAATGATTCGGAAAAAATTATTGATATAGAAAAAATGGAGAATAGAGGCACCAATGTGCTATGGTCAATAATTAAGCAAAATAATGGGGTAAGATTAGGAATAGGGGTGGCATATAACCCACCAGAAACATCATTTTTTTACGATAGTAACTTTTATAGTAAATTAGAAGAAGAGATGGAAGAAATACAAGAAAAAATGCCAGAGATAGAATTTATTGTGATGGGAGATTTGAATGCGAGAATAGGAGAAGAGAATGGAAGGTTATTAGGTAAAGAACAGATACAAGAAGATAGGGATGTGATAAGGCCAAGGAAAAGCAGGGACGTAGCTATAAATAAGGAGGGAAAAAAATTACTAGAATTTTGCGAGACAAATAACATGCTAATATGTAACGGATCAATGAAAGGAGATGAGGAGGGGGAGTTTACATTCGTAAACGCAAACGGTCAAAGTGTAGTAGATTACATGATATGTAGTGAGGAACTGGAGGATAGAATCACCACATTTAAAATAATAAACGAAGTAGTAGGTAGTAGTCATTTCCCACTAATGATGGAAATAAATGTTCTGGAACAGAGGGTAAAGAATAAAGAAACAGTTAAAATAAAAACAATAAAGGTGTATAAATGGAGAGAAGTATTAAAAGAGAAATTTGTGAAAGAATTAAAGTCAAAGGCAAGCCAGATTGTGGAGTGTGGTATAAAAATGGCTATGAATGAGGGAAATTCAGAAAAAGTGTTACAGTTACTAAAATTATTACTAACAAGAACAGGAGTAGGGATGGAAAGAAGGCATAGAAAAGTCCAAGAAATCAAGGGGTGGTTTGATGAAGAATGTAGAAAAAAAAGGAGGTATTTAAAGAGCTTATTAGTTGGAGGAGGTCAGAGAAAGAAAGGGATAGACAAAATCTGGTGAAACTTAAGGGGGAATATAAAGGTTTGCTTGAGGCCAAGAGGAAAGAATGGCAGAGAAGTATAGAAAAGAATCTAAAGGCAGCAATAGAGAGTAAGGATAGTAAAAAAATATGGGAAATAGTGAGGAGGATGAATAAGAAGAGAGAGGATAAAAACGAAATTACACCGAATGAATGGATAGGGTACTTTAGAAGGCTAATTGGAGATGGGAAGAGAATAAAGTTAGACATGAAAGAGGTAGGACAAGGAGGAATATTTAATGAGAAATTAGACAGTAAAATCACAGAGCTGGAAGTTATCCAGCAAATAAGGAATATAAAAAAGGTAAGGCAGTAGGAATAGATGGAATACCAGGGGAATTCTGGAAAATATATGGGGAAGTGCCAAGTGGGCTAACAATGATGACAAAATGATTAAATAAAATTAAAGAAAAGAATGATGTACCAGAATGTTGGAAAATAAGTATGGTGGTACCAATTTACAAAGGAAAGGGAGGAGCAAACAGACCAGAGAATTACAGGGGAATAAGTTTATTATCAATATTAGGAAAAATATACACAGGTATACTGGCCGATAGATTAAGAAGCTGGGTTGATGAGGAAGGAATACTGTCAGAATATCAAGCTGGGTTTAGGAAAGGTAAACAAACAATAGACAATATATTTATAATAAAGACTATAATAGATAAATACTTGAGCAGGAAAAGAGGAAGGATATATATGTTTTTTGCAGATTTTGAAAAAGCATTTGATACAATAAATAGGGAAGCATTAGCATATAAATTAAGCAAGAAAGGGGTAAGCAAAAACTTTATAAAAGAAATCAGAAAGATTTATAAAGATGTAAGATTCTGTATAAGATGTAAAAATAATGGAGTTACAGAAATGACGGAGCAAAAAATAGGATTAAGACAAGGGTGCAAATTGAGTCCTAGACTATTTAATATATTCACAGATGATATATTAGAAAGAGTGAAAGGAAAAAATCTGCACTGCCCCATAATAGCAAATACAGAGATACCATGTTTACTATATGCGGATGATCTTATGGTCGGGGCTATAACGGTAATTGGGTTACAGAAAGCAGTCAACGGAATACAAGAATACTGCGAAGAATGGGGAATAAAAGTAAATATAAATAAATCAAAAGTTATGGTATTTAAAAGAGGAAATAAACTAAAAAGAGAAGAGAAATGGCAGATGGGGGGTTTAAAGTTAGAAGTCGTCAAGGAGATGGATTATTTGGGGGTGAGGTTGAGCAGTAATGGTGAATGGGGGGCACATAGCAGGAAGGTTGTGGCTAAAGGAAAGGCAGCAATGACAGGAGTAAGGATGTGCAAATATAAATTGGAAATGCCAACTAAGTGGCTAGAAAGAATGTATGAAACATTGGTGGAAACAAGAATGTTATATGCAGTAGAAATTTGGGGAGGATCTGAATTAAGTAGGAAAATAGACCAGAGCTACGGAATGTTCTGTAAAGAGCTATTGGGGCTAACAAGATCAGCACCAGGGGAAGTAGCATTAATGGAATTAGGAAGAACAAGAAGAAAGGGAGTGATACTGGAAAGGATATTAAAATTTTGGTTTAGGTGCCTGAGAAAAGATAAAGAGGAAATTTTAAAGATATGCATGGAACAACAAAAGAATATGAAAAATAAAAATAGCTGGTGGACAGGGGTAGAAAAAATTATGGAGAAGATAGGAATGGGAGATATCTGGAGAATAGGAAAAAGAAATAGCGATGGTTTCTGGATAGCAGTAAGAAACAGAGTGGAGGATATAGAAAGACAAGAGATTTGGGGAAGCTTAGAAAATAAAAAGTCACTAGGGTTCTATAGATTAGTAAAAAGGAAATGGGGAAGATAAGGGTATGTAGATTATTGTAATAGAGCAGGAAAAGAAGCGTTTGCATGGATGAGAACAGGAGCAATGTATTTGAGAGGGTTAAGAGGTAAAAAAAAATGGAAACTGTGAATTATGCGACGATAGCGAAAGCACAGAGCATTATATGTCAGAATGCAAAGAATTAGCAGAATGGAGACAAGAAGTATGGGAAGAAAAATGGGAAAAAATGGATAGGAAAATAGTAGCAATTAAAATGCTAACGGGAAAAGAAGGAAAAGCAAATTAAGAATATGGGGGAGTTCTTAAAGAAAGTAAAAGAGAAATGGAGTAGAAAAGTAAGAGAGATAAGAAAGGTAGAAAGGCAAATGGAGGAAGGAGAAGATGGGCAAATAGGGATAAAAGGTAGTAAGGAATGTTTAGAGGAGCCAGAAGGCCAGGGTGCCAGGCAAAAAGAGCAGCATAGCTGGCAAGGAAATTTGTACATATGTTAAGTTAGTTTATAAGTGGAACATTGTAAAAGTTAATTATATTAATATACACAAAGTTGAAATACGTGAATTAAAAGAGATCAGTAAGAAGTTATTATAACAGTTTCAGTTTGGCGAGTATCTAAATCAATATGTAAAAGTGATAGTGAACGTGTTCGACAATAAAAATTATAAAACAAATTTCTTCATCAGTGTAATTTTTGGATAAAAGATTCCTTTTCCGTTTCACAACCTGTATGGAGACACATGTTCGACCCAAGCCAACAGGATAATAGCTAGCCGGAGGACATTTGAAATGAATTATTTCAAAAACTGATACTAAGAACCGCAAATTGCTAACGCCAGATGGAGCTACAAACCAAACAAATGAATGACGTCACAAGATGGCTTCAACACTGATGTAAACAAACATTTGCAAGTACATCGCAAATTGGCTACCATACGTGGGGCAGTTAAAATTATGTAACCAAACAAAACAAAAGCAACACAACATAAGATCTTCAAGTTCTAATAATTTACGTAAAACATATTACGTAAGCACCTTCTGTTACAAATTGGCACCCAGAACGTGGGGCTCGATAACCAGGAAAGGAACACGATAACCAGGAAAGGAACACGATGACCAGGAAAGGATCAGAATTAACCAGGAAGAAGTGAGATGACCAGGAAGGGGCGAATGCAGCAGTGAAATGATCTACAAGACGCAGATTCAAGAAACAACTAGAGGAGCGACAAACGACGCGGATAAGTGGACACAAAAACATCGAGACAACGTAGATTCATCATAATACAACGCAGAAGTGACATACAAACCTAGGAGAAAGGGGCAGAAAGCTGGACATCAAAGCTACATCAGCAGATAGCATCAGAAAGGTTAGAAAAATGTTATGTTAATTCTAAAAAAAAAAAAAAGGGTAAACAAATTTAAATGTACCTTAGGAGTGGTAGGATAAAGAAAACAATGGCTACTAATAATATTGAAGAAACAATGATGGAGGGGGATAGTGTAACAGTTAGCTGTAATTCAATACAGGTTACAGAAAATAATTCAAGCAATGTAATATTTGAGGGAGGAAATGTTAGTGCAGAAAGTAAGAATAGAATAGCAGGAAATATTACTATTGATGCTGGTATGATCAAGGAAATGATGGAATTGCTGAGAAATATGAATGAGAATATGGAAAAGAATAAGAGGGAATTGAGGGAAGAATTGAGGGAAGATTTTGATAGGAGTTTAGAACAAAAACTAACTCAGAGTTATGAGAAATTAGAACAAAAACTAACTAAGAGTGTGGAAAAGAGTCATAGGAAATCAATTGAAGATATTGGTAGGAGTAATGAGATATTAGAGCAAAAAGTAGATAAAAGCAGGGAAGAAATTGAAAAGAAAGTTACGAAGCTAGATAGTAGTATGCCAAAAATGAGAGATGAAAATGAGGAAATAATAGCAAGTGAGATAGGAGAAGTTTGAAAGAAAATGCTAGACATGAGCAGGGAAATAGGTAACAAAAAAAATGAGGTTAATACTAAAAATGAACATGTTGATGTAGAATGTACAGAGTCAGGTAGTAGAATGAGTAAAATTTCAAGTGAGATAAGAGAGATAAAAGAGGTTATGAATGTAGATGTGAATCAGGCGCAAGATAATTTCAGAGGGGAGATATCAGAAATACAGAATGAGACAGTAATGCAAAGAAATAAATTGTACCAAGATGTTCAAAATGAAAACTCCAGTCCAGTACAGTTTAGCACAGATTTGTCAGAGTATTCTCAAGTTAAAAAGATAGCAGATGAATTGAAAATGAAAGTTGTTAAAAGATGTGTAGTTCAGGAAACTTTAGATTGTTTTCAAATGTTATCATGGGACGAAATTTCATATGAATACAAGAGGTTATTCATGAACAAAAATTTGAAGGTTAGCATACGGCTACGAGTAATGTTTAGCCACACACAATTTGATCCAGGAGGGTAAATAGCAATGTGATGTAAAGTAAATGCTGGATAGTTAAAGATGACTTGCAGAGAAATGTATTGGAACGTAAGAGGGTTAATTATTTAGATGTCATTTGAAAAGAGAAATAAATTACAAAAAAAAAAAATGTTTAAAAAAAAAATTACATTTTTAGTAACTGTAACATTTGAAAATTAAGAATGCAAAGATTGAAACTTAATATGATATTAAAGTAAAAGTACGTAAATACAATTCCAAGAGTATTGTTAAAATAAAGTACAAAATAACAAAAATGGGTAAAAATAATAATAAAAAAAAACAAAACAAATACTTATGTAGCAAACAGAAAAGGTGAAACATTGTCTAGATTTAAGAGATGTAAATATATTTGTGTAGAGGGTGAATATTTTAGTAAATATGTATAGTAATTACAAAAATTCTTAAATGCATAAAATTTTTTGTCAACAACTTAAGAAAGTAAACAAATTTGAAACAGTAATTAAATAATTCAGGGTACAGTATTTGCTATAAAAAAAATTTTTGTAATGTCAGATTAATATCTAAACACATTAAACCAGAGCCAGTAAGTAGTGGCGAGATAAAAAAAAACAAAAAAACATGTCGTGTGTTAAATGCGTGTGAAGTGTTAAGTGAAAGTGATAGCGTGTGTTCCAAGATTTAGGAGACTAAAAACACAATTATAAAATTTCCAAACAAGTTGTAAATATTTATAATTATGTTTCTAGTGGGGCATATGATGCAGTAATTTGTATCACAAAATTACTTAAATGTAAATAATGATTGTAATATGAATATGCATTTTTATGTGACATTGATTTCAGATGTTTATTAACTGTAATTATTATTGGGAAATAAGTTTATAGGGCCTTACTGAAACTGTCAATAATAGCGCAATAATGCAGCGAGGGGGTGAGCTGTTTATCATTATTGGAAACAAGGAAGTTACGTAATGTTGGCGCGTTTTCGGTAGAAACTTCTGGAATATTTTCTCCCTAAAAGCAATATGTATTCGTGGTTTTCATTGGATATTAAAATAGACGCTAATGTTGGCGCGTTTTATTAGCCAATAGTAATTCATTTATAATCTTTAGGCGTATCTTCATGCAGGCGTATAAATAGGGTAGGTTCGAGGTAGCTTGCCCCGCAGTTCATCAAAACTCTGTGTACACTACACGTCGTCTTCAGGCAGTTCATCAAAATTCTTAGTGCAATACACGTCGTCTTAAGTTCGTCAGTTCGTCAAAATATTTGTATGAGATACGTCGGCTATAGATTCACAAGTTACGAAAATCTAAAGTATTATAAAGTTAATTATACACAAAGTTGAAATACGTGAATTAAAAGAGATCAGTAAGAAGTTATTATAACAGTTTCAGTTTGGCGAGTATCTAAATCAATATGTAAAAGTGATAGTGAACGTGTTCGACAATAAAAATTATAAAACAAATTTCTTCATCAGTGTAATTTTTGGATAAAAGATTCCTTTTCCGTTTCACAACCTGTATGGAGACACATGTTCGACCCAAGCCAACAGGATAATAGCTAGCCGGAGGACATTTGAAATGAATTATTTCAAAAACTGATACTAAGAACCGCAAATTGCTAACGCCAGATGGAGCTACAAACCAAACAAATGAATGTCGTCACAAGATGGCTTCAACACTGATGTAAACAAACATTTGCAAGTACATCGCAAATTGGCTACCATACGTGGGGCAGTTAAAATTATGTAACCAAACAAAACAAAAGCAACACAACATAAGATCTTCAAGTTCTAATAATTTACGTAAAACATATTACGTAAGAACCATCTGTTACATCCGGGGCTAGGATGTTAGCCTAGTGCCCAACCAGGACTTCTATTTATGACCCCGGAGTCAGGGTGGCTCAGCTATACCCCTAAGCACTAGGTATCCATTTTAGTCATCTTTATGACACACATGGGATTATTCTTTAACCGCGGCCACCACACGGGGAAAAAAAAAAAAAAACATTAACACATTTCCTATTTTATTACATTTTAATGAAAAGCCATCACCTATGTTTACATCCTCTGATGGATCTAAGTTTTTACAACTATAATAGTATATATCATTGTTAATTATGTGATCTGTCTAATAACCATGACACACTTTTGTGAAATTAAGTGTTATAACCTTCACTCACCAAATTAGCCATTACTTCATCAAATGACATTTTACCTGATCTCTCCCTGGTTGCTTGTATCTGGGATCTTCCTCTTCTTGTCTCTCTTGCTGACACGATACCTCTTCTTACATTTGGATTTGCTCCTCGTTGTTGTAAGTTCCCCACAGGTTGCTGTTTCTTGAGTTGAATCCACCTCTCCAATTTGAATATTTCATTTCATTTTTATTTGTAGGACAGTCTCTTTGGTAATGACACCCATAACACAAATTGTTTTCTTCTTAACTGCAATAGATTGGACATCTTGCTTACTTCTTACTTCTCTCTTCTTGAATTTCAAAATTAGTTTTGATTTCACATATTCTACTGATTTTTCATTTTCAGGTAGAGCATGTACAATATCCACTGTGTGAGCAAAACTTTCAGGCAGACATAACAATAAATAGTTCGGTTTTATCCTCTTTTGAAATGCTGCCACTGGCATTCCGTGGCTCATCAATCTGTGTCTCAAAAACAATTTTAAATTTCTGTGGGGTGTTGATTCTCTTCCATCTTTAATCTTTGTTTCTCTTGCACAATAGTTTATTTGCACTTGACTTAGCTGAGTAGATAGAATCAAACTTTCCTATCATACCTCTTGTTGTGCTTTCCATGGTAACAATCTCCAATTGATTGTTGTTGACACTATTAACTACATAATTCTTAGCCTTTACATCCAGTTTCCTTCATACAGCATCCATTACCTTCTCTGGTTTTGATTCTTTTTCTATCACTTCGCTACACCCTTTCATTTCAAGATATAGTTGTAAATGGTATTTCCACTTAATGTAGCATGTTCCATCAAAACGATTAGGTTAAATTCTTCCTTATTTTTAGAAATCTTCAACATGAGGATATTTCATTTATTTACGAACCACAGCAATGCTACCATGTTAAATTAATAGGGTCTCATTGATCAAGAAATTGAAATTGAATTTTATTTATGGTTGCTCTTTAACTGCTGTGGTCCTTAGCGTCCCATTCTATATTGGGCATGAAACACCAGTAATTTTGCTCAGAGGCCTCTTTATTGGGCTTGAGGTTCTTTTATGTACCATAAATCTATGACACAGGACCACCGGCTTTACTTCCCTTCCAAAGGAAGCCATGCTAAGGATTTTTACGCCCGAAAAAATCCATCACCCTCCGTCAGGTTTAAACCTGCGGCCTCGGGAACCAGAGGCTAGCATGGTAATCATGGATCAAGGAACTGACATGTATCATCATTTATAAAATCACATTTAATAATAAATAACTCGCATACATCTTCTCTTACTTATTTTATTGTTAATACCAAAAACTATAAGCAAACTGTTTAACCACAATAACAAGCAAAAGGCTGCCCTCAACTTGTTCTCCTTCTTCCCAATGTGGTCAGTTGTGATGAACTAAATTACTTTTCCAACACAGTTAAACTAATGTATGATCATCCAAAAGGTGGAAACAGAATGTTGCACTTTTCAAAAGACTTTGTGCACATTCTGAAGTGCATTCACAACAATTGGCTTAACTACCCAAATCAGGATTTTTTACCCTAATTTTAATAATTTTGCATGCGCATTACCAGAAACTGCATCATTTGGGGATCTGAAAAAAACACTTTCTTCAGAAAAGCAGAATTTACGACAGTATGAATTTATATTATCATCAAAACCTTTGTACCATCAACAATTGAACATCAGAATGTTAAGCTGGTTTTCAAAATTTTAAATAACCATACTGCTGTAGCATTAAGAGAATTGGGGTGTGTTCAGCGTCACAGCAATTGGGAAAGTACAGCTAATTTCATAGACATTATATGTAAATGGTGCGATGTGTCAGAGTGAAAATTTCCTTTGAAAGAAAGAGGTTACAAAATAAATTTCAGGAACCAATAACACAACATTCCCACCATACCACAGAATTTCTTAATGACTTCCTAGAATGGCTAGATAGGTGGAAATATCTTAACTCTTCAGGAATGTTGACCAGAGAGACACTTCAGCTTTAATTAAAAAATAGAATACTATAAAAAATCCAATGGAAACAGATATAAGTGGCTCAGATTTATGTATTTGAGACAAGAGATGGGTTGGAAATTCCCTATAATAGCAACAGATAATTGCAGCATAATGTTCTAACCCATTAGTATTTTCCCTACTTTAACAGTATTTTATGAAAAATGAAAGTGCCACTTGTGTTTCTTAATCTTATCCACAATGGTGAGTTTATGAAAGGGTTAAATTGTTATCCCCCTTTTTAATAACCAGAGAGAATGTGTAAAGAAAAATTTATTAAAAAAATAATAAAAAAGGATTATAGTTGAATATGAGCCATATCAATTGCCTAATATGATTAATAATAATTGACAGAAAATGTAATAACGTTTTTTAAAAAAAAAGTTGAGATATTCTTGTGACAAACTAAACGTGAGATGGTGTCTATAGAACAAAATGAAGATTTAAGTCTGCCAAATCAATTTGTAATGTTTAGCTGTGACTCTCTATTTACATAGTTGTTAGAATATTGATTACTAACAAAATCGTGTGTGTGGAAATTTGTATTGACCAAATCACTTTTGCACCACGAGAAATCCTGAGTTGATAAAAAGGGTTGTTTAGATGCCAAGGATTTAATGGCTGTGTGCACCATTATTATTAAACAAACCCTTCAGGGGTCTTCAGCTTACTGACCAGGGTAATCATCACACAGCAGTGCACCAATGTTCACCATAGTTTAGGTGACAGTGGTTAGCTCACCACTGATTGCAGGCAAACTCAGAATGCAACTAGAAATATATTGTGTCGTATATTTTTCACTTGTTCTACTACCTGTTTGCTGGAGCACATGCATGTGCTTGTTCAGTGTACAATGTAGGAAAGCAAAAGTAATCCTAAGTTTCTCTAAACATGAACTAGATATGTTGTTAAATTTAACATGCAATCTTAAAGAAATATAGAAAGTAAAGAGGTGGAAATAATAACTTAAAGATGGACATGTGAGAAAAGCTGGCTTTATAACTGAGTGGAAAAAATATGCTGAATTACTATGGATTATTTTTTCTTTCCTTTTCACATTGATTAAAGTTCCATACAGGTTATTAGCCTTCTGAAAGAGAGAGGTGGAAGAGAAAGAAAAAAATATATCCCCAAACAACATTTGAACTTGGAATCTCTTGCATATGCGGTGCACACACTACCCCAACACCACAGCAAGGACTTTGAATTTTGGCACTGATCTCATTAAGTTACCAGATTCTTGTGTATGTGCGGGTGATTATATTAACATTCCTGAAAATGTACTAATTGTACTAAATTCATTCATACTTTGCTTATTTCTGCATTTCTTCTTGGAACTATGCTTCAACTAATATAATTATAATATATGACATTGTGATTGTGTGGATTTTGATTATGTCTTTGGTCAGGATATTTAAGGTACCTTTCGCATTAAAACATTAACGCATAAAAGACTACAAAGTACCAGACAGATGATAACTTTATCAGGATGCGTTCATTAATGGAGTGTTGCTTTTGGTTGGGAATTCTAACCTATACCATTCCACCATTTTAACATTGCAATGCAAGTGAAGTTGGAGATAACCAACGAATACCAGCCATTCATATCCAGTCAAATTTAACTACGGTAAAATCCTCTATAAAGGTTTACCGTCATTGATGCACCACGAATGACTGTTCATTGCTGTAAATTTAGTATTTTATTATGGTAAAATCTCGATAATGGTGCACATGGTCATAAGACACACAACAGAGGCATTAATGCATATGTCAATATATTAGACTTCTGAAAAGGGCCACAGTTAATTTTTATGTAGCCAAGTCCAAACACACAATCTAGAAGATCGTTTTGGACACTACAGATAGTTGTCTAGAGCTCAATATCATTGTTGGTAAGCTAATTTGTTTCAAACCTTAGACTTCAGAATGTCATCCCATTGATTTTAAAATCACATAGTTTTGAAGCTGCAATCACAGAACTTCCTGATATCTCCAGCTTCCTAACTGAACCTATTCAGGATGCAACTGTTCCAGAAATGTTGAAGAATAGGTGTGCAGTTGATGAAGATGACATTGATGATATTCAGGAGACAACATGGCCTCTGTTGACATATATTGTATGATAATGAAAAAATGAAGTGTGAATACTGCAAACAATTTTTTATCACTGACAGGTATAAAAAGGATGATAGACTTATTATTACCAGTATTAGAGGAGGTCTATGTTATCCTCACAAGCATGAAGGTCACAGCTGTCATCATGTGAAGCACATCATAAGGTAGATATTATTTGTCATGGCAAACACTCTTTTGAAATATTATACAAAATAATACTACAAAAAATAAAAGATACCAGGATGTAGAAGACAAAATTTGAAGTTATAATTATCAGTGGTTCACAGAACAACTTTTTCACACAAGTAGCATTTCACATGAGACATAACGCATAAAATACATACAGCACAACTCACCTGAAGTAAATTGAGATAAAGAAAAAAGCCAAATTAAACTAAATTTATTTATTTTCAAACATACCAGGGTACTTAGTTAAGTATTAAGACAACTCATAGAAACATTGTTTATTAAAGTTTCTTAAAGTATTCTAGCAGGCACTGTATGCATCATTCCATCCTCTGGGACCACTTCCACGCCACTCACTTTCCAGCATGCAGTTAACTTTCCATGTGCTGCAACTGCATCTTTGGGGCTAAAAAACTGGTCACTTTGAAGTTGGTTCTTCACAGTAAGAAACCACATGGTGCCACGACGAGAATGTAGGGTGGGTAGGTCAAACCATATGGTGCCACGTCGAGACTACAGGGGGGTAAGTCAAACCATAAGGTGCCACATCGAGACTGTAAGGTGGGTAAGTAAAACCACATAGTGCCAGGTTGAGACTGTAGGGTGGGTAAGTCAAACCACATAGTGCCAGGCTGAGACTGTAGGGTGGGTAAGTAAAACCACATAGTGCCAGGTTGAGACTGTAGGGTAGGTAAGTAAAACCACATAGTGCCAGGTTGAGACTGTAGGGTGGGTAAGTAAAACCACACAGTGCCAGGTTGAGACTGTAGGGTGGGTAAGTCAAACCACAAGGTGCCACATCGAGACTGTAGGGTGGGTAAGTCAAACCACATGATGCCACATCGAGACTGTAGGGTGGGTAAGTCAAACCACATGGTGCCACGTCGAGACTGTAGGGTGGGTAAGTCAAACCACATGGTGCCACGTCGAGACTGTAGGGTGGGTAAGTCAAACCACATGGTGCCACATCGAGACTGTAGGGTGGGTAAGTCAAACCACATGGTGCCACATCGAGACTGTAGGGTGGATAAGTCAAACCACATGGTGCCACGTCGAGACTGTAGGGTGGGTAAGTCAAACCACATGGTGCCACGACGAGACTGTAGGGTGGGTAAGTCAAACCACATGGTGCCACATCGAGACTGTAGGGTGGGTAAGTCAAACCACATGGTGCCACGTCGAGACTGTAGGGTGGGTCAGTCAAACCACCTGTTGCCACGTCATGACTGTAGGGTGGGTAAGTCAAACCCATGGTGCCACATCGAGACTGTAGAGTGGGTAAGTCAAACCACATGGTGCCACGTCGAGACTGTAGAGTGGGTAAGTCAAACCACATGGTGTCACGTCGAGACTGTAGGGTGGGTAAGTCAAACCACATAGTCCCAGGTCGAGACTACAGGGTGGGTAAGTCAAACCACATGGTGCCACATCGAGACTGTAGGGTGGATGAGTCAAACCATAGTGCCAGGTCAAGACTACAGGGTGGATGAGTCAAACTACATGGTGCCAGGTCAAGACTACAGATTGGATGAGTCAAATACATGTTGCCACATCGATACTGTAGGGTGGATGAGTCAAACCACATGGTGCCAGGTCAAGACTACAGGGTGGATGAGTCAAACCACATGGTGCCAGGTCAGAACTACATGGTGGATGAGTCAAACCACATAGTGCCAGGTCAGAACTACAGGGTGGATGAGTCAAACCACATGGTGCCAGGTCAAGACTACAGGGTGGATGAGTCAAACCACATGGTGCCAGGTCAGGACTACAGGGTGGATGAGTCAAACCACATGGTGCCAGGTCAGAACTACATGGTGGATGAGTCAAACCACATAGTGCCAGGTCAGAACTACAGGGTGGATGAGTCAAACCACATGGTGCCAGGTCAAGACTACAGGGTGGATGAGTCAAACCACATGGTGCCAGGTCAGGACTACAGGGTGGATGAGTCAAACCACATGGTGTCAGGGCAAGACTACAGGGTGGATGAGTCAAACCACATGGTGCCAGGTCAAGACTACAAGGTGGATGAGTCAAACCACATGTTGCCAGGTCAAGACTACAGGGTGGATGAGTCAAACCACATGTTGCCAGGTCAAGACTACAGGGTGGATGAGTTAAACCACATGGTGCCATGTCGAGACTACTGGGTGGGTATGTCAAACCACATGGTGCCAGGTCGAGACTACAGGGTGGATGAGTTAAACCACATGGTGCCAGGTCGAGACTACTGGGTGGGTAAGTCAAACCACATGGTGCCAGGTCGAGACTACAGGGTGGATGAGTTAAACCACATGGTGCCAGGTCGAGACTACTGGGTGGGTAAGTCAAACCACATGGTGCCAGGTCGAGACTACAGGGTGGATGAGTTTAACCACATGGTGCCAGGTCGAGACTACAGGGTGGGTAAGTCAAACCACATGGTGCCAGGTTGAAACTACATGGTGAATGAGTTAAACCACATGGTGGCAGGTCGAGACTACATGGTGGATCAGTTAAACCACATGGTGGCAGGTCGAGACTACATGGTGGATGAGTTAAACCACATGGTGCCAGGTCGAGACACCATGGTGGATGAGTTAAACCACATGGTGCCAGGTCAAGACTACATGGTGGATGAGTTAAACCACATGGTGCCAGGTCAGAACTACAGGGTGGATGAGTCAAACCACATGGTGCCAGGTCAAGACTACAGGGTGGATGAGTCAAACCACATGGTGCCAGGTCAGAACTACAGGGTGGATGAGTCAAACCACATAGTGCCAGGTCAGAACTACAGGGTGGATCAGTTAAACCACATGGTGCCAGGTCAGAACTACAGGGTGGATGAGTCAAACCACATGGTGCCAGGTCAAGACTACAGGGTGGATGAGTCAAACCACATGGTGCCAGGTCAGAACTACAGGGTGGATGAGTCAAACCACATAGTGCCAGGTCAGAACTACAGGGTGGATCAGTTAAACCACATGGTGGCAGGTCGAGACTACATGGTGGATGAGTTAAACCACATGGTGCCAGGTCGAGACTACATGGTGGATGAGTTAAACCACATGGTGCCAGGTCAAGACTACATGGTGGATGAGTTAAACCACATGGTGCCAGGTCAAGACTACATGGTGGATGAGTTAAACCACATGGTGCCAGGTCAAGACTACATGGTGGATGAGTTAAACCACATGGTGCCAGGTCAAGACTACATGGTGGATGAGTTAAACCACATGGTGCCAGGTCAAGACTACATGGTGGATGAGTTAAACCACATGGTGCCAGGTCGAGACTATAGGTTGGATGAGTTAAACCACATAGTGCCAGGTCAGAACTACAGGGTGGATCAGTTAAACCACATGGTGGCAGGTCGAGACTACATGGTGGATGAGTTAAACCACATGGTGCCAGGTCAGAACTACAGGGTGGATCAGTTAAACCACATGGTGCCAGGTCAAGACTACATGGTGGATGAGTTAAGCCTCATGGTGGCAGGTCGAGACTACATGGTGGATGAGTTAAACCACATGGTGCCAGGTCGAGACTACATGGTGGATGAGTTAAACCACATGGTGCCAGGTCAAGACTACATGGTGGATGAGTTAAACCACATGGTGGCAGGTCGAGACTACAGGGTGGATGAGTTAAACCACATGGTGCCAGGTCAAGACTACATGGTGGATGAGTTAAACCACATGGTGGCAGGTCGAGACTACAGGGTGGATGAGTTAAACCACATGCTGGCAGGTCGAGACTACAGGGTGGATGAGTTAAACCACATGGTGCCAGGTCAAGACTACATGGTGGATGAGTTAAACCACATGGTGGCAGGTCGAGACTACAGGGTGGATGAGTTAAACCGCATGGTGCCAGGTCAAGACTACATGGTGAATGAGTTAAACCACATGGTGGCAGGTCAAGACTACATGGTGGATGAGTTAAACCACATGGTGGCAGGTCGAGACTACAGGGTGGATGAGTTAAACCACATGCTGGCAGGTCGAGACTACATGGTGGATGAGTTAAACCACATGGTGCCAGGTCAAGACTACATGGTGGATGAGTTAAACCACATGGTGGCAGGTCGAGACTACAGGGTGGATGAGTTAAACCGCATGGTGCCAGGTCAAGACTACATGGTGAATGAGTTAAACCACATGGTGGCAGGTCGAGACCACAGGGTGGATGAGTTAAACCACATGGTGCCAGGTCAAGACTACATGGTGGATGAGTTAAACCACATGGTGCCAGGTCAAGACTACATGGTGGATGAGTTAAACCACATGGTGCCAGGTCAAGACTACATGGTGGATGAGTTGAACCACATGGTGCCATGTGGAGACTACATGGTGGATGAGTTAAACCACATGGTGCCAGGTCAAGACTACATGGTGGATGAGTTAAACCACATGGTGCCATGTCGTGACTACATGGTGGATGAGTTAAACCACATGGTGCCAGGTCAAGACTACATGGTGGATGAGTTAAACCACATGGTGCCAGGTCAAGACTACATGGTGGATGAGTTAAACCACATGGTGCCAGGTCGAGACTATAGGTTGGATGAGTCAATAGTTTGGCCTCAGTTCCTTGCAGAAACTCCATTGTTGCATGAGCAGTGTGAACTAATGTATTGTCATAATGTAACAAAAGCCCCTTAGTCCTGTCTTTTGGATGCTTTTCTTGGATTTTCTGAAACATTTTCGGAAAGCAAACTTCTGTGTTTGCAGTAACAGTTTCTTTCTTTTTTCGAGCACAGTAATTGTCATGTGACCACTATGTAGAAGAAAGAAGTAAAACAGGAAATGTGTGGGGTTGAAGTTTTGCTCTCCGACAGACATAAAAGTGTAAGATAGCTGTTAAAAACTCAGTATCTGGAAGTTGAACATGAATTTGACATATGGCATTTGTGTAAAAGTGTAATGAAGAAATTTAAAATGGTAGAAAGAAAATACCAATAGCTGATGGCATGGAAAGCCAGTATAAATAACCGTTTATGGTGGAGTGTGCAAAATGTAATGAGAATGGTACCATCATAATTGAAAAATTCACACCAATTCTTCATCATATAAAAAATGAGCATAAATTGTTAGAAAATGGTGAATGGAAATCTTGTGAACATTAATTGTTGTAAGAAGAGGAAAGAAATAAATTATGAATTAAAGGTGAATCAAATGTCTACCATGTTCTGAAGAAATTATTTTGGATAGCACCTTCTTAAAAGATTTGACTCATATTCAACATTATTTACACACTGGCAGTTTAGAAATTATAGTAGTCTTTGTCTCAGATATGCTCTGAAAAGAATGCATTTTTCATATAATGGCCTTCAACTTAGAACCATGGTAGCATCCCAAGATTGCACTTTCAATGTAAAAATAAAAAAAAAAAAGACAGACAGACAGACTGGTGTCAAAACTTGGTACTCAAAAGCATCTGGGACTTGGATCATGAAAAACAAATATGAATCTAAAAAGAATGGAAACTGCTGATAATGCATGAAATAAAAAAATCTCAGCACACCATTGTGTGGATCCATTACCAGACGCAATTTATCTGTTGCTACCAAAGAATATAGCTCCCACACTTCGACCTCCATTAGAGTTACTATGATTGAAGCACTTTTCATGTTTTCACTAACATAAGAAGGTTGGTCACAGACATGGTATACAATTTTAAATAATAATAATAATTTTAAAAAAATTAAATAATGGTTGAATTTAAAACTTACTATTTTTAATTTTTGTGTTTATTACTGAAGTTTGAAGCCTACTTTGCTGGGTTCTGCAAAAGCATTTATAATACTAAGCACTACATATGATGGCATGACAGCTCTTCTTCTGTGTTGCGGCAGTATTATGTGTTTGTTTGAAAGATGCTACTTTTTATTTGCCGCACGTATAAGAGACAATTTGTCTCGGTCACTTCGTGTTATCTTTTACTGAGCGCCTATTATTGTATTTAATTTTTGGGTTCGTTGTCCTCAGGCTAGCTATGATCTTTTTGGTCGAGCACTTATCTTATACAGGTGTGAAACGGAAAGAAGTCTTTTATCCAAAGATAACACTGATGAAAGAATTTGTTTTACACTTTTATTGTCGTAACATATTATGCACTTTTACATATTAATATTGACACTCGCCAAACTGAAACTGTTATAATATCTTATTTAATGCACATTATTAATTCGCGTACTTCAACTTTTTGTGTAATTAACTTTACGACACTTGAGATTTTTTTATAACTTTGCTACTCGTAACCTGCGAATCGATAAACTATACTATGTATTCACCATGACCTTTTCTGTTGAACTCAGCGACTGTAACGCACAAATGTTTCCGATGGACTGAAGACGACGTGTAATGTACAAATGTTTCCGATGAACTGGGAGGGATCTACCTCTGACTTAGCTCTTTTTATACTCCTACACCCAGATATGCCTAAAGATTATAACCGAGCTGCTATTGGTTAATAAAACGCGCCAACATTAGCGTCTATTTTTATATCCAATGAAAATTATGAACACATATGCTCTAGGAAGGCGGCGCCATGGCCGAGTGGTTAGACCGCTCGCCTCCCACCGAGGCGGCCTGGGTTCAATCCCAGGGACCTGTATGTGGGATTTGTGGTGGACGAAGCAGCGTCTGGGCGGGTTTTCTCCGGGTTCTCCGGTTTCCCCCGCCATTCATTCCACCAACTGCTCCATCATCACCTTTCCTTTCATCCATTTCACCAACATGTCGCTTCATCTACTTCCTTCATCCCATACCAGGCATCGGGCTGATCACCCATCCTGGATGCTCTGTCTGATCCATGAGTGTCTGCTCCTCGACGGGCCTCTGACCCCAGGCACCCGCTTGTAAGTCCTGGGGGGTGTAAGTCCTACATGAGAGGAGGGTAAACAGATAATGAATGAATGCTCTAGGAAAAAATGTTCCAGCAAATTCTAAGAAAAACGCGCCAATATTACGTCATTTGCTCGTCTCTAATAATAATAATAAACAGCTCACCCCCTCGCTACATTATTGCAGGCTATTATTGTCAGTTTCAGTAAGGTCGTATAAACCCACTTCTCGACAATGCTTACAATCAACAAACATCTCAAATCAATGTCACACAAAAATGCATATTCACATTATAATCACTCTTTACATTTAGGTACCTAATTTGTGATACAAATTACTGCATCAGTATCCAATAGCAGTCCATGAAGTAATTCGCGCTGTGCACTGTTTGTAGCAGGAATATTGCCAGGTCTTAGCAGGATTGGTGGCGGTGACTAATATCTTTTTAGCTCAACTTTTTGTTTTTAATGCTAAGTTATGCCTCATAATATTAAAAACATCATGATTGATAACTAATTTGTGAAAATAAGGATGCCTTATGATATGGCAAAAATCACTCTTCACCAATTTTGTGTTTTCATAATCCAAGCAACACACATTTTCCTCATCATTATTCATAAGTATACATTCCTTACACTTACACCAATGGATGAAACAAGCACAGTTTACAGTGTTCACACTAAATGTCTCAAAATCACTCTTTTTTGGTTCAAATGATAAGGTCAGATACCACATTCACTCATTTTAAAAGCAGATGTTGAACTACTGTTTATCACCTAGTAGGTATTAATTGGTGTTGCTGGCGGTGAATTTATTATTATTATTATTATTATTATTATTGTTGTTGTTGTTATTGTTATTATTATGATTATTGTTATGATTATTATTATTATTATTATTATTATTATTATTATTATTATTAAAAGGTTTCTAAAATTTATTTAGTACTGAATGCATATTGAATACCTTTATTAAGTGTTATGATTGCTGTCTTATCACAGATTTTATAGGTAATATTAAATATTTTACTTCAAATTTAACCACGCAATAATGGTTTTATAGAAAAAAAAAGAATTTATCATTTTACACTCATATTTATTTAAATTTTACAGTTAATAATTATGCATTGCAGCTACATGTTTTGTAATTAGTATAATCATATTTCTTCTAGATCTAGGCATCTCTAAAATACTATATACACTTTAAAGTTACAAACATTATTTTAGCAGTATGCTTCAAATATTTATGAAGGCTGTGTCGAACGTTTTTAACAGCTTTTAAACTGGAAGTCTTGATGATGATGGAATTATTTTAGTTTGAAAGAGCAATGTTTTTCAACCTTGGATTGTGCACATGGTGGTTTCCACACCACAGGATTTCACGCAATGCTGCAAATGGTGAGTGAAGATGCAGGCATGTCTGAGTCAGACAGTGCAAGATGGATATATTGCATTGTGATTTTTGTGCAATAGTACATTATGACTAAAAAAAGCAGTTAAATCAGAAGAATGCCACTCTTCTCTAGTATTAGTTTTTGGTGAGTCTTCCCCTTATAGGGCCACTGTTGAAAATGGGTTTCATGAATTTTAAGGGGTCAGAAGTCTTTTGAAGATGAACCTCTTCTGGTTGCGCAGCAATGGCAGTGACCCATGAAAACTTTGATAGCATGAGGAAAGTAATCGAAGATGATCCTCATCTCTCATTTTGTGACATTGAAGGGACCCTAAATATTGGATCGACTGCAGCGCAGGCCATGTTCATGATTAGTTAGGCATCATCAAGAGATGTGCCCATTGGGTGTCACATTCCTTGACAGAAGCCCAAAAACATGCAAGACTGAATTGGTGTCATTTTATGCTTGAGAAATGTGACAAAGGATGGTCCAAAGACACTTACAATATCGTCACAGGTGATGAAACATGGGTGAACCATTATGACCCCAAAATGAAGAGGCAGTCTTCAGCATGGTGCTTTCTAAGTGAGCAACCCCCACAAAAGTTCAGAGAAATAGGAGCTCTGGAAAGAAAATGGTGACAC
The DNA here is from genome assembly GCA_030765065.1 of Deroplatys truncata. NCBI lineage: Eukaryota > Metazoa > Arthropoda > Insecta > Mantodea > Mantidae > Deroplatys > Deroplatys truncata. Next base: position 4,172,541 of record CM060980.1, on the reverse strand, counting down.
TTTCTTCACCAAGATGGGTTATCTCACACGTTACACAGTCCATGCTGAGTGATATGTCACTGAAAGTCTGCTGAAAGCCATCGCCACATGGTGGTCACAACAGCATTGTTTTGGCAGCTGCCTCTGCACACGCAGCTTCCAAAACAATTGACTTCTCGAAGAAGGAAAAGGTGCAGATCTTGCCGCACCTGGCCCCATCTGATTCCTTCCTGTTCCCAAAGATAAAGGAAAAAAATTCAAGGACAGCGTTTTTCATGTGATGAAGAGGCCCTCACAACAGTGCTCTAAGTGACTTCCCTAAAGAAACTTGGACTAAGACATTTTCTAAATGGGTTCAAAGGATGGAAAGATGTACAGGTGTTCAGGGAGAATATTTTGAAAAGTTGTAATAGTTACATCTAAATAAAATGTTTTTCTGAATCTCTACTAAAAGCTCCTGCATAACCCTTTAAATGCAGTTGCTTTCTGCTGCCTGTTAGTAAACTAAGTCAGCAAACTTTATGTTAATTTGCAATTTCAAATATTCATTCACTGCGAATTAGTCCAAAATCAATCAGATGAAAAGTAAAAGCTTTTAAACTGAAGCAGAAATGATGCCATAAATAAAGTTGTCTTTTGGGTGTACAACCACACAATCTTGGGAGTGGTTCAAAGATTTTTAGTGTAATAAAAAGAAAAAAGGACCACCTGCATTATTTTGATTTGGTTGTAAACACAAGAACAACTGGCTGATTTCATATAAGGGACCAAAAGGAGAAATGGGGATAGTGTAGCACACTATTTGTGCAATGAGCTGCTATAATTGGTGTAAGTGCCTACACCTGCTGTAGCGCATCGACTGCCAGAAGTGGAATGTGAGACCAACTGTTTCACACTGAGTTAACCATCTATTTGTTGTTAGCATAGGGGTGAATTGGAAAACTGGCAACACGAGGAACTAATTCCCCACATGATCACAGTATGTCGATGGTTGTACTTGTGCAAAAAGGTGATATTCTGATTGGCTGTTTCATGTTATGAAATGTGTAACAAACCAAATGGACCACCATGGAATTTGGTAGCAAGAAGTTTTTCGTCCAATGGATTTTACCAGGAACAAAACAAACGGTAATCATACATTTACGTTATTTCTGCTTGAATAATATAATATTGTAATATTGCTGTTTTCTGTTAATTTCAGTGAAGTTCACAGCAACGAAGTAGATGATGTAAGATGCTTTTAATAGGTCATTGTTAGTGTTACAACATTTTTATGTTAAAATAAGTTAATTTTGAGACACGTTGAACCATCCAGGCAGAGTGGGATATGTCTATGATTTATACTCCTTCCAGCTTTGTGATTCCAGTCACAAATACAGACTTAGAATTTAAAGGTATGTTATTCATAACATAAAATGATAGTGCTGGATAAAAGGTTAAGTTTTTAAGAGCTTCCTAGTATAAACAGTATTTTATATTGTCCTGATTTACTTTTCAGATGTAGTGAGCCACCCAGAAAGTGGAATTTTGTTGTTTGCACTTCATAATTGAAGGTTGGAGATCACAACCAAAACGGATAAGGTAAAAATCAACCTTTAATGCAAATTAAGTAGCATGTTGCAGTGTTAATATTCAAACCTGTAGATACAGACCATGCAAGTGATACTCATGTGTAGTTTAAAAATGTAGGATTATTGGCAACTATCTGACATCTTAACTGTCAACGACAGTATGCCAATAATAAAGTAATTATTCTTCTAAGGCAGTGTACAACTGAAATTTTTTAATACAAAAGGAAGAAAGATATTTGATATTATTCACATATATTTAAGTAATTTGCTTGTTTTTGGGCATTTTATGTAACCACCACCTTTGTCTAATGTTCTTTTATGAACTGGGCATGGTGTATGACAATAGAAATTCTGGCAGCTTTTTTGACAAATCTGGTAATACAAGTGCTCAAAAGCATTTGTTTCTAACAAAAACCTGAAATGTTTGTTCTGAGTGAAATTAGCAGCTACAGTATGCGTTCTGTGGCTTTGAGATTCCAAATTGATTGCAATCTTTCCTGCCGATTTTCTATTAAAATTTGTAGCAGTTTTGATGATACAAAAACCTTCCCTCAGAACATAATTTGTGCAGTAGTAATCAAGTTGCAATATATCAAAAGAAATGTATTGAAGCCTCTAAGTAAACATTTATTACGATAAACATGAAGTAGATAGAAAAATTGAGTTTTTATGAATCATTTGAAACTTATGAAAATAAGTTACAGTAAGTATAGAAAGTCTTAAATGGCAGAGCAAGATTGATGGTTTGAACTCCAGGAATGGCACTGGAGTTTTTTCTCTGATTCTACACAACCTTCAAATGTTTGTATTGTCTTTAATAATTAGATTTTGTGAAAAATGTTAAAAAAAATGTAGGTGTTATCATCACACTTCTTTCTCTATTCACTCATTTATTTTCATAATAACCTTCATGTTTGTTAATAAAATCTGTATTCCCAGCTGCTCATCTTAATCATGATGAAAGTTGTCAGAAATGATTTCAATACACAGCTACACAAGGGGATACACAATGTAAGTGCACGTGTCTAGAACTGCTAGTACATGTTCCTTCCCGAGAACTGTGTTTGCTGATTTAGAACAGCATCTCTTTTGTCCAGACAGTTCCAAACTGGTCCCAAAAACTTGTTGGGACAGGTACGCTAACACAGTGCCTGCACCAATAGTTTTACATGATTCTGAACCTCTTTTGTTGTGCCTAAAATTGTTCTTTGAGATACACAAAGTGGTGGTTGTTTTATAATGAAAGTGTTATTTCCTTTTCACTTAACACTTGAATAATCAAACACAAACACAGAATTGCAGTTTGCTCATTTAATCCTTGTTTTTCTTTACTATTCAGGGTATTTGTAGTGTGTTTCACTTAATTGCTGACTAGTTAATTCACTCATATCAATTTGCTTGTTAAAACTTTTTGTGATAATATAATACCCTTTTCTTTAAATTCTTCAGTTCTGTTAACTATTACCACTTCATATTTTCTAAATTACATTATTAAGTAAACACAGCCACATCAGAAAGGACAAAGAGATGCAACGAGCTGCGGATTATTCGTGAATAACAGAAATGATGCTCATCATAACCTATTTCTTTCAGCAAATCTAGAATTGCAATATGCAACACAACTGTTTCACAAGTAAGACTTGATATTGCCTTCAAGATTTCAGCTATCTGTATTTGCAGAACCAAACCAACTTTACAAATGTCAGATTAACATTATACTGTGAGAAAATAAAAGTGTATTGACAGTTGTTATACATATTTCAATTAATGCCTATAAAATAGAAAGATCACGCTCAGGGATTTATCTGACTAATATTGAATTCATGAGTGGTATTTGTTAAGACTGTTTAGTAATGAAACATTCAATAAACAATATTAATAAAATGAAAATAACATTAAATTATATATTATTTAATTGAGTTTGTATCATGCCAATATCACAATATAGCACAGCATTCTCCATATGTGCTTTAAAAAAGTTTTGTTTGTTTGTTTAGCTTACAAATCAGAAACAATTGTGTATCAGGTAAGATAGTCTCATTTTCACAAGAGTTCAGTTATTGTCTCTTGTGGTCAACTCAAACTGACATGGGCTATGAGTTGGATTGGTCAATTTGAACGCATGGCCCATAAAGTAAATACCTAGTCAAAATAATTTGCTTCATACTTAATGCCATCCCTTCAAGAACTCCAGTAATAAGGTTAAACATGTCACTGAATAATTGTTTTCCACACATGTCCTGTATAGGCTAAGGTTGGAAAGGTAGAATTAAACTGAAAAATTCAATACCATAGCCAGAATTTGAATGCACATCTTTGGCTTTCCATACCATTGCTCTAGACATCTGAGCTACCATGACAACATGCTGATACAACATTAAACTCCACAAATGACTCACATTTTTTTTTCTAATAAAGCACAAGGAATTTCTCAAATTAATTTTGAGATAGTGTACCCAATGGTAACTTGCAATTTTGTAAGTGCTTTTAAGTCCTGACTGCACGGTTAATCTCTACTAGGTTAATCAATGTTAATTCATTTTTCTTCAGTATGCTGTGTCTAGGCTAAAGTCATGAGACTGGCAAGATTGGAGACATGTTAATTTTAGCAGAAAATTGATTAGGTATCTGCTATAATAATAATAATTTGTGCAACTATTGAAGTTGATTATAATCCATTTAAAAATTGTATTATTATAAATCTAAGCAGGATGTTTTATTTTAAGTATAAGCATAAAATGGCCTAGTTCTAATGGGCCTAGGTAATATAATTACAAGGTGTTTGTAACCACAAATTTTCCCTTGATGCAAATTGATTTCTCTTCTCAAAAATCCACTTTTAATGGTACTTAAACATGTATTTTTATTTACTTCTAGGATATATACAATGGAACAGAGTTAAAGTACTCCTGTAATTGTGAAGATAAGTTGTGCAGAGATGATGCTTCAAGTCAGAGCACAGAGAGTGATAGTGATGTAGTAAAACTGTTGCTAATGACATTTGTTGCATTGCTAATAACGATCTAGTGAAAGACAAACAGGGGTTGGCATTACAGCAATAGATACATATTGCACCTTATGCAGAAGATTCTTTGTAAGAAATGAAATAGTTATTTATGTTATGCAAATATATCAAATTGTGTTAGTTATCTGGAGAGTAGAATAAAATAACAGTGTCAAACATGTGTTATTCTTCCCATTTTCCTGTCAAATTTATACTGTTAGTTGGTTGCAAGTTCAAACAAAACTTGGAGGCAGTTTAAGTACAATATTTTCCTATGAAGTATGAAGAAAAGTTATTGCAGGTACCTGAACTTTTCATTCAGCCTCAAAATTTAAATTAAATGTCACACAATTATGTACAAATATTATGGTATAGAAACACCCCTGTTAATAAAATTAGTGACTTGAACCAGTAACCACTATAAAACCAAATAATGTGCCAACTATTGGACAATTTAATTAAAAACATTATGCAAACATAAACAATTGTATTTTTCATACTAGCCTAGCTGTCTAGTGTTCAGCTGATCATAATTATGTTCTAATATGATATTGCTACAAATCACAATGACACGTTGAGGCTGGTACACACCAGAATGAAAACGAGAAAGTTCAAGTACATGTATTCTAATGGGAGCATTCACAATTGATGGGAAGCTTTCCCGGGCCTCAGAAATGAGAAAAAAAACTTGGCCAAGTTTTAACTTTCTTGTTTCTCGATCCTAGGCAAGGCCTATTAGATCCATATTGTGCATATTAGACTCTTCACTGTAGCGGTTATTCTAGGCAGCTGTGACATGAAACAGCCACTACTCTTTATAATTGCAAGCTCAAAACAGGAAACTGGAAAAAATTAGTAGTATATGTGCTTCCTGATGGGTCAAATATGTTGCTTTACTGGAACTTAATTCCACTCCGCAGTCAAAGTCATTTCAAAGTAGTAATTCTGACCTTTGGTGGAACATTAGAAGTACTTCCACTTTTTCACTCCAGAGTATTGGTGAAAGTACGTCCAGTGGTTTACTCTGGAGTGCTGCCAGAATGACTTTCTCTACTCCATAAACAGGAGATATTGAAGCATAAGGCATTGCTATTTTAAAGCAAATGATATCCACACTATACAGTTAATGTTTACTGTTGGATAAACAAATGTTTATAATTTAATGGCTTGCAGTTATATGCTAATATGTTGTGCTTTTATCCCCATTGTATAATAAACTACAAAGTAATTTTGGTAATATATATAATAATGTATACCGACGTACATGAATAAATTCTAATTTCATTTGCTGTAAAGCAAATATAACCAACAGAACACAACACTATGGACTTAAGATTGAAGCTCATGCCTAGATAGGGGAGGGTGGTCCACAGTGAGACAATACTTTTGAAACCCCATATTTTGTTTATTTTGATGTGTTTTGAATGGAAAGAGGTGAGGCATTTGCATTATTTCCTTATTAACAAATGCAACATATAAAAACATTAATTTTAATAATAAAAAAGACACATAATATCAAAATTCAAGTGAATGTAAATCTCTCACCCTGCCCCACACTGAGACAACGTACATAGCATTGAGATTACTAAATTTGACTTCAAAAAATCATGTAACTGTTCTTTTTGTTTCACCAAAACAATCATGGTTTAGTCAATAACATTTTTACGTCAGTTTCACTCACTGAAGCTACATCTAGAACCTCTGGAAACACAAACTTGTCTGTATTTTTCATTTTCTGTAGGAACAACATTTCTATATCTGCATCTTTCCCCTTTATGACCTGTCCAATGTAATATGCCACTTTTGATTTTCCTGCACAAAGTCACCCACAGCAGTTCTCTTTCCAGCTCTTCAAAGCCAGAAAAAAAGTCTCTTCTTCATCCATAACTGATGATCGAGAAGATATTTGTACATCTTCTGATGATTCTGGTTCTCTGAGTAATTTTCTTCTGGTTTATTTGGTTTATGTTTTAATGCCCTCTCTTCAAGTTCTTTTTTCTCAGGTGTGTCTGTGACAATCATGGTATCCCCAGTTGATTTTCTGACTGTAGCTTTGAGAAACCCTCTAAACTCATGAGGGCTTACATTGTCACTATTTGTTTTCTCTCTTTCCATAGTATATGGAGCCTGTCAAATCCTCCTGAATTTCAGCACCAAGATTTTCATGACACCTAGAGCTTCCTTGTGTTTACTCAACTTCTCTGCAAGTTATTACTGTGGCTTCACCTTACTGTTACTCTGCAAGTTATTACTGAAATTTCAGAACTTTCATTTCTGGTGACATGTTGTGTTCCACTTTTATTAGCTGCGAGTGACTTGATCCCATAATGCTATCTGGTAATTCTCTGTTGGTTACACTACTGGGTAGGAAGTCATCATCTGAGAAAATATTGTTATCCAATTGGAATATTCCAGTCTTATGAAAACCTGAAGCTATGTTTGTTGGTGTGTCATGCTTCACTGGACGGCAAATTTTACACTGCCAGGGGTATCATATATTGTGAGAGGTATTCTTGGATGATTCATAAGGCAAGAATTAACTGCTGCATTGTAATGAGCTTTGAAGGAATAATAAACTGCAACATCAAGAGAGTGGAGCTTGTGGCTGCAGTGTGGAGGGATTATCAACATTGTGACTCCATTTTCTTTCGCTAACTCTAAACAAGCAGTGGAAAGATGACACTCATGATTGTCCAATAGAAGGAGTGTTGGATTTGTTATGAAGGAACAAGTGTGCTTAATAAAATGCTTCAATAACTCGGCATTAATCCAACCAGAAGATGCTGCTAAACCAAGTGTTCCCTCAAAGTGCATATGAGGAAATACCATCACTGGAGGTAAAGCATTGATGAAGCAGCAAGTGGTTACAAAAGCTCCTTTTTCACCGCTTGTTATCTGGCTAACTTTGCCTGTCTAAGATTTCTGCACAGTAGTTGTCCCAGGTTCATCAACATTCCACACGCAAGTCCCAGCGGCATTTCTTCCAACACATTTTCCAATTTTCTGAAAAAACTATCAACATTGAAACAATTGAATGTTGTAGCCCTGAATAAACTACATCAGCCCTCAGGTTTCCTTATACTGAGGGTAGGATGCCTTTTCAAAAAGCCCCTAAACCACTCTAAGCTTGCAATGTTGTTTTCCTTCCATTGTTTTGGAATTTCTATATTGTTCTTTAGGGCCATCTTATATGCCAATTTATGACAATCCATCATGAGTTCCAGAGAGTAGCTCATCTTTGAGCATGTAATCTGCAAAAAGAGATTCCTCAGTATTAGACATCACTTGACACGAAGCATAATTTGGAAACATCCGAATGGGTTTCTCTGGATTTTCATTTTGCTTTTTATTCATATATATAAACATGAAAGAGATAAAATTTATTAAACTGGGATGCCTATATATGCAGATATAATATTAGGCATAACATAAATAGTTAAAGTAGGATGCTTTCAAAATGGATGTATGTGCATAGTACCTTGCCAGAGTTTGAAACGAAAGATTCTTCTGAAATGCAGCTTGCAGAATACTAAAACCTTGTTTCAAAACAAAGTCCACTGCTTCTCTCATCTATCAGATGAGGATGCACCAAACTCAGTCTTTCTCTGCCTGTTTCTAGTTATTCTGAAAGGAAATGAAAGGTGAGTTCTCAACTTAGTAATGTCTCAAACATTACTGTCTCATTGTGAACCATGTGCATATGAAGCCTTTTATATTATTTATATAACCTTAAACATTAACCCACTGTTAATTATTTAACTCTGCACAAGAAAGTCAGCACTTTTATGAAAAACAAAATTTATGATGACACAAAGAATGAATAAACCACATGATCTATTAAATATGTCCTGAAAATGTTGTTTTATTTGGCTGAAAACAAAGATTTTATTGTAATCAGAAACATCCTTACAATACTGGATTTGAACAGGTTAGAGCTTCTTTGATATTGGAGTATGGCAAAAATAGAAGCTTTTAACTCATGAAATCAGGTTTTTTGCTATGCACAGTAATCCTTGGTTAATGAGGAACGTTTTGGTGCAATAGATGTTGCTCCAGGGGTAACATATTGACACCCACCCGCCGGACTTGGACTTCAATCATAGGTTCGTGGTGAGCCTAGGTGAGTTTTTCCATATACCTACCCTTGGAACGGTTTAACCACGGGGATGATGGATCTATTGTAGGGTGCCGGTTTGGTTTTGATGATATGGGTGTGATGGAAGATAGCGCTATGTTTTTATAGGCTCGTCAGTGACTGCCCTGCCAGTGCCCTGCTCCACTGATGTTTATTCTTCTTAAAATGTGATTGGTTTAATATTTGGTTTACCACTCCCATTGGGAGGGGGAGTACAGTTTTGCTGTTGGCAGGTTTAAAGCCTTTGTTACTGGGGGTGCCCACAAGCCATGTGAGGAACCCGGTAGCATCTGTAATGACATTCTTGTGGTAAGTAGTCCCCCAGGGATCTGACAAGGGCATTCTCATGATATGTCAATCTGGCGTAGAAGTTTTGAGCCTGGAGCCTAATCACATCCTCCAAATATGGGAGGGCCGAGGTCTTGTGTAGCAGCCTAACTGGAAAGCCACGACAGACAGAACAGATGGACCGAAGTCCTCTATTCTGAATCCGCTGCAACCAGAGAAGCCAGGAATCTGCTGCCATGCCCCACACCTCACAGGCATAGAGCATCACAGGTAAGATAAGTGCTTCATAAGGGCGTAACTTTAAGTGAACTGGCATAGTGGAAGCTAGAAACGGGTATAAGGCGGCTACCGCCCCATTCATTGTTCCACGCACGTGTTCACAAAAGGTTAGACCCTTATCCAGAGTTACGCCCAAGTAGCGAATGGAAGTCCCCCACTCTATCCTTTGGCCCTGATAGGTGAATGTTGGTCTGTCTGCAGCTGGGATTCATCTCTTGGTGAACATGACAGCTTGGCTTTTGCACGGATTCACGGACATCCGCCACCGCCTGCACCAGAGTTCAACGAGGCAGAGCTGTCTTTGTATGGGGTTGAAGGCTCTAAGGATGTGTACAGTAGGACGTCATCAGCAAACTGGGCCATATTGACGCCCGGCACCACTGGAATGTCTACCATGTATCTACTAAACAGTGTGGGGGATAGTACAGAGCCTTTGGAGACTCTGCCACGTATGTATATTTGTGTTGATGTTTTCCCCACTACAACTACTGTAATGGAGCGTTGGTGTAGGAAGCTGTGTAGTATGTGGATTATTTGTCTATGTAGACCAAACTGGACCATTTTATAGAGGAGCCCCTCGTGCCAGGTCGTCGAGAAGGCCTTCTCTAAGTCCAGAGATACCGCAAGAGAGAAGGCCCTGTCTGGAAACACGGGGCAGCAGCCTCCACCACCCGCAACAGCTGCTGGGCGGTCGAGTGCCCAGGACGATAACCAAAATGATGGGTTGGGATAGCTTGAATGTCTGCCAGTAGTGGCGATAAGCGGTACAGTATAAACCTCTCAAAAGCTTTTAAGGGGGTTGGGTAGGAGGCTATGGAGCGGTAACTGGAGGGGAGTGTCGGGTCCTTAACAGGCTTCGGAATGCACACCAACAGGGCCACCTTCCACCTGCGTGGAAAGTGTCCCAAGGTGACGCACATGTTGAAAACCCTGGTGAGGAAAAGTACGGCTCGAAAAGGAAGGTGGCGGAGCATGGCGGGGGTCAACCGGTCCTGTCCGCTAGCTTTTTTGATGTTGAGACGCCGGAGTGCGCCTTGGACTTCACTGGGGCGGATGATTGAAAGGGGTTTCTCCGCTCCATCAGGAGGCAACCGCAAACAGCGATCTACCTCCTGGTGGACGCGGGCAGTAAAGTCAAATTCCTGAGGGTCATCTCTGGGCCTGCAGGTGTCCTCAAGATAGTTAGCGAGCACATTTGCTTTGGCTATGGGTTCGTAGACAAGGCCTAGGTTACCTTGAAGCGGGGAGCTGTATTGATTTCGTTGGCGACGGAGGTTTTTAGCTATCCGCCAAACGTCACCACTATCGAGATTCTGACGGGCCATCGTGGCCCCCCACGCTTGCACCCTGTGCGCATGTAGTCGGTCACGGACCTCTCGGCGAAGATGCCGCAGAAGCTCTCGGTTGTGGGGAGTTCGGTGTCGCTGGTATAGCGTTCTGGCTGCCCAGGAGCGGCGGATGAGGAGTTCAAGGTCCAGTGGTAGGACGTCGGAATGAGGAGGGGGAGGTGTTAGGATGGTGAGGTTATGAACCGTTCGCACCACTGGGGTAGTAAATGATTTGCCTGCTGTCTCTAGGGAAGGAATATCTGTAATCCTGGGGTTAGACGGGATTGATGTGTGGAGGCAACCCTTTACGCAGTCCCAATCAATTTCTCTGGTGTGTCCAGAAAGGTCGTCACTGGCAAACAGTGTGTTGATCTCTGTCAACACGGGGTTGTGGTCGGAATGGAGCGCTGTAAGTGATGTGAGCGTCAGATGATCGCAAAGTCGATGACAGAGGGTAGTCCTCAACCTTGTGGATGGTGGGTTGGTTGCCAGGGACCCAACACTCGAAGCTGTGGATCTCTATTAATCATATGAATTAGTTTGTTGCCTCTTGAACTTTCACGAGGGCCTGAATGCCAACGCTGGTGTTTGGCATTGAAGTCCCCCACCAAGATCACGCAAGGATGAAGCGCTAGTATGGACTGGTAATCAGCAGGTACGAACAGCCTAGCAGGTGGGTGGTAAATGGAGGCTATTACAACATCCGTGCCTCCCCAGTTCAACACACACGGCCGTCACTTCAAGGGTTTCAGGAGTGGAAGAGGAATGGGTTTGTGGACCACGTTTTGCCTCACAAGGACCGCAGTACCGCCTCCAGGGCCGGGCATTCGATCACTGCGATGACAAACGTAGCCAGGTATGCGGAAAGGGATGTTAAGACGCAAATGTGTCTCTGTAATTAAAATGAGGTCCAAGGCATAAAGGTTGGCAAAGCGATGAAGCCCATCCTTATGGCTCCTTACCCATTGGCATTCCAAAAGACGAATCTGAAGGAGGTGCGAGACCTAGTTACGTCCGCCATTTTGGAGCAATGGTACAAGGGAGAATAAAAAGTTGAGTTTCTCAAAGAGGATCATCGCCTTGCTGGTTGGATCGGTGGCCTGAAGGAACTTGATGTTGAGTTCCTGAACCCGACGACTGTGGTCTTGCAGCAACAGCTGCAGCCACCGCTCCAAGCCCGTGAAATCAACACCAAGTATGAATGGTGTGGTTGTGGTGGGAGTTGGAGTAGGTTTAGAGGATGGAAGAGGTTGAGGGCGATCCCCATCCTCCTCGGACCTGGAGGCGCGTGATGGCTGAGGCTCAGGTCCTACAGCCACCGATCCAAGCCCGTGAAATCAACACAAGTGTGGATGGTGTGGTTGAGGTGGGAGTTGGAGTAGGTTTAGAGGATGGAAGAGGTTGAGGGCGATCCCCATCCTCCTCAGACCTGAAGGCGCGTGATGGCTGAGGCCCAGGTCCTGCAGCCACCGGCTCTTCCCGGTCCGAGTTGGTCCTGGGGCTCGAACTCCTCCTCTTCTGCCTGAGTGGAGGTTTCCGTTTGGGTTGTTGGTGTTTTGCTTGTGATTTGTGAGTGCTTTGTGTTGCACCCCGACCAGAGACCTTCTGCGCGTACGAGACGCCCCTAGGTGCTAGTGTTGGTGGCGCTAGTCTTGGTGGCTGATCTATAGGCCTAGCAGATGTATTTTGGGGTGCCGTGGGTGGGCCCCCGCCGTTGATTGTCCACCCTCCTGGGTGGTGGTGCTGATCGCTCCCTGGTTGTTTGCGGAGCTGGTGGCGCTAGTGACGAGCGCATGGTGGCCATGACCTTTAGGCGCGTTGAACATCCCCCGTAGCAGGCGATGTGGTCACCCTTGCAGCTTGCGCACATGGGCACATCTGCGAGGGACCTAGGACAGACATCTTTGAGGTGCATGTCACCGCACCGAAGGCAGCGCAGTAGACGGTGGCAGTAGTTGCTTGAGTGGTTGTGTCCACAGGTAGGCCTCTAATGACTCGCTTAAGGTCTCTGGTCTTGTCGAGACTAAAGGTAAAATGAGGGATGTCCTTCTTCTTTAGGGCACTCAGTAAGAACATATAGTCCTCCGAGGTCCTAGGCTGAAAGACGTAGCGGCTTTTCCTCCGGGTCACCGCACGCTCCTGGCAGAGAGCAGGCATAATCTCCCGAAGGAAGCCTACCACCCCCAGGAAGGAGTCCACGATGATTGGTGCATTAGGGCGCCTAGACTGTCCACCCGCTGCGGGACTGCCAGATGCCTGCTTATTCTGGCTGGCTGGTGATATTGGCTTTCCCTTCTTGCGCACTACACGAAAACCATCATCACTATTCTCAGGGAGAACAGCGTGACCATCCTCGTCCCTCCCCACCTGGTGGTATTGGCTTTCCCTTCTTGCGCACTACACGAAAACCATCATCACTATTCTCAGGAAGAACAGCGTGACCATCCTCGTCCCTCCCCACCTGGTGGTATTGGCTTTCCCTTCTTGCGCACTACACGAAAACCATCATCACTATTCTCAGGAAGAACAGCGTGACCATCCTCGTCCCTCCCCACCTGGTGATATTGGCTTTCCCTTCTTGCGCACTACACGAAAACCATCATCACTATTCTCAGGAAGAACAGCGTGACCATCCTCGTCCCTCCCCACCTGGTGATATTGGCTTTCCCTTCTTGCGCACTACACGAAAACCATCATCACTATTCTCAGGGAGAACAGCGTGACCATCCTCGTCCCTCCCCACCTGGTGGTATTGGCTTTCCCTTCTTGCGCACTACACGAAAACCATCATCACTATTCTCAGGGAGAACAGCGTGACCATCCTCGTCCCTCCCCACCTGGTGATATTGGCGTTCCCTTCTTGCGCACTACACGAAAACCACCATCACTATTCTCAGGGAGAACAGCGTGACCATCCTCGTCCCTCCCCATCTGGTGGTATTGGCTTTCCCTTCTTGCGCACTACACGAAAACCACCATCACTATTCTCAGGGAGAACAGCGTGACCATCCTCGTCCCTCCCCATCTGGTGATATTGGCTTTCCCTTCTTGCGCACTACACGAAAACCACCATCACTATTCTCAGGGAGAACAGCGTGACCATCCTCGTCCCTCCCCATCTGGTGATATTGGCTTTCCCTTCTTGCGCACTACACGAAAACCACCATCACTATTCTCAGGGAGAACAGCGTGACCATCCTCGTCCCTCCCCATCTGGTGATATTGGCTTTCCCTTCTTGCGCACTACACGAAAACCACCATCACTATTCTCAGGGAGAACAGCGTGACCATCCTCGTCCCTCCCCATCTGGTGGTATTGGCTTTCCCTTCTTGCGCACTACACGAAAACCACCATCACTATTCTCAGGAAGAACAGCGTGACCATCCTCGTCCCTCCCCATCTGGTGGTATTGGCTTTCCCTTCTTGCGCACTACACGAAAACCACCATCACTATTCTCAGGAAGAACAGCGTGACCATCCTCGTCCCTCCCCATCTGGTGATATTGGCTTTCCCTTCTTGCGCACTACACGAAAACCACCATCACTATTCTCAGGGAGAACAGCGTGACTATCCTCGTCCCTCCCCATCTGGTGATATTGGCTTTCCCTTCTTGCGCACTACACGAAAACCACCATCACTATTCTCAGGGAGAACAGCGTGACCATCCTCGTCCCTCCCCATCTGGTGATATTGGCTTTCCCTTCTTGCGCACTACACGAAAACCATCATGACTATTCTCAGGGAGAACAGCGTGACCATCCTCGTCCCTCCCCATCTGGTGGTATTGGCTTTCCCTTCTTGCGCACTACACGAAAACCACCATCACTATTCTCAGGGAGAACAGCGTGACCATCCTCGTCCCTCCCCATCTGGTGGTATTGGCTTTCCCTTCTTGCGCACTACACGAAAACCATCATCACTATTCTCAGGAAGAACAGCGTGACCATCCTCGTCCCTCCCCATCTGGTGATATTGGCTTTCCCTTCTTGCGCACTACACGAAAACCACCATCACTATTCTCAGGGAGAACAGCGTGACCATCCTCGTCCCTCCCCATCTGGTGATATTGGCTTTCCCTTCTTGCGCACTACACGAAAACCATCATCACTATTCTCAGGGAGAACAGCGTGACCATCCTCGTCCCTCCCCATCTGGTGGTATTGGCTTTCCCTTCTTGCGCACTACACGAAAACCACCATCACTATTCTCAGGAAGAACAGCGTGACCATCCTCGTCCCTCCCCATCTGGTGGTATTGGCTTTCCCTTCTTGCGCACTACACGAAAACCATCATCACTATTCTCAGGAAGAACAGCGTGACCATCCTCGTCCCTCCCCATCTGGTGATATTGGCTTTCCCTTCTTGCGCACTACACGAAAACCATCATCACTATTCTCAGGGAGAACAGCGTGACCATCCTCGTCCCTCCCCATTATGGATGAGTGTACGGAGAAGCCTTGTCCGAGTATGCCGTATAGTTGGTGACGTCACTGTCACCGTCCGAGTACTCCGACTCGGTGTTTTTGCCTAACCGCAGCTGAGAACAGTCGCGTCGAGACCGAACGGGTTGAGTTCCCTTTTCCGCTTGCGCGTTGTCGGGGTCTCCTGGTGGTGTGTCGAGTTCTTCCAGACCCGAAGAACTATTGGTTACCCAGTGCTAGTGCTGGGCACTGGCTCCAGCTCCTTCAACTCAGGGCCGCTGGTAACCTCGCTACTGGGAACGGGTTTCATGTTGAAGGGATCTGGAAACAAGGGGTAGGTGCACGTACGCTGCGCAAAAGTGCGCAGCGCACTCCTTACTCACTAGTTCGCCACTCACCTACAGGCAGCGGGAGCCAACTGCGTGACAGCTGAGGGCCGGATACTTTAACTTCAAGTGCGCCGTACCTCACCTTGCGGCGAGATGGCTGTGGCCTTATTGTCCACCCGCTACTTGTTTTACCTCTGATGGTCACTAGATGTTCAGAGTTGGCCGCTGCTTTAATAAAAGCAACGAGAAATAGGTGTTAAGAGGACCTTGCTGCGCAAAATAGCTGGTTAACCAAAGTTAAGCAGCATTGGCCGTGGTCACTGCTGGTTGCTTGGGCAACTTCCGGTCCAATTACGCCTTTTGCAGCTGTTTGATGGTTGAATCGCAGTAGAATCTGCTGTAGAGTGGATATCCTAGGTTAAACTATGCGTTGGATGCATGCTTAACCGTCGGGAGACAACTCGACGAAATGTCCTGGGTTGAAGTCCCTGTGAAGTGAAGAGCACTTGACGACCGCACGGAGGCCTCGCCGGTCCCGAAGTCTTTTGGCGATCTGCCACACGTCTGCACTCTCGAGGTTCGTGCGGGACATTGTGCCTTCCCACGCGCGCACTCTGTGTTCGCGAAGGCGGACCCCGACCTCTCGGCGCAAACGCCTCAGAAGCTCTCGATTGTTAGTCGTGCGGTACCGCTGATAGAGTCTGCGGGCTGCCCAGGATCGTCGGATGAGAAGGATAAGTTCTACAGGTAGAACATCTGGGTATAGGGGCGGAGGGGTGTGAACAGATAGGTTTTGGGCAGTTTTACAAAGTCCCAGTCAACCTCACAGTGTTGAACCTTGAGGTCATGGCTGGCAACCCGGGTGTTAACCTCAGCTAACACAGGATTATGATCTGAATGAAGTGCATTGATACAAATGAGTGACGTATGAAAGGGGAAGTGCTTGGTGATCACGAAGTCAATAACAGTTGCCCGTCCTCGACCTCGTATATGATGGGTGGGTTTCAACCGCCGTTTCATGCGGCCGTTCTTATATAGTCGTTTTTGGCGGGTTTTGGCGACTCTTGGAAAGAATTGTCGCCAACGTGAATCATTCGAGTTTTAGATGCGCAGATCCCTCGGCTACGTCGTGTCGTCGCTTTCAGCTATGTTGAGATTTCAAATGTTGGCAGCGGAAAAACGTCACCATGATGCCACGGGTGAGATGAATGCAATGCGACTTCTGAGTGTCAGTAATATGGAACAAACGTGACAAAATATGCCATACATTCATGAAAATACCTAAAGCACCTTGTTATTTGTTCTTTATTATGTGTAATAATGTGTTGAAGTCAATAAAAGGCATGCCGTGTATGCGTGTGTTACGTGTTTATAGTGATACCGGCAATACTCCAATATCAAAGTTTGTCGGCCAGGTTTTCCAATTAATTTTAGTTCCTCTATCCAACACAAGAATGCAGCACTTCTTAACCTATTCGCAGATTTAAATTGTATCACTGTGGACTATCCTCCCTTTCTTCATAAAATATTGCTTTATTGCGTGTTAAGCGTTTAGGTTTTTAACAATGTGGAGGTAAATTTGTTTATATTAAATGTGGTTTCAGTAAATATAAAATATTTTTCCGGAAATGAACTTAAATATACTCATCTCTGGGAGCTGATTTGCTGCCAACCTTTGCGAAAAGAAAGTCCCTGAAATTACGCCAGAAGTTTATTGCGGAATACGAGTGTTGTTGGCAATACATGCCATGCGTCGAGAAGAAGAAGGCCGGAAAAGCCATGCTCCATCCGTCTCAGAAACGGCATAGGTGCTGACGTCTACAATGCAGTACGATTCAGAGGGATGAGGAAAGGGTATTACTTTAGCACGTGTGATCATAGCATTCCTTAGATAACAGAAAAAGTGTTTCCTTTGTGTGAGAGAGAGAGAGAGAGAGTGTGTGTGTGTGTGTGTGTGTGTGTGTTATAATTTTGTTTTTGGTGTGGAGACTTAAGAAGTAGGTAAACTTTTCCTTCTAATTATATTTCTACCAGTGTCTTCAGGTCCTGGAAAGCGGAGAAGGCCCCAGGGGGATTCATAGGGGTAATATACTATGACCGGGGAGGAGTAAGTATATGAACTCCCGTCGGTAGTAATGGAAACGAAGGTAATTAACTAGTTTGCAACGAAAGATTATAAATCCATGTGTAAACAGTTCCCAGTCGCATGATGCGACTTTGCCATCCACTCAATCTAATGGGGACCAGGCACATACAATGACGGAGCCTGGGAAAGTGCCGCAAAGACCATCGTTAAGATATGTTAATACGGATATCCGACCGTACTTTGTATTATTTCGTGGTAAGAGTAGAAACATCAGGGATTTCCACCCATTTAAATTGCGGAAATGGCTTTTTTTTTACCCACAAGGCGTTACACATAGTAACAAATCCAGCTTTAATCAAATCGATGTGTACTTTGTATCAGCACAAGTAGCTAATGACCGTTTCGATTCGGACTTTGATAAGGTGCATGACACAGATTCCTACATCCCTTTTTAAAATTTATTTGTGTACGGGGTGATCAGAGAGATCGATTTAGGGATGGATCTGGAATGAAATTAGTACCCATTAAAGGATGACAGGGCAGTTGCCTGTACATAACATCACGCGGTTTAATCGTAGGACCCAGTCAAATGGGGACAGAATATGTACCCACCAGAACTATTAAAATCACATTTCGCACCCAACGTATATATTTACAATATCTAAGATTTCCAGTAGATCAGTATACCACAAGGGCGGATATATTGCACTAATTGTGGCAAATATCATCATAGAGCTAAATTTTGTAGAAATAGAGAACGCTTCCTCAAATGAGGGCAGGACCATTTAGACGCGCAACCGGACAGACTTCGGCCTATGAACTGAAAACAGGAGCATGTAGCCACAGACAAAGATAAATGTTTCAGGGGACTCAAATCTCAAATACATTTACGTCTATGCCGGTGCGACAAATCGCTATAGGCAATATGTCGTGCGAATGTAATGAGGACACACTGTATACAATTATCACGAACCCAGAAAGGGGAGAGATTCCCGAGCTTGCCGCAAGGCATCTCATCAGTAACGTCAGGGCAAGGAGTGCAGCGGGCAACAGTGTCGAATAAATGCAAGTGTCACGAGGTAGGGCCTCCTGTTTCGCCAGATTGGGTACAAGAAAGCTAAACCCAGCATGGGAAATGGCTCACTACAGTACCTACTCCAAATACCCTGCTGAATTGATTTTCTTTATTTATGGACGCTCTTTAACTGCTGTGGTCCTTAGCGTCCCATTCTATATTAGGCGTGATCCACTTCGCTGGAACAACAACGAAAGCTAAACCCAGCATGGGAAATGGCTCACTACAGTACCTACTCCAAATACCCTGCTGAATTGATTTTCTTTATTTATGGACGCTCTTTAACTGCTGTGGTCCTTAGCGTCCCATTCTATATTAGGCGTGATCCACTTCGCTGGAACAACAACGTCTATGACCCGCGGAGATGGGAGGGGGATCTAGTGTGATTGTTTCAGGTGGAGGGCAGCAAGTGCCGAGGCCAGTGATATACAGAGGACTGCAGGTGTGAGTTTGCAGCATTTGCAGACCATCTTTCTCAGGCTTTTTACATTGGCACCAGACTACTTATTACTCACCCTTCAGGGATTACAAACACAAGTACACTATAAAACCAGGGGAGCGGGTATATGGAAGATCCTCCGATAATATATTATTTTTATGCCCGCAGCATCATCCCAAACAGGGATGAATTAC
Source organism: Deroplatys truncata (assembly GCA_030765065.1). Taxonomy (NCBI): domain Eukaryota; kingdom Metazoa; phylum Arthropoda; class Insecta; order Mantodea; family Mantidae; genus Deroplatys; species Deroplatys truncata. Next base: position 4,153,411 of record CM060980.1, on the reverse strand, counting down.
AAGCCTACCTACCCGCATACGCCCTCTTATCCTGGTGCTCGTAGAGACTTGGTTAAAGGAGGGGCTGGCATTTCTCATTCCGGGGTACAAGATGTACCGAACAGATCCACATTCACAAGGGGGAGTGGCCATTTGCATTGGATAGCACGTACTGGTGTACAACTGGAAGACAAGCATCCGCGTCCACCGCATCTCGAAGCAGTTAGGGTAGTGTTGGGGGATGTCACAGTAGTTGATGCATACCTATCGGGTAAACGCTGTACAAAACAGGAATGGGAATCGTATTTGATGCCCCGTTACTCAAAATGTCTGCCCTGCGGTGACTTTGGCTTACGCAATTCTCACACGTTCACACCACAACAATTCCTTATCGGACAAATTGCGGAAACGCAGGGGTGGTAGATTCCAACACTTATGCATACGACACGGCAAGGATCGCTGAATCAGCTTGATTCTTCGCTGGGCGTCATATTTGCTGCTCAGGACGTGACGCGACTGCAGTTAAGCAGACTCGAGTATACTATGGGTAGCGAGCACTTACCTTTCATACTACGGAGCAGAATCACACAGCAGACGACAACACCGAAATCTATAGGTACCACCGAGAGATTTTTACCGACACACTTACAGACCCATCTCCTTCATGCAACTCGACATCTCTGTGACGCAGATGTGACATGTGAGATCCTAGAAACAACCCTCACGGGTTATTTGGAGGAATTCCACCCTGCGATGCAGCAACATAGGTAGCGAGTTCTCGACCACCATGGTGGACAACCGAGTGCTCTAGGTTGATGGTGGAGAAACGTCTGATCTACTTCCGTTACTACAAGGAGCGTAACCGGAAGAATTCCTTTTAGTGAGAACAAAGAAGCCGAGGGATAGACGTGGCATCAGTCAGATTAAGTGAACAGCATGGGCAGTGTATTTATCTGTACTTCGGCACGGACAGCTAGCGCCCACGAGAGACGCCTCTCGTGGTTCACACGGTACTTCAGATACGGTGACATTCTCTACAGACGATTCCTCTGAACATCGACTTCGGTGACCCACTGTGCAGCCCGGTTACCGCGGACGACGTGAGACGTACCTTGAATAGCAAACAAGCCAAATCCGTCCACGGGGTGGATGATATTACATGCAGACATTTAAAGGAGCTAACCGATAGATTGTATATCCTCCTTGCAATGGCATTTACTCGACTCCTTCGAAGAGGTATTCCGCCTAAATCGTGGCGCGACGTTACTATCCAATACTTAAACCAGGATGTGCTGGACAGACAGCGACTGACTATAGGGCGATGGAAATGTTACCCATCACGCGTAAACTGTTTGAAAAAATACTGCAGTATCGTCTTGGCTTTTATTTGGAACCATAACTTGTGGCCTAAAACCCAATATGCTTTGGGAGAGGCTACGGCACCACCTGTCGTCCTCCGTGGTGTAGTGGTTACCATGCTAGTCTCTAGTTCCCGAGGTCGCGTGTTCAAACCCGGAGGAGGGCAATGGATTTTTTCGGACGTAAAATCCTTAGCATGACTTCCTGCGGATAAGGAAGTAAAGCCGGTAGTCCCGTGTCGTAGATTTGCGACACGTAAAAGAACCTCAAGCCCGATAAAGAGGCCTCTGCGCAAAATTTCCTGTCTTTCACGCCCAATATAGAATGGGAACTAAGGACCGCAGCAGTTCAAGAGCGTCCATAAATAAAACTCAATTTTTTTGGACACCATCTTTCCTCCTCCTATACTACTAACGGACGTGCACATTGCATTTCAAATGCACTGACATATCCTGGCACTCTTCTTGGACTTCTCTGCGCCTTACGTACATGTTGTTCTACAGTTACTCACTGCCGTCATGGTATCCACCCATCATATGCGCGTGGCTCCATGCACACTTCCATGACCGTCGTGCGTTCTCTGCACAACTGCCAGGGTCGACATGCCTCCGTGGTCTCATACAAGGTTCAGTTCTTAGTTCCCTTTTGTATTCATTGTACGTAGGAGATATAGAATCGGCAGTTCCCATGCAGCGCGTGTACTACAATGCGCGGATATCGTCATCTACACGCCGATACAACCGAAAGTCAGGACCGACTTCCGACAGCTTTAACGGACTGTTTACATGTCATTATGTACTTGCAGGATCTGGGTATGCAGGTGAATGTACGGAAAAAAAACATGTCTGTCCATTATCGTAAATCCACTAGACCCTCAGCGTTTATCCTACGCTTACAAGACCACGTCCATGGACCGATATCCGCTCTGAAAATTTTAGGTACAGTTATCCAATATAACCTTTCTACAATGGCACATTATAAATACCTATTGACGATTCTGACTGGATTCAATATTCCGACCAATGCGGCCCGACACTCGGGTATGCACCCACTCCTGCTCACGCGACTTATTCCTCCACTCATGCGCACGATTGGTATATGGCCAACTGCTAGCCACACAGCCATCTCGTGGGACTCGTCAGGCATTGGACACTTCCTTTTACAACATTATCTTTAGTATCCCAGGCAGACCGACTAAACATTTATCGCAAAAATACATCCCGACGTATAATCTGGACCGAAGACTGTTAATTCTCGGTATTCGCTTTCTGGCCGATCCCATAACCCTTTCCTGTCTAAACTTGTCCGCTTAAATGACATACTGAGTGGATGGCGAGGAGGATTCGCACCACTACCTTTCCCGCTTTTACGTTGCTACGCAATCTTCCGTCGTCACATACCATTTACCGTACCCCAGTACGCCCTGCGTACATGTTGGACTTCACTGCACGATCCATTCCTTCTAATGACTTCCGTACAGCGAGTGTAAACTATCGGCTGCAATGGACAGCGTACTTGTGAGCCCCACGTTGGACTGTACCGACGAACCCCAGGTGATAATATTTACACGGTTCGAAAAACACTCGTGGGGCCAGGGCGGCGATTTATGTCACTACTACTAAGGAGAACTTCACCTCGAGACTATAGCTGGGTGTCTGTGTATACGGCAGTAAACATCGCGATTTATAGGATCTTGAAATATATTAAATTCCACCCGGTAGCTAAATGTGTTATGTTTACGGATTGCCTTAGTCTAATAACGGTTCTCAAACTCCCGGTGCGATAGCTGAATTTCCCATATACAGGGTGAATCACCTAAAACTTGCACCGCAAATATTTCGGAAATGGAAAGTGCTATTGGTGTGCAGTTATACAGTATTGATTGGTAGTCAGGGACTTGTACATTTAGCCTATAAACAAATTTTAAAACACTGAGAAAGTGTATTTTTTTAGTAACATACAATTTTTTAACGGAACAATGCCTAGTTACATCAACAGAATAACGGTGGCGTAAATTAGAAAGTCAATGGTCTTTGTTGCAGGATTCTAGTGTAAGTGGTTTCAAAGAAATCGTATTTTGAAGAGTTTCCACCCCGACAATTGTTTGTCCCATTCAATCTGCTTAGTTGCTAGGTACGATGTTGTTATGTTTGCATTGTGTTTTCTGTTCATTGATTGTATTGCGACTTTCTGGTCAGTTAGTTTGTGACAGTTCAAGCAGTAAGTCGTGAGTGGAAGATGGGGTTTGCTAATGCAGAAAAAGCCGACATGCTCAGGTTGTATGGAGAGTGTAGGAAGAATGCAGTTAGTTCCTGTACGGTGTATGCGGAAACATATCTCAATAGACGTCAACTATCTCGGCAATTATTTATCAACCTCTTCAACCAATTACGTGAAAGTGGTACTGTAACGCCTAGAAAATGTAACAGTTACAGACAAGCGACTGGAGAAGAGGCAGATAATGTTTTAGCTGCCGTTGCAGTAGATCCGCAAAGAAGTTCCTGCACAATCGCACGTACAAATGGCATAAGTCAGGAGATGCACTGCGCATTCTCCATCGGTAGGTTCCATCACTACCCCATCTCTCTCCATCAAGAGCTGCATGGAAACGATTTTGAGAATCGTGTTAACTTTTGTACAGGGACATTAAGACATGATACTCCAGATTAATCATCTATTTTGTTTAGTGATGAGGTAACATTTACTAATCATGGCCAGGTAAACCGCAGAAACATGTACTATTGCTCTGTTGACAATCCCCGTTGCCTTCGTCAGGTGGAACGTCAGCGTCCATGGAGTTTAAACGTGTAGTTTGGGATAGTGAACCATCAGCTCATAGGCCCTTTGTTCATAGAAGGAACAATGAACTGACACAAGTATCGCAACCTCCTGACAGACCATCTGCTGCAGATGTTATAAGACGTTCCTTTGCAGACTAGGAGGAACCTGTGGTACCAACATGATGGCTGGAAAGATTTGGCAAAAACCAAAAGGTCATCAAGATATGCCGGGACGTTTTTGAAGTTTAACTTACCTAGTAATTTATCGAAATACGAAAAATCGTATAACTGAAAAGGCTTAGAGCATTGGATAACCCAAAACTAAGTTTTTGAAATTGATACTGACACTGATGAGTGACAAAACTCGTAAAGTGCTTAGAACTTTCCTGTAATGGTACGTTAAAATAAGCTGATAATAAATCCGGAGAACAAAACCAAGAGGCTCCATTAAGATAACTGAGCAATGATGGGTAACGGAAAAGAAGACGTGACTGTTACACTATTTAACTTCCTGTAGTCAACACAAAATTTCATGGACCCAACCAACTATCTTTTTGATAAGTATAACATGAGATGCCCAAAGAGACTGAGATTCAGTAATAATACCAGCATTCTGCATTTCTTGAACCTGTTGAGCAATAATTTCTTTCTGTTTATGAGGAAACCTATAGGGTCGTTGTTTGGTATCAGTGGGATCAATGACCTGTATAGAAAATTCTGCAACATCGGTTGTCCCTAATTCTTGCAATGAGGTAGCAAATACATGAGAATATTTAAGCAAATCTTATGAAGCTGGTAGACTGGTTACTGGAAAGTTTGTTATTGACATTAAAGTTGTAATTAGGAGCTTTCAGTGTAGAAATGTCCTGGGGTCGATATAATTGCTCTATACAAGTGCAACATCTTGCACAGCAGCAAGGACAGCATTAGCAAATAACGTTTGAGGTTGGGCAGAAGTGTTATGCACAGGGGCAGAAACAGATTATCTTTGGATTCACAAACAATGAATGGAATAGCAATATGCTTTTTGTGCATAATGCTTTGTGAAGGCTCTAACATAACAGCATGAGAGGGAGACTCAGAAAACTGTACTGAGACATTACAGACTGAAAAATGAGGTATTCGGACATAATTTTTAACAAAAGCCCTAGCTGTAGATTTTTCAGATGGTCCGTCCAATAATGGGATTGTCAGTCAAAGGCAAAACATCCCTTTCTAAAATTTCAACCTCATAAATAGTATCTCCTAGTGTAATAGCAACTGTGCATAATAATGACAACTTTATGTTCACTTAAAAAAGTATTATCTAGAATGAAATAATGTGCTAAATCTTTTACTACTAAAACATCGTCCTTGAAAGAAAAACCATTAATACAGAAAGGCAAAACAGTGTGGTAAGGAGCATCTAACAATTTGTTTCCAGCTGTGCGCAGTAGCATATCAACAGGCTCCAGTTTGGCAACGTCATGGACATGGCGGGCATGGATAATATTAACAGCACTACCTGTATCCAAAAGAATGCTAAATTGTTCTCTATCGATGAGTCCAGGGACCTGCAGAATTAGCCCAGAGGAAGAGAGGCACGGCGACAGTAGGATGTTGCCCATCACTACGAGGTAATGCTACCTGGGTGGCTGTGAGGCGTGGCGCTTCTCGTTTTTTGACTGAAACACCTGCTGCCAACAAAATCCTGCTGTGTGCCCCGGTTTGCCACACCTAAAATAAAACAGAGGCTGGAGCCAATCTGGAGGTGGTGAATGTGGTTGCCATTGTCGTCTCTGTGTGGAAGATGATGGTCTGTTCCTCTCAGGGTGAGATGATGTGTTCATTGCATACAACTGGTTCTCCAAAGGGTTCACTTTTACAGCTAACTCAGTGACAGCATAGTAGGAGGGGCTGGGAGAGCAGGCAAAGATGATGGCGTGAAAGAAACGGGTTAGGGTCCCAAATGGTAAAGTCAGAGGTGGAGGAGTCGAAACATGAACAGAAGACTGCGACTGTGCAGCGGCCAAGTGCTCTCTTTGTGTCATATAAAATTGTACTTTATCCACCCACTTAAGAGCCTGCAAAAGATCATCTACAATAAGAGAGTTCATTGGTAGGATTGTCAGGTTACAGAATTTAGTAAATTTCTTATTTGCTCAGTTTGATTCATACTTGGGTTAACCTGATCATATAAAGACAGTACATCATAAACAGTGCAAAACAGCTTCAGAATTTAATTGAATTCTTTGTCGGAGTTTGATTTCTAACAATTCAGCTTGGTGAGCAACCTGAAAATCTGTAATAAAAGAGGATTTTAAAAGAGACCAATCATGGGAGGGATGCCTGTGACAAAATGTCTGAAATCATTCTATAGCAGTATATTTAAGGTAACAAGGCAAATACTTCATTTTATGCAAATCTGACCAGTTATTAGCAAAAGCTATCCTTTCAAAAGTATTCAGAAAATCAAAAGGATCGTCTACTGTAGCATTAAAGAAAGGAAGTGCAACACGTCAAACAGCAGACACAGTACCCCGGACTGCTTATACTAGTGTAATTAAATCATTATTGGTGGCCACCAAGGTCGATGAACCAACACTGGTAATAGGCGTAGAAGGGTGGTATTCCACAGGCATGTCTGAAGATCGTCTGCTATTCCTCTTTGGCATAGTGAAAATATATAACACAGTATTAACACAGAAATGTAGTTAAATATTAATTACACACATTCATACAATTAAACAGTGGCTGTAATAAGAAAAGATGAGTGGACATACACCTTGTAAAAATATTATTGCATCAGAGACAAAAACAGGTATGAGCAAAATGTATAAATATCAATGCTGTAAGGAAGGTAGAGCTTGCATTTATTAAACACCACAGTTTAAAAAAAAGTAAATTTCCATAGACAATGCCAGAAATTATAAATATGTCAAGTATGTAAGTCAATGGTACACACAGCTAAGAACTAATTACTCAGTATGAAACAGTATAGGCCAGTAATATTCTTAGAAACAGATATGACAGTGGCAAAGAATTATAGTATCATATCACAGTGGAATGAAAGCAAAATAGTTATATTGTGAAGCTACAAGCAAATGAGCTTAATGAGGCTAAATATGACCAAAATGCACACAATTTCAGTAGTACAATTGTGCATAAACTACAGTGTGTGCTAAAATTACTCGTAGTAATGTGATGCTGAAAAATTGGCTCAAAAGGTCAAATGCACTGTAATGAACCAAATCAAGGTAGCAAGGTAAACGACAAAGAAAGTTTCCTAGTATTTTGCATAAACTAACCACGCCTGTGCTAAAATCATCAAATGAAGTTCATGACACTATCTGAAATGTAAAACAGTAAGTACACTGACTGTAAAGAAAAGAAAATTCAATCAGAGCACTGGTCAGATATGTTACGTTATAGAACACATCTGTAATGCACTACAATGACAAATTTGTCATAAGAAAGCAAGATTCATAACCCTGGATAATTTCACAAGCACAAGTTATTAGCAGAGGCGTAAGATATAGTAGCAAGGTGGCATAAAACATAAGAATGTCAATATCATGAGGCAAGGGTAAATTTAAAAGATTAATGTAGTTGTATCAGGCATACAAAATATGGAAATTTCACAGCAATACCTGAGATATTGCTCACATAGAGAATATATTTATCAAATTATAGGTCGCTAACTCACTGTCGTGGGCACTTGAAACACAACTACTAAATGGTAAACTTAATTAAAAACATAAAAAACAAAAGTGGTAAGACTGAAAGGTAACTATGGTGATTAGGACACACAGTACCGTACACAGAAAACTCGTACCCACTACGAGTAGGGTCCTCAAACCTATAGAAAAATTATAGAGTGGAGGCTTTCTAAAAATATTCAATAAGACCACATATCTTACAAACAGTTGAAATACACACACACACACACACACACACACACACACAGCATACAAGGTGGAAACAGGGAATGGAATAAAAAAGAAGAGAGAGAGAGGAAGGGGGAACAGTGGAGAAAAGGAAAGAGGAGGAGAAAGTGGCAATGAAGACACACAAAAATTATATACCCATCACATAAAAAAATACGAAACCTACTAAATGTGAAGAATTTCAGGGCCGAAATGGGGGGAAACATTTTGCTATACCAAAGAAAAAATTAAATTGAGTTTTATCTATGGACGCTCTTTAACTGCTGTGTTCCTTAGTGTCTCATTCTATATTGGGCGTGAAAGACCGGCAATTTTGCTCAGAGAACTCCTTTTCAGGATTGAGGTTATTTTATGTGTCGTAAATCTACGACACGGGACCACCGGCTTTACTTCCCTCCCGAAGGAAGCCATGCCCTCCGCCGGGTTTGAACCCGCGATCTCGGGAACTAGAGGCTAGCATGGTAACCACTACACCATGGAGGGCGACACACCAAAAAAGGAATCACCATGCCAAGCTCTGGGATAATTTGGAATTTCCGGTGTAACGGTCACGATGCTGAGCCGAGATGTGCTGACTACACGTGGTACTCAATCTCTTAAAGAATCCTATAAAATTGCTGCAATCCTACATAAAAAAACTCACAGCACAAAAAAGACAGACAGAAAAAGAAACTCCTCACACACTCACATATACAAAACGTACCTCAAATCATAAATGGAACCACCACGTGCACGAAAGGTTTAACACTCAGACGCTACAAGCACACGGAAATGTTCTTTACAGCGATGTGATAGCGTTCGCAACAAAATATAATATCATATCCGGCGTCTCCACCAAAAATGCTATATGCTGGGTTGAGGCCAAAAGACTTGCAGCTGACATTAAATTTTGGTTACCTCAAAATTTGGGAGAGTTCGGCTGCAGAGGCAGCGAGAGGATCGGAAACTTGAACGATACATTTCACAGCAGGCGTGGTATAGTTATAACAAAATACACAGAATTTGACATTAATCATATTACCTGTGGTTTATTGAATATTAACACGGTGCCGCTGTATCATACACAAAGGATTAAAAGGAAGAAATTGGAGGGAGATGCTACACACGCCGTTACATTCACACGATTCACACACACCCTTCCATGCCAGACACTCGACTAGAAATGACGCCACAGAACACCGCACAAAGAAACGCTTACTTCCACCACTCTAACCTTCGCCACGCCAGACGAAATTTAAAATCCAAGTCGAAAGAATTACATCAACAATACCGTTGCCAACAAAGTAATAATGTGTCTGGCGTGACGATACACACACATACACGTGACAGTATCAATCGGAGATTTATTTAATTGTCAGTTTAATTAAACCAACTAATGTATTTCCATATAAAAGTTATAGGTTTAAATTCAGGGGATACTTGATTACAAATTTTGATCTAACCTGATCCTTTGGATTCTTGGATTCTTCTTCTAGAAGAAATTGTAGCGTTTTTAAATTAAATATATAAGGCATCGAATGGCCTTTCTTGGATCAGCTAGGTTTTATTACATTCCACTGTCCACCATATAAGTTTTTTAACAAGCTTTCTTCCTGACTGCTGAGCTAAAGGATGAAAGGGGTCCATATATAAATTTGGTATAATAAACTGCAAGGAATTTTCAGCTTCAACATTTCGTTTAATCTGGAATGCAGACATAAGTAAACATTGGAAATGAATTCTATCTATCTTTATCTGGCGAAATGTGATGATATTCTCAAGAATATTTAGACTGCTATTTTTTATGCTGACATTAATCGGGAATGGGGACTACCTAGAGTGTCAGAGGTTATTTCCCATTCAGTAGAGTTCATTAATGATCCTGAAACCAGCGTTTAATCAGGAGAGGGATCATTCTGATCACATGAAGCAATCCTAGTTGGAGATTTATAATTTAAAACATAGATGTTATATGACGACAAGTATCGAGTAAGAAGAAAATCAAACTCAGCAGATGAATTTGAACAACTCTAAAGGTGTAATTGAAATCACCAAAATTCAGACCTTTATCAACTGCAGAAAGTTGAGAAATGGTTTTCCAATATGGGAGTGGAACATTAACGTTTGGGGCTTTATAAACAAAGAACAATTGAAGATCAGTAATAACAAATTTTATAACTTGAGCCAAATAATCAAATCTGTTAAACACTTCATGTTGAGCCAAACATAAGCCATTCTTATTGCAACCAAAATACCATCACCTCTAAAAGGACGATCTGAACGGATCACCTTATAATTCGGAATATTAAATCTGGAATTGTCTCTTAACCAAGTTTCTGTAATTAAAATCAAATCATATTTATGGCGAGTAATTACGTTGTTTAATTCTTCTTTCTGGTTTGTAACACTTCTTGCATTCCCCTAGAGAATGTAAAGATATGATATTCCGTTGACCATTTGACGGAAGTATTTGTGATTTAAAAATCTTTGATGGTGTTTCTTCCCTTAGTTTTCATAAATCAGTGTTAATATTATCAGGATTGCTCTGTAAGATCAAATTAATTTTCTTTAAAATCGACTAAATTAACAACACTAGAAGCAAATGTTTCTAAGTTAGATTTTTCAGAAAACTTCAAATGTTTACTAGGAGAAATCAATGGAGCAGCTGAAGAGTGTGTTCTGCCATTAGGCAGAACTAAAACTTTGGATATATCAAAATGACTTCTAATAATTTTCTGTGTCACTTGAGCTGGAGAGTTAGGTTTTCTCTTAATGACTTGTGTGAACCGACTTCCTTTATTGCTTGCAGATTTATGAGACTTGAGACAAATTATTGGCCTGATAAACTATCACATTTTGAGAAGATACTTGACTTAACATATCGAGATTATTGATTGTTTTTCTTTTCTTTTCCTGTATAAGAGAGTCACCATGCCAACTTTCTTTTACTAATCACGGTCTTCAGACCTCCCTACTCTGTGTTGCTGGACTTTTTTTTTAGAACTTCTTGGCTTACCATATATTTGCTGCAAGATTTATTATTGACCTTGTGGGATGATCCACAATTAATACATTTAATAAAGGATGCCTCACAGTCAGAAATATTCTGATTGTCTCCACATGACAGACAAAATCTTGGGTTCTTACAAAAATTTGTTGGATGACTAAATCGCAAACAGTTGTTGGACTGCAGAGGTTTGTCTGCATATTCGTCTACTTGACAGGAAGAACCATAAAGAAATACTCGCTGACGTCACATCTTGGCTCTGGAATTTAACAATACTCACTGAGGGGGAATATATTTAACATTTCCCTGTTCATCAGTTACCTTACGGTGCAAACTACATACATTTACTGTTTCATGACCAGCATCTGTTCTCGACATTTCTTGAGCTTCTTCGGGAATATCGGTGTCCTATCCTCTCATAATTCCTTTTGTCATGATGTTATAGAATGGGATGAAAGACCTGACACTAAAGGTTTCATCAAAGTCAGAGAAAATAAAATGTTTGCCTCAGAGGAGATAAAAGCACTACAAGTTTTTTATTGGTTGAACTTTAAAGTTGTTCTGAAATAGCATTTCACCAAATTTCATGGGAAGCATCCTACTTAAATTGCCATTATTGTTCACTGTATTCACGAATAAAAATCCAGAATCTCTGTAACTGTACATGTACCTGTGGTTTGATTTAGATTGATTCGAAGTTTTGTTTATCCAGAACAACACATGCACTACATGATAAATCAAGGTCCCCTGGTCCCATATTCAATTCCATTTTAATCCGCAAAGGGCAATATCAGGTTAAAACTAATATTTATACTAAATTAATTAATAAGCTTATACCGTAAAAAGAAACAATAACGAACTACACAAACGAAATAACTAAATAGGCTGCTTAGTTATGATATTCAGATAAATAAGCCAGATAGTCAGATTAGACATCTAAACACCAACTAGGCCTCCTTCGAACTGCCCCTATGGAAGCAGTACTTTCTTCTCTCTTGCCAAGCCACTCATCTTCCTCAATTCTGTAACGTTGGTGTGGTTTAGCGGCGTGACGTTGCAAACGGAGAAGCTGACAGAAAGATTACCCTACTTTTTATGTTATTGTGAAGCATTTTGAGAATTCAACTGGCATGCTCCGATTTACTTTTATTTTATTTGCCCTTCTGAACAAGTCTACGGGATAAACTTTACCATCTTCAGGCAGTTTAGTAGGCAATTCTTAAGGTATTACTCAAACTTTATGAAAAAAATAGGTCTGCAGATCCAGACCAAAATATTGCAAATTCTAAATAGTTCATCTTACCTACATCCGCACATGCAGAATTAATTATTTAGCTGTTGACGACCACTAATTTACGTCATGGCACATAAAGAAAACGCTTAAAGTAAAATACCAACATTTTCAACAGAAAAGTGTCTGGCGAAACTGGAAGACACATTTTTCAGCCGATTCAAAATGAGAAGAGTTTCCTGGTTTCACAAAGTTACCATGTTTACAACGACAATTTAACAAATGAAAAAATACATTTATGAATGTATAATTATACCTAAGCGTGCTGTTTACGTAAACGACTGATCTACCAATATTAAGGCTAAAACTCGCAATCACTATAAGTAGTAAAAAGATGTTCATTCCAGAACAATGGCGCATTGTTCTGATCATAACAATTGGATTAATGACCCTTTGTTCTGTGCCGCCGGCTCCCGCCCCCTCCTTTGTGGCTTAACCCCGAAAGCCGCCGACCACGCCCCTTTCTCTGTGGCCTGACCTGAATACCGCGAGGTAGAGGATCAGAACAATGGACTATTGTCCTTTGTGGCCTTTTCTGAATGCCGCCCGTGAGAGTAGAACAATGGGCTATTGTCGTTTGTGGCCTGGTCTGAATGCCGACCGGTGGATGATTAGAACAATGGGGTATTGTCCTTGCACCAGGACAATGGCTTATTGTTCTCGTCGCTAATGGAGGTGGCTCTTTGTGCGCTACTGATACCGGCAGCCGGAGATCGTAGAACAATGGCTATTGTTTTCGCCCCGTGCCGCCACCATCGCCCCCGCAAATCGATGGAGGAGATAAGTTCTTAAATATCTGTGTCAATCAATGAGGTAATATTCGTCCATGCATAACATCATCTAACATTATTGAAGAAAAATCAAGAATTTATACTGCTAACGTCCCGGCATCGGTCCTCTAAAACTTGCACGCAGAGCCTCTATCGAAGTACCCCGCTGCATGTATTTTGATTGATTAATGTAAATAAGTGTATATGAATTGACTCACGCACCTGCTTTCCATCGTATATGTGTGTGTTAAGGTGATTTTTACGCTGTATAATTATTACGACTAACAGCACTTGTTTAATTCTGCTCTGAGGGAAAATTTTTATTTGGGCTTATAAGAATATTACATCCCTTAAGTGAATTAAAAAAATCAATGACTGAAAGGACCTAGTTAGCGTAAACAGCTAACATTAGACGCTATCGGGTCAATCTTTCACGGAAAACTCGAGCGCATGGTCCATCTCTTGCGGGCGCTGTCGCGCTTATCATGTGCTCTTGGATCTCCCTACCCCAACACTCGCTTCTACCTCCCACTCCTTCACTTTCCCTGCCTGTCATGGTCTTCCGCGCGCTCTAGAGGCAGTGGCGGAGGTTCACACTTCCGGCCTGGGAGGGACAAGGCGGAAGCTCGCCATTTTGGGTTTTTAACACGGAGGGCGGCCATATTGGCTCGTTATTATCCCAGTAAATAACTAACATATATCATTTGATATGGTGATAAGGAACTTCGTGCTTCAAGATTTTTTCTAAGGTTTGTTTACACGTAGGTTTGGCTCTGAAAAATAAATAAATACGGATTTAAATTATAGTTAAATAATACATACGTTATTTATAAATAAATAATGAAATAAAAAATGAAATATAGAGAGTACTCTAAAAAAACATTCCCCATTGTTGCTCTTTTAACTAACATCGGTTAAACAGCGATCATAAGTAAAAACGTTATTTTTTTATTCCCGTAACAAATATGAAAAGACGACTGTAACATACTCGTGATTGTTTAGACATGGAATGTCAAAAGCGGTATTGAACACCAGCGGGAAATCGAGCCCTGAACTCAAGCTAAGATATACATGGACTTTCAAAATATGCATTCCTTTCTAAGTAAATATATATACCCCCGCCGCTATAACGTTGCACTTGACAGCTAGCGTTTAAGTTGGTACACTCGCGAAAAAACAGATGAAAAGCTTCAACCGTTTGACTTCCTAAGCCAATCACAAGGCAGCATTCCGGATGGTCGATGACAAAGCGGAACCGGATCTAGAATCGGCTCTGTTGTCGGATGTAACTATTCCCAACCATGTGCTTCAGTTTGTGAATCTCTAGCAGAGCGTCGAGTTGTTCTTTGCAAGCTACATATTGTTCATTGTTATTTGTTATTTAGATTTGTGGTTATTATTTGATAGTTTTGTTATTGTTCGTTTATACGTTTATTTATTTATATTTATCTATTTTATATATATTTCATTCATATTATTTATTTAAACAAAACTTAAGTGCGACAATGTCGTAAAACGACGCCGATCGCCGAGTGATGATTCACGAAGTGAAAATCCTTTGCGCCGAGGTGTGCCACTTAATAGTCAGGCATTGGAACTATTATGGAGAACCCGGGAGTTCTTTGAACAGGAAAAGGAGTACGTGAAGCTTCACGGAAATCCCTCTATTCCTGCTGATAAAGCCGTACAACGAACTGCAGCAGCTCTTGATTTAAGCACGAGAACTGTTGTTCACAATGGAGTGAAACTACAAGAGAAAGAGGACAAAATTCCTGAACCATCTGGAACACAACAGGTATTTCTATCAACTCCAGGGAAGAAAAAAAAGAAGCCTCGTCCAGTCACAAATATTGATGCTTTCCAATTAGACGCCATACGTAGACACATTTATGCCTATTATCATAGAAAGGAGTATCCGACCATACCAAAGCTGCTTATATCGCTTATTTTCAATTAACAATAATAATACGAAATAGTTATTATTCAGTGACGTTCGCTACTTACGTACACTTTCTGTATACGGCTTAGACACGATAGAAATGAGAACAATCAGCTGTTGTTTACTAGCCACTCTGGCAACGTCGCAACCACGATGTAGCCAACCTTACACGAAGCCACACGAATTGTCAAGTGCAACGTTATAGCGGCGGGGTATAAGTATCGCGAAAAGGTGTAAATGACATAGGGAGAGGACTTCTAAACATTTCAATTCGAAATATATTTTGACTAATCCAGCAGAGAGTTCGAACTATTACGGGGACTTCAAATACAAATTTGATAGTGGTTTTAAAATCTTTGTTCTAAAGACGCACACTAGTAGTCTTCGAGAAATTCGACAATGAGCTTTTCCGTTGTACACCCCTTGCAAAAATATGTTGTACACCCTCTGAAGACGGTAAACCATGGTACGCTCGGGTATTTCCAGTTTGAGGCCATATGCACTCTACAACTAAATGGATGGGATTCCTGAGTAGAGATAACATCTACAACTGAATGTTTCAAATATAACCCTTTCAGTTGGTTTTTAGCAATACATGTTTTCAAAAGAATTGCCCACACTTATACAGGCGAGTGGTTTTCTCCTATAGACACCGGGAATTCCTAAGTCTAAAAATTATAAGACTCCCAAATTGCTCAAGGAAAATTAAATCAAGAGAAACAATACTTTCTTTCATTACTGGCACTAAAATTATTTTTAAGTAACACATGCAATACGTTATAAATAAATAAATAAATAAATAATGAAATATGGAGAGTACCCTAAACAAAACATTCCGATTGTTGCTTTTTAATTAACTCTAGTTATACAACGCTCATAAATAGAACTTAATAGAAATATATAAAGACACTCGAGATAAAATACAGGTCATCATACATACAGTTTTCGATAAGTAAAATAACATGGACACGGACTTTAAAACAGGCATTGTCGATAAAGTACCCCACCCACCACGCGAGCAAGCGCATAAGCAGGGACTTTAAAACAGTCGTTGTCGATAAAGTACCACACACCCACCAGCGTAAGTACATTCATAGGCAGGGACTTTAAAGCAGTCATTGTCGATAAAATACCACACCCACCAGCGCAAGAACTCTCATAGGCAGGGAATTTTAAGGAGTCATTGTCGATAAAGTACCCCAACCCACTCACGCAAGCACATTCATAGGTAGGGAATTTAAAACAGTTATTCTCAATAAAGTATCGTTTTTTCCTCAAAATTGCGTCCGCCTGCATTAGCAAGAGTTTAACGTGGTTAACATATATTTAACGAACGGCCTCGGGAATTTCTTGCCATTTGCCGATGGTTTTTCTTATGTTTTAGTTCTATCCCTCAGACCAAGAAATGACCTCTAATGACCATCTCCTCCTTTGCTACTACCTAGAACAAAACGAAGGTAACTACGACGATCGCGATTTTGTTCTATTTACAGGTGCGCCGTTTCAGAGTGGAAGGGGTCTTTTCAGCGCGTAAGGTGTACTGTGTCGTTCTCTACTCCCCGTTTTCAAAAACGGTGCAAAAGGTGGGAAAGAAGGCTTTATAAATGAGGTCTAAAGTTTTGGTAGACATGGCCACGTTGTCCAATCCTCCGAATGAGGCCCTAAAATCTCGAATAAGCGAGACCGGCTCCAATCTAAAGTGAAAGACCCAGGCTAAGCCCGACGACTTCATCATCGGTTCCGTAGCCAAACAAATCAAGATACAAAGGAATGTTAGGCGCAGAAAGAAGTGGTCCATGTCCAAGCCCAGAAGAGGAAAAGAGATTAAAGCCAGGCGCGGAAAACGTTGCGAGAAAGTTCGTATCGACATTTTTCGTCACGTCCGCGCCGGTGTTCGCAAATTCGGAACTCTGCATCTTCAAACCGAGGGTCGCTGAGACGAGCATCGAACAACACGAAATATTTTATCTCAACCTCAAACACTATCCTTCAAAACTCCTCAATCACAATTCGCTATTCGATGATTATCTCGATTTATCTTACGTTGAGCTAAATTTGGGTGTGAAAATCGTCGATCCTACCGGAAACGTTTAAAACCAGACTATAACGTTACCTTCATTAACAATTCTCTAAATTTCCAATTTAGTCACGTCTCGGTGTCTCTAAACAATGTCAACGTATCCTTGCCCCAACAGGGGTACCCTTTCAGAACCTACCCCGAAAACCTGCTCAATTACTGGTTTTTTGGCATGCGTTACATTCAAAATTGTCACTATGGCAAAAGGATACCGTGGGCAGCATGGAATTTGCAAACAATGATAGAGTCAAATCTCGTTTTAATCACACCAAAGGCAGCAAGTTGGCGTATCTCATGGGACCCTCTCCCGTCCCTTTAATCAGGAAAAACGAATTATCAACAACGAGTACCTCGCCATCACTCTAACTTCGTCGATCCCTTCAATTTCATCTCATTTCCAACATTGCGGCTCTTCAAGCGCATACGGAAATCGTTTAGGTCAAATTGTATCTAAAAAGGGATAAATCTTCGGCCACCGTAAAGTTGCCTCATCAAAGCGGCTTTATAAAGGCTAATGCGTTGTACGCCTTTATGGACGTCGATTTACAATCGTTAAGCATACCGAAGGATTATTCCACCGCTCACTTTACCATCATTCTAGTCAGAAAAATTCCCAGGCGCCTTCTGCCGTTCTCAGGGAATATCACACAAAATCCTTACCACTTCTCGCGCTTCGACTTAGCCGCTCTTCAATTGTTCGTCAATAAGCGTCCCGTTCCGTCTCACATCATGCAAGTGAACTTTGCTGCAGGCGAATTTATGCAAGCGTTCCATTCTGTATTTCTCGGATTAAACAATCATTTTCACCCCGAAGGTCTCCCCATCACCAGAACAGATACACCGTTTTCGATCTTTCTCCCGACATGTCTGCAGAAAGGATTAGGTTTCCGGTACCACCCACAGCAACCTGTCTATAAAGCTCCAGTTTGCTTCGAAACTCGCAGAGCTCGTGTGCTTTCACGTCCTATCGGAAATCGATAGAACTCTCGAAATGACAGCAACAGCTCGGTTCTCGTAACACGAATGCCCGTCAAATTCGTTCTTGTCTCCGGAATATCCCCAGCGATAAAATTTCTAACCTTTTTCTCATTCCGCCCTCAATTGCGATCGTGGTCAACACCGACCCTCACAATAAACACGGAAAGCATTGGATATGCATTTTCGTCTCTAAAACGGATACGGCGAATATTTCGACAGTTACGGATTATTGCCCCTCTTACCCATCGTTCTTCTCTTCTTGCAAAAACTATTGTTGTTGCCATCGGCGTCACGTTACCCGTCGCTTGCAAGGAGACACCTCCGCTACGTGCGCTCATTACGCCGTCGGGTACCTAACCCACCGATGTCGCAAATTGCTGACATACCCCTTTTCTTCCAAATTCAGAATGTCGGATTACCTCTTCTTAACGACTATCTCGTAATCGTATTACATCATGCAACGTGTTAACCTCTAACGCTCAATATTGCTGTGCTGTGTACCCCTATAAACATGTCGAGACATTTCCTCCATCCATTATTCGTCGATGCATCTCCGATGACATCAGTACCGGTGCTCTGAACCTCCTTACTTTTCTTCGTTCTAGCTGATGCTTTTCGCTTTTTCCTAATCTGTGTTTATTTTTTGTATTCCTTTACGACTACAGATGCGCACTTATTCAACAACGCCGAAACCAAGTACCTCGACGTCACGACGCAGCCGGAAGTGAGCGTCATCATTGCTGTCTGTGGGAAGACAATGTCGGTGGAGTTTCACTCTCTTCGGGATTGGGCAGCACTCGTCGACGATTATTTTAACGGTACCCAGTCAACCCACGTCCCTCGGACAAGATCGCCATCCACTTTAAACACCTCTTCGGGTCTCCGGCCATCGTAATGAAACTTTCAAGCATAGCTCTGTTTGTCGAGGCGTGGTCACGTCTCAAGACGTTCTTCGCCGTTCACAAACCAAACCTTCAATCCTAGTTTCATCGTCAACAGCTCCCTTTAAAAAAAGCCATTCTTCCTACATATCTACCACCGTCCTTCTCATGCTCAACAAGCGCGCACAGTACTCCGGCATCGGAAGTGTGCGGGACCTCCGCCTCAACATCCCTCATCGGATCACCGGTGTAAAAAGACATTAAACCAAGTACGGAGAAACCACCGTGTTCAGGCTCAGGGGCGGCAGAGAAATGTCCCTATCCTCAACGTTTAACAGCCTGGAAATCGCAGCCGTCGAAGACATCAAACGCGGCTACAATTACATCATCTACAAAGGGTCCGAATTCCAGAAGGGAGAATTACAAAAATTTAACATCGAATTCGCCGAGGACACCATACAAGCTTAAGAATGGCGTACGCTTCGGATTTCCTTTGTCACATCGTTTGAACCCTTTCATTTGTCATTCTTCTCGCATCTTAGTTTTGTACCTTTATATGTTTACAGGTAACAAACAATCTGATTGCATCCATCAACTTCCATGCATCCAGAACAGTGACGCAGGCCGGGGGACTACGTCGCTCAAGATAAATTCTATCGGCTTCTACCACCGTGTGGAGATTCGGTCGCATCAAAACCATCACCATCTACCTCAGCATCTCGGATGCATCCGTCATCTTTTTGTCGTTCGTTCCATCCAAGATATCTCCTGACCGAAGTCACGCCTCTTGGACGCTGTCGATCGATGGTGACACGCTCCTACCAAGTGTGAATTCTAGCATCATCGCTCCCGTTTGTTCTCTCAAAAGCGACCACAACGTTAACAGTTTTTCCCACATTTCTTTTTCGTACAAACCAAAAGCGTGCTTCAAGGCAATCTCCATGTTGGACTGTTCCCCGACAATATCGACCTGCGAAAGTGTGTCTTTGCATAATTGCATCTAAACTAATTGCTATTTTCTTCAATAAAGCGTAAATTTGCTCTCGTTATGAATAAACTTGTTAATCAAACAAAAACACTGTAACTTCCAATCTTCCGCATTTTATTTATTTTCATTTATCTTCCCATTTCTTTTCATTTACCTTTTCTAAAACTAGCGTTAATCAAATGCATCCGCCTGTTACAACCCCTTTTTCAAACACGCCCCTTCCATTACAAAAATGCCCAAAAGCAGGCCGCAACACCAGCACAAGTTACAAGTAGCAGCGGCAGTAAGCTTCACCTGCAAACAGTATGCTAAAAACGAACAAGCGGTGCGAGAAGCAAGCGTAATGGCGGACAGTCAGTAATGGGCGGGTCATCTGCAGCGGCAACAGCAAGGCGGGGAAGCACACGTCACACATAGCGCCTAAACTGTCTCGCCTCGTGCCACGCTACCAAACTGTTCGACGTTGCTCCGCACCCCAAACTGTCCCGCCTCGCTTCTAAACTGTTCGAACTTGCACCGCACTACCACACTGTCTGACCATGCACTCGCTTTTAAACTGTCCCAACTTGCTCCGCGCTTCCAAACTGACCAACCTTGCACTCGCTTCCAAACTGTCCCAACTTGCTCCGTGCTTCCAAACTGACCAACCTTGCACTCGCTTCTAAACTGTCCCACCTTACGTCTAGCGTTGGTGGTCTGCAACACCCTAGGAGCGAAACCCATAGCGCCAAAGGCAGGACGGAGAAACCTACAGGCGCCAGCGGAACGGAGAAGTTCAGCGGTAGCAGCCGAGCGACACAACCCAGATAGCTTCGTCACAGCTACGGATAGCACCCTAGGGATTGCGTAACCGCATGCAAACTGTCCGATCTTGCGCCAGACTTAAAATCCGTCCCGCCTTAAACATCAAAACTGTCCGACACTCCATCTCATCACAAACCGTCACATCAAATAGAGGTTGCTTTCCCTTCCGGTTCACGGGGGTGCAAACTGTCACACCTAAAACATCCATACTGTCCCACATTGCATCCCACAACAAACTGTCCCAAACGGAACCCACATACCAAATTATCTGACCTTGACAAATTCAAATTGTCCGAGACGGACCCCCGTATCCAATAGTCTGGCGTTGAAAATGATTCTGTTCGAAAAGGGTCCTATACTACTCGCCCTGTTCATATTAACAACCCTACCTCTCTTTTCACATCTGAAGCCAAATGTTCTGTAATGATCATCACTGTTTAAAGTATATTTATCTGGAAGACGCAAAACTGCTTCTCATATCTTTTCCATTTTATTTGTAGCCGGTTTACGTTTTCCCCATTAACATCATTTCTTTTAATTAATCCAATTCAGTAATAATTATGAAAAAGGGAAGAAATCCTGTTGGACAATTTCAATCCTTTTAGAAGGCTTCTTTCCTCGCAAAGTTTCTCAATTTTTCGCTTTTTTCAGCTCTGGCATAATCTCCAATACATTTAAATGCGCAGCACAAGGCAGAAGAAACTTCTGGCTAATAAATTCACGTTTTCGTTGGTACTTGCAAAAAAAACTTGGCATTACGTTAACATTTATGTTTTAGCCTCCACAATGTCCGAATGGGTGATTCTACGAGAGATGTTCTGGAAGTGTTTAACTTTTTGAGCAAACAAGAAGGAATTTGTTGTGAATCTCTACCAGCCATTCTCTTGTGCTATATGTAACATTAATACCACCATTTGCAGAGAGTATCCGATTGTGAGGTTGAAATTTGCTAGAATAATAAACAACATCTGCTTATAAAGATAACTGTTTAAGACTTTCTGTAGATCTAATACTAAATTTTCAATACAATTTTGGATTCTTTAATTTATATTCAGTTTCTTTGAAAACTTTCTTGAACAGCTTATGAAATCCGAATATTCCATAATTTTCAATACTACACGTTCCAACGATCTGTTTCATGCTTAGATGTCTATGTAAATACATCCCATTGAGTAACTTTGGTATTTGGGGTAGTTTCCAATATGATTTCTCATTAAGTTCCCTTCTGATGTTATTCTACTCTTTGGCTCATGGCAACCACGATATTCAGCAACAGGAAATGATTACCCGGGAGCTTTTAGTTTCTGTATCAGTATATCCACATTCACTCTGGAAATACTATGTATACTTGATACATTTTTTGTAAATATTTACCCTGCTATTGTTTATCTTGACCTCGTAATTGGCGGTGATAACATGGCAGTGCTCTTCAGTACCTCTCCACCTTTTTCTGCCATCTTGAGATTAATCGTGATGCCGCTAAATATTGCTCTTGCATTTCCTTGTAGAAACACTGTTGCAGTTGTAGAAGCTCTGGAATATTTTGGCACCCTGGTGGACAAAAGACATTGTACTTTCTCCGACAACAATGCAAAATGGGTTTAAACTCTTTGGATGACAATTGACTACCCTTCCGGTTTAATATTACATTTCGTATTCTTTTAAACCCTTATTACTCGTAGCTTGTGCTTGTGTATTGAACCTGAAAAGTTAATCTGTATAGATTATTAGAAAAAGGAAAGGGAAAACAAAATGCTGTCTTTAATAGTGTTTTTTCACAGTTTACCAGTGCTTACATGGATAAGACGAAAGACTACTTGATATCTTCCTTGTTCTGCAATTATGCAAAGTTCTCCACAATTCTGTTTGTTGGTCCTGTTATTGCTTTTAATTATCCTTTATCTGTCAAAATTAAATCATGCTAATTATAGGAAGCTACTTCATGCTGCTAAGAACAATGCTTTCTAAGACTATAGGTGATGGTTAAAAAATTCTATTTTGGAGATACTAATCTAGAGAGTTTATGTTTTTCGTATCCTTTCAAGTTTTACTGACTCGTTTTACTCGTATTTACCTTATCTTAGGTGCCAAATGTTTATGTTGATCAGATGATTCAAGTTATTATCAGTTAGGAATAAAATCTTTGTCAGCTACGGATTCATTGGAATATGTTACAAAATCATTTGTGGCACAACCGATTTTGGATGTACAGGGTTATTCATAAGCCAATGTCACATTTCGAAGTTTGTTGTGAAAAAAGTGCTTGAAATATCAGTGTGGATGATATACCAGATGAAAGGTAATCTCTATCTCTCAAATTTTGTTTGGTATACCTTACACGTGTTCAGTGTGTGGGCCTCTAGCTACACGGGAGACATCCAGACAATAATCCAATTCCGCCCACACCCACACCAGCATATCACGGTCGATCGTTACTATCGCTGCTGTAATGCATCTAGGAGGTCCTTCAATTCAGCTGGAAGTGGGTAATGAACACCCTATCCTTCACATACCCCCGAGAAAGAAATCACGTGGTGTTAAGTCCGGCGATCGGGCCGGCCACCGAAACAATGCGAGGTCATTGTCAGCTTTTCGTACAATCCAACGTCGCGGTAGGTTCTGGTCCAGGCACGCGCGCACGATTCGATGAAATTGGGGTGGTGCGTATCCTGTTGGAAAACGAAATCACTTCTGTCTGTCAGTTGCGGCCATTGTTCTAACATGTCCAGATAAGTGATGCCAGTTACTGTGGATTCGGAGAAGAAACAGGGCCCCTTATCCCTTGTCAGAGCTCAGAACACGTTGATCTTTGGGGAGTCGCGGACATGCTCGACTGTCAAATGTGAGTGTTGGGTTCCCCAAATGCGCACGTTGTGACGGTTCACTTTCCCTAGAAGTTAAACTTGCTTCGTAGCTGAAGACGATTCTGTCACCATCTGCCATTGCAGCCTGCACATCGATGGCAAATTGTGTGCGAATCTCCTTGTCACCATATGTGAGCGTCTGCAGGAGTTCCAGTTTGTGCGGTTTCAGTTGCTTGCGATGAATACGCCACACAGTCGTCTGAGACATTTGCGGATGCAGACTTGCACGATTTGTCTGCGCGCAAACAACTCACGAACACCTGCAACAGTGGTGTCTGACGGTCCCCGCCTTCCAGGTCGTTTCGGTGGACACAGACAACCTCGAACGTTTTTTACCACCTCTTGATGTCCTACGATCTGGCGCATCCTTGTCAAAACGAGTGCGTAATCGTCGCTGAGCAGTCACAGGAACCTCTGTTTTCGCAAACTTTATCACAGAAAACGCTCTCTGGTTACCTGCGAAGGCCATTTTGTAGACTCCTACCGCCAGCAGCCAACCGTGTCACCACAAAATGTGCGCTTCACGTGACACGAACTTGCAGAGTTTCTGTTTCCATACGTACATGATGTGGACTCGCACGTCTCATACATCACGCACAAGATGTTTTCCAAGTGCAATACTGACTAATGAATAAACCTGTACATAGCTGCTCTTCTATTACTATTATGGCATTATTTGGGATATAATACAGTTCATAGTTTGCCTTATAATGCACATCTTATGCTTTTTTATTATTATAAAGTAAAATTCCATGCCAATATTGTTATACGGATCGGAAACATGGACATTGACTGCTCAACAGACGCAGCTGAAATGAAACTTGCAGGATGTAATGTACTGGATCATCGACGGAATTGTGGATATTAGGGAACAGCTGAAAGTACCCTGTATCCTAGAATTATCAACAAATATATTATCATGAAAAACAGGATTTTCAACCGCATGACGTCCGATTTCAATGAACTTTTATATACACGTTCCTTTATGTGCAAACTATGGTATTATTAATTTTCGCGCCAAATTTTACAGTAGTTATAGCCACAGATTTTTCTTAAATTTAAGAAAAAAACTGAATTCAACACGCAAGTTCATTAAAATGGTATAACTTTGGCCAACTTATTATTATAGACTGAAGGAGGACTCATTTTAAAGCTAATGAATTAAGATTCCTGATGGTATATAAACAAATGTGCTAAAAGAAATTTCCGAGTATTGTAATTGTTTTTTCTTAATTATTAACTTTGGGTACGTTGCAACAATAGTTACGAAAAATTGTCATACAAGTGTACACATGTCACTTTTTAACTGAAACAAATTTCAGATTTTGTGTTATTATTAAAATCATCCCTGAAAATGTTTGCAGCAGAATAAGACAATTTCTTGACAGCAGACACATTGCAGTGTCGCATTGCGCGGAAGAGTAACTCAGTCAGAAATACGAACACAGGTGCATAAAACATTGTTGTGTCATCGGTGCAGAGATTAAAATGGAATCGCGTTTGAAGTTAATTGCTTGCTTCAATTGTTTCGAGAAAATATGACACAAAGCTTGCAGGAAAAATTTACGTGATGTTCTCCCGTGAACGCATAGCGTGTTTCTCCAAATTAAAAAAAAAGAACAAATGAGGTGTGTTAAAGTCGCAAACCAATGAAAGTGCAAGGAGATAAACTTGAAAGTGCACAAGATGTTGCAGAGAATGAACCTGGTGATATGTCGACTCTAGTGCAAATGTAAGTGCAATAAATACCCCTCTTGTTGATCTAGGTTAGTCCCCTGTCAAACGAAGAAGTTTGCAGGAGAAGAAATATAAGAAAGAAAAATTAGAAAAAATTTAAAAAATATTGTAAGAAAACGTGCTTGAAGTTTATTGTTATGATGATGAGGAGAAGGAGAGTTTTCCTGATTCGGAAATGTTGACTCAGCTGAAAGAAAATTTTTCGAAATTCCTACAAAAGTGAGAAAATTACAATTTTAGCATAAATAGAATCAACGAGTTCCGTGCCTTTGAAAGCATGATTCTAAAGGCTAGAAAACTGGCAAAAGAAAAGGGTATTTTGTTCTCACAAAATCCAAAATCAGGAAGAATTTTACTCACAGTCGTTGTCGATAAAGTTAAGGCATTTAATTGCTCTGATGACGTAAGCAGAGTAATGCCTGGAAAAAAGGTTATATCACAGTTAAAGAAAGTGGGAAAAAAAGCATGAGCAGAAAAGGTTAACTTTGAAGAACCTTAATGGGCTATACGTAGCCTTTAGAGCTCCTTATCCTAATCTAAAAACAGGATTCTCCAAATTCACCGCTCTGTGACAAAAAAAAATGTTAGCAATGTAGGGGAACATACACCCGACAGAGTAAGCAATGTAAATAACAGAAATCAATAATAAATATAGGAATATAACTTCTAATGTAATATAATACTGTAAAATATCGTGTTTCATAAAACGTAGACATATGTAAAGGAACATTCCAATTAGCTAGGAAGCAAGCTATTAGCAGGGTAAAAGTCCACCAACGACGCATATTAATAAACATAGGATTTGGCAAAGAAGCGACCAGTAGAGAGAAAGAGAGCAGGTTCGAGGAGAGACAAGGACGGCCATAGTGTGATAATTTCAGGAAAAACCAAGGCCTCCGGAGGGAGTTGGATAAGGAGTCAGAAAATAGAAAGAGAAATAACAGCTGTGAGTGAGACAGAGGTATGTGGATTTTCCCAAAGGAATCAGACAGAAGCCTGACTTCTAAATTTGAACGATTTCTTTATCATAGCACGCTAAGTAAATCACCAATAAAAATAGAGATTAGGTGAAAGGCGTGAAAGTTTCCATCATATCAGCAAGGTATAAAAAGAAGGTCCTCCAGATTTCAATACTCTTTCATGTGAAATCTTTCATATTCTCTCATGTGAACTATTCGGCGGCCGGTCGCATTTACATATGCGTACGGGTGAGAGATAACGCGTGTCATAGATAGCTGGGTGCACTGAAATATTACAAGTAGCGGAAAGATAGAAACTACAGTATATAATCTCATTAATATTCAAAGGAGAAATATTGCTAGCCGCTTCAAAAATGTCTTGTTTTGGAATAAATTCCATTTTTAAAGAATTCAACTTAATTGCCTTCACCCACGATATCCTGAGATACAACAAAGATAGTCAGTTAGAATAGGAATTTATTCACAGCTCTCCCAACTGGCAGTCTGGGCAGAGAACCTCTGAGCAGTTCAGAGAAGTTCCACCTCTAATCATTGTCCAGATGACATAGCACGTACATACGTATGAAGTGCTACAACGCCAACCCGCTACAAAGGCGCCAACGTGGTTTCACTAAGGAAGTCACAACCCACACATAACCAACAGGAGAACAACATGGCATCAAGAACTTCCATAATCATCGAAACACAGAGTAATGTACAAAAGTGCCAGTTAATTTGTAGTATTGTGTAATTCGCACGTTGCTTAGAATAAACGAACATTAATTAACATGGCAAAAGCTGGGAACAGTGCTTGCAACATGTCACAGGTAGAAAAAATTACCCCACCTGTTCTTCAGCACTGGAAAGGAGTCACACTGTGTTATAACAGGCAGTAACCAGCCCAGGTCAGCAATCTGTAGAAGACGGACATGGCATTACTAACCTAATCAGATTCTGCAGTCATTATCTGAAAACAACAGTAGAGAATTGGATAGATAGTTGCAGGAGTTAGAAAACAAAGTAGAGAGACGAATTTAGAGTTAGAACAGGGTTCATCACCTTTTGATGAGGTAAAGGGGATCATGCTAAAGAATACATAAGAGAATTGGAGTAGTATTTTAGATTAAAGTCCACAACAGAAAAATTATACTTATTGTTGTTCGCAAAAGTTTTGAGGGTCACCCGTTAAACTGGCTGCGATTAATCCTGGGAGACTCCCTTTCTAATGCAGAAATTCGACCAGCATTCCTTCTTAGATACTGAGGTCCCACAGAGGTTAAAAAGGTGAGATTATAAGTCAACAATGCGCGCCACAATCCAAATGTGCCCGGTAGTTTAACTGATTGTGTATTAAGGTAAAAAAAAACAAAAAAATTAACCAGTCAATAGAGGACAGGGAAGTAATTAAGCTTCTGATAATTCATTTCGAACCATATTCGAAATACGTAATAGTCTAGGGATCATAGGAAATGTTCTACTGTATTATACTAATTGTCATTGCTTTTCCTCTGAATAGTGCTACATCTTTCTTGCATGAGTGGGTGGGCGGATGGGGAAAATTGAAGGTATTGGAGTCCATCTCTGGTCCCCGAATTAAAATGTGGGAGACCAGCAGTCTACACCAATTATGTCACGGTGAGATCAGCGGTATCTTCGATACAGGTCGTGAGGGTCACTACCCCTCCGTCGACTTGACCTGTGCGGAAACACCACAAGCCATGGTTAGCTCAGTAAAATGGAGTAGGTAGAGCATATATACCCGCTATGTGAATGTGCATGAGGAAACAGACCGCAGCGTGTAAGAGAAAACAAAACAATTCGACGGGTTGCCAATACATAACGCCACAGCTCTAAAGAACACTACGCATCTGACCTAGTGCCACAAAGAAACAGTAATGCTGACGTGTGAAGAAAAACACAGCTGTCTGGTACGCTGTGCCCGACGTCATACCAGAACCACAAAGAAACAGAATAAGTCACAAGCTACCAAAGGTCGTGACGTATACACTTCAGGCGCACGCCAAGGCAAGAGTTTCACAAAGTATCAACCAATATGTAACAATCCACCATAGAGCGTAATACAAATAACGAAGGGTGTATCCAATGAAACACAAAACATCATAATGTTGATAATAACAAAGATCATTAAGGAACGTTTTAACATTCAACGCTGAGTGAGACAAAAGTAACCTCGCCCCGATTTTCTCCTAACATCAGAGTAAAATTATCCAGAGAGGCTATCATCTTAAAAACAGAGGACTGAGCATACTGAATTTATACGAACACAACATAACTACTGACTTAGACATGGTCATTATCACCATCTCCATTATCATCATTAGCATCACCCAAACCTTGCGGTTTGAAACTGGGGAAAACCACGAGAACAATTATATAACATGAACACTGCTAGCACAAAACATATTCTTAGGGCCCTAAAACATTACATCACAATATTTGCCTCCACCATCCCGTCCCTGAGGAAGGCCTTGCGGTTCGATCTCGGCAGGGGTGGGCATGAAACAGACGACACGCTAGTTGTGGCTTCTGGCCACGAAGAAAAAAAAGAACTACCTTATCTCCGGAGATAATGCCACAAAACCCTTCTATCGAAAGTAGCGTCTCTGGTGTTTTACTGTGATCACTAAAATTGTAACGAAATAATAACCTATAAGATGATGGATGAATATGACCTGAGCCTAACATTAAATTCCATAAGCCTTACTAGTGAGGAGGGGGTTACTTGTAACCTCAGTTCAGGGCACAAACCGATGACATACTCTAATCGCCAATACAAACTACTCATTGCGGTTCTTTTTTCTTAGCCTGCATTTCTGCTGAATTGTTATTACTCAAGTTTTTTCTCTGCTTGGTATAATGGTCAATGCGTTTAGTATTTTTTGTTTTGTTTTCGTTACTAGGATTTTTAAGACATAAGAATTACCGTCCTTAAACAATAATGGGTAGAAGAGACTAGCATGAACACAGTTAGAGGTTAAAAGAAGCATTTTACATTAAAATAATTTAGAAGAGGAAGAGTGAGGTTTAAACAATCCGACACTGCTGTTTTTCATTCCTGTTCTTGAGCATTCCTTGAGGAAAATGGCTCGATCCGTGGTCACTTCAGGTTGTTTACTTTGCCGCACCGCTGATGTTATTAATAGCATGCCGTTCCTCGGCACGCCGCCTAGCTCTAGCGTTTCTGCGGCGGAGTGGGTAATTATGAACTCATCTTGTTAGATGTATGGCATTGGAAGGGACAGAGATGGTTAAGTTCCTGAGCAGTTATGCCCTGCAGCATTTTTGTGGCACAGAGCGGGCTGAATAGTAGATCATTACCAAATCGAGGTGACCACTGCCATCATGTTCAGGTTCCCCACGCGAAGGGTGCGCTAATAAAATCATACATCTTCCAGGAGAGCCCATGCTGCCTGACGGGAATATTAATTATAACCAAAATATAATTTGCACTGGATGAGCATGCCGTAATTTTTAAGTGAAAATATTTATGAACCTCCTGTATGTTTAGCAATAGTTCCACTGACGAATTAGTTAGTCGATCTTGTATCCTTCAAAACAGGGGCATGGGAACAACAGATAATAGAAATAAATGATAACGGCAGATAAACAGCATCAATGTATTTAATTAGCAGGGTAGCGTGCACCAAGCGTTGCACGCCACGCAGTATTTCCCCACAAGGTAAAAAAGATGGCTTGTAGAAACGTCCTGGAAATGTGTACCTATAGCATTGTACAAGGTGCTGTAGCACGATTCAAGTGTCAATCTGTGAAAATGAAATTTGTATCTTTGAGCTATAGGAAGCGAAGGCCTCTTGCCTAAAGCCTGCAAATCGGGTCTGGTCTTGCGAGACTATTATTCACAGAGATTCATAGTGATCTAATAATTCTGTGTCTGTTGCGGCTGATTTGTCAATTTGATTGCTTGTCGCTACGTCGCAACAAAAATGTAATACGTCACCCAGAAATTATTTGTTCATTTTTGCTTTTTTGTATAAAGGTTATTGCTAGATTAGCGTGTGAGTGGTTTCCCTTCAATTAACAGAAGAAAACAAAAAATGATACTATTGTATCAAAATCAAATATTCGTCGATTCATTTCAATTCCAACTGTAACCTTAATCACGTTGGTATGTTAACGTGTATGCATACAAGTAGGTTATTTAGGACAGAGCTGGCACAGTTTTTGCGTTTATATGGGAAAAGATAGGGAATACGAGGAGAGTAGTCAGGCTAGACAGGGGTTGAAGGGGCAGAATGCATGTTTTATACTGGAGAGATAGGGATTACAAGGTTAGATGTCGACTAGACAGGATTTGAAAGGTCGGAATATATGCTTTATAAGGGAAAGGATAGGGAAAACGATGGGAGATGCTAGGTTGAAAGAGTCTTCATGGAGGAAAATGAGTTTATATGGGGGAGATAGGGAATACGAGGAGAGGTGCTAGACTAGACAGGAGTTGAAGGGTAGAATATAACTATTTTAGAACACACTTACAAGCTTTTTAGGTACATGCTTAGCTGACTTTGCAGGTATTCTGATGATTTTTTAATGCGGTAGAACAGGCATTTGACATCCTCTTACTAGCTTTAAAATATTTTTAGACATATAAACAAATACGTGTTTTAGGGTATTGGTGTAAGCATTTTAGCCAGTGTACTAGGAATTGTGGAGCATTTTAGTGTTCATTTAGAGACATTTTAGGCACAGGTATTTTTGATATGGACAAGGCTTCAGGACATTCTGGTATGAGGCAGGGGAATTTTAGGTGTTTCAGCAGCATTTTGAGAACTGGAGCAGGTAGATTCAGGATATTCATATAGGCTTCAGAATATTTCGAGGTGTTTTATGATGCTTTTAAGGTATTTTGACAATTTTCAAGACGTTTTCAAAGTTCGTGCTAGGAGTGTTTGTGGCTCTTTAAAGGTATTTTAGGTTATGGATGTGGCATAGGCACAGAGCATTAAGAGTTCCTGAAGGGCTTTTGGAAAGTCCAGTGGCTGTTTTATTGGCTTTTGGGAAGTGTAGTGGCTGTTTTATCGGCTTTTGGAAAGTGTAGTGGCTGTTTTATTGGCTTTTAGCAAGTGTAGTGGCTATTTTTATGAGGGCTTTTGGCAAGTGTAGTGGCTGTTTTATTGGCTTTTTGGAAGTGTAGTGGCTGTCTTATCGGCTTTTGGGAAGTGTAGTGGCTGTTTTATCGGCTTTTGGATAAGTATAGTGGCTGTTTTATTGGCTTTTGGAAAGTGTAGTGGCTGTTTTATTGGCTTTTAAAAAGTGTAGTGGCTGTTTTATCGGCTTTTGGATAAGTGTAGTGGCTGTTTTATTGGCTTTTGGGAAGTGCAGTGGCTGCTTTATCGGCTTTTGGATAAGTGTAGTGGCTGTTTTATCGGCTTTTGGCAAGTGTAATGGCTGTTTTTATGGGCTTTTGGAAAGTGTAGTGGCTATTTTTATACCATTAGAGTTCCTGGAGGGCTTTTTTGAAAGTGTAATGCTTATTTTATTTTTATGCTATTGGCACATGGTTTTCGGGCATTCTCTCATGTTTTATAGTTTTCTCTTGTATTACACAGGTCTTATGATGATCTAGAACCATTTCTAACATTTTACTGACATACCGGTTGCTTTTGAGGTCTTCTCAATATTCCAATGCTAGCATGTAAGAAACTATGTAGAGATGTCTTTTATAACCCAACCTTAAGCTCTGATAGTGGTATTATTGTTTTTATTCAGCTTTTCTGTTTTTGTATGGTTATATTGTTAGCCTGGTGTATCGTCTTTACCAGTTAATTGACACTTTATTAGATAAGGATAGTAAGGGTAGGTGCCTCTCCCCTTTTATCTAGGCTTGAGACTAGCACTAGGATTTGCTCCTAATGGCAGGGTTAACGCCTCCCTTCCATATTCTTATTTTTTATTTGTTCTTTAGGTGTCTGCTAGATGTATACACAGCACAGGGGTAAACTTCCACTTTTTAAAGTTGTAGACTCACGAGAAAATCATCATCTTAGGATTACATTCTCTTAAGCACTGCTTGTAATGCTGTAATGGCCATATGCATATGTCGTTATTCCATCCTCAGCAACAAATCTTTTATCGTCGTATGGAGTCAATGCAATTTTATTCACTTGCACTGTGGTAACAGTATGCTTTCGTGACAGGATCAGATTCATGGGCGTCCGTACTATTTCTCTGGATTTAAGACAGTCTGTGTAGCTGTCGAATGTGATGTGCTGCTTAATAGAGCCACGTTTTATACCTTTAATCTTTTTTATCATTGAGCCGTGGATATCTAGCGCATACATCTTAGGTCGCAGTCCGACAAAGCGTTGGATGATTTTACCATTAGCCTCATCTTTAAATTTTCCAAGCACTTTCTTGTTTAGAGCTGAATAGCATATATGGTTTGTAGGATAATCAGCCGTATCCAGATGCTCAAGAAAACGTAGTTTGTCCTTGTACACATCTTCAGTTGTAACTTTATGGATGAATGAATCAGTGTCCATATACATCAGCTTCAGGTTTTCAACTCCATAATGTGGTAACAACACATCATAATGATAGTGGTACATTAATGTCTTGGAGATGTCCAACACACTCATTCCAATGTATATAGGCTTGTTGAAGACGATATGTCGGGAGGCCATATGCACAGCAGCTAGATTGGTAGCATATATTGTTCGATCGATAAACGTAGGCTTTGCAATTAACTTTTCCAGAGTCTTCTCGTTTGCCACCAACCGTATATCCACACGATTACGAAGGTTCTCCATTGTTTTTCCAAACATAGCATTGTTGAACAGTTTGTAGAGATCCTTCTCAAAATAGTTTGCAGCCTTTTGTCGTAGTCTGTTGTTAAATTCCACATACGGTTTTAACCACTGTGACTGTCGGAATTATAGCACACGATGGATTTTTGTTAGTCGTAGTCCATGACTAAGAGCTTGCTTTAAAGTCATGTAATGCACTACATACTTCTTTCGTGATCCAAGGTGAGGAATTAACTTCTTTGTAGTCGAGTCCTTTGGTTTCAGACACTCAGGCAGGAATGGTAAATCATTATGCAGATCATGGAGTTCAGCAGGATACTCGATGTCAACATCTAATATGTATCCATGAGGATCATCTTCTTCTAGTCTTTGTAAGTTTATTTCTTCAGGTGAAATCCACCAAAAGGAAGGGCGTGACACATTGCCAAACCATATTGGTTATTAGCGTCATCGTATGTGATGAATTGGGTTGGTTTCGACGGATCAAACTTGTCCATGTAAGTGTTATTAGCCTCTGCATACCGATGTGAAACTTGGCATAAACCTCCTCTTATGCCGGATTCCACCATGAGTAGTTGGTCATAATCTTGCAACAGTTCCAGTTCGATTCCAGTATACAGTAACATGGCGTCCCATGTAAGTCCTGGAGAGGTGAAATAATGTGCTGGATCACCTTTGTGCGTTTTGAGAGTTTGCTCTCTGAATGTCTCAAAGACATCGGCTAGAAGAAGAACATCCGAGGTTAAGTAGAGGTCACTGTATTCACCCAGGTTTCTCACATTGAGCAGTCTCCATACATTTCTAGCATGTTCGTAGTCAACATCACTAATTTCTTCTTCGTTCAATTTATTGTAGAAGTAGTTCTTAGGAGGCAGGCAGGTCTCGTTCAAGACATCCCATGATGTGACGTAATCATAGGGAAATACACCCTTACGTGTCATCAACTTCAACTTGTCTTCTCCGAAGTACTTCAATGTTTCAGGATATGAGATTAGATTTTTTACCAGCTTATCCAAGCTTGTACTCAGGAACCGAAAGCTATCCACAAAACCGGAGCTTTATATCTCCGACATACTTGGAGAATGAGATATAGCTTTCTTCAGAGTTAGGAATTACCTCCACACGTTCACTTGTACATCCCAACTCCTTAACAATGAAATGAGAGTCATATGCACTAAGGTTATGTATGAAGACAGGAATATATTTAAGTGTTTTACAGGCTAAATTGCATTCATTGTGAAGACTTCCTCGATATTCACCGCTGATGTGATCATGATCGCGTACTTTGTAGTTCTTGTCCGTAAAGGTTTTTCCACACCAGTAGCATACTATAGAAGACTCAAAATCCTTTTGCTGTTGATTCGTAAGTTTCAGAGGCTTGGTAGATTTATATATATATATTATCAATCTCCTTTGCAAGGGATGTTAGATATTCCATAAACTTCTGAGCAGCATCATAACCACGATATACAGAGGGCTGCTTAGGAAGACTAGTTTCGAGGTGTTCAACGCTGGATGACGGTCTCACGTAAACACAGAAGCTCATTGCTGTGTGCTCTTGATAAGGGGTTGTATAGGAAGTTTCAGGACTGGGAATACACGTATGACATGGAGTGAGAATACTCTCAAAATCCGCATAGATGACATAAGGTACTTTCAGCATCCTCTCCACATTTTTAAACTGTACAATTGATTTCTCCATGGTGGGCATAACTACCCTTGCAACATTATGCTGGCTACAGATGGATGCATGTTCTTGCAGTTTTTCCAGTCCGCTTTGTCCATATCGATTGTCAAAGTGAGTAAAGCACCGCTTGCAGGTATTTATCACTCCATCGTGCTTAGTTTTCTGACGTCGAACGAGCTTCTCAAAATTCTTGATATATACATAGTGATGTTTTCCACTACTATCACTCAACAGTAACAGGTCACGGTGCTCAGGTAGTTCAGTGTCAGCAACCTTTATCGGATACACTTCATGCTTCTCATCCAGCCCGAAAACGTTGATAGACATCCTATTAAGCTTCTCAAATTTAGGTATTTGAGAAAGTGGAGTAGGACAGGAAACGCAGCTGAAGCCGTACTTATCATGAAGCTGTTTGTATTTACTCACACGCTGTGCATTCTTCTCGATGAATTTGGCTAGTACAGAATATACGAAGCATAGCTCATCAGTTAAATTCTGGATGTTAATGCAGGCTTTTCTTGCTTCAACAGATGGCGGTAGGGGTATGTAACTACTTCCCCGTAACGGATTGTACTTGTTTATACGGAGTCGAACTCCTTCCATAGCAAGCAAAGCCCAGTTGCTGCCCTTAAGTTGTGACTCCTACATTTCAGTGGCCAATTTTCTTGTATTTCGCTTCCAACGTTGAATCTAGATCCGTTTCTAGAAACACAGGCTGATTCCGTGTTTTAAATGTTTCGTCACAGGTTTCTCCGATACTGTTTACAAATCGGCACTCAACCAGCAGATTAATTTTCACACTCTTGTGAATACCAAGCTCTTTATGCACTGCCTGGATTATTCGTTGTTTGGCCTCATGCAGGTACATAATCAGGTCCTTAGATGAATCGCATCGTATAAAATACGATTTCAATCGTCCTTCGAACGCTGTCTCGTATTCTTTCATGTCAAGGTCCTCCATTGTGGCTAATATGTGATGTTTGGTAAGCGGAATGGAAAAACTGCAAGAACATGCATCCATCTGTAGCCAGCATAACGTTGCAAGGGTAGTTATGCCCACCATGGAGAAATCAATTGTACAGTTTAAAAATGTGGAGAGGATGCTGAAAGTACCTTATGTCATCTATGCGGATTTTGAGAGTATTCTCACTCCATGTCATACGTGTATTCCCAGTCCTGAAACTTCCTATACAACCCCTTATCAAGAGCACACAGCAATGAGCTTCTGTGTTTACGTGAGACCGTCATCCAGCGTTGAACACCTCGAAACTGGTCTTCCTAAGCAGCCCTATGTATATCGTGGTTATGATGCTGCTCAGAAGTTTATGGAATATCTAACATCCCTTGCAAAGGAGATTGATAATATATATATATATATAAATCTACCAAGCCTCTGAAACTTACGAATCAACAGCAAAAGGATTTTGGGTCTTCTATAGTATGCTACTTGTGTGGAAAAACCTTTACGGACAAGAACTACAAAGTACGCGATCATGATCACATCAGCGGTGAATATCGAGGAAGTCTTCATAATGAATGCAATTTAGCCTGTAAAACACTTAAATATATTCCTTTCTTCATACATAACCTTAGTGGATATGACTCTCATTTCATTGTTAAGGAGTTGGGATGTACAAGTGAACGTGTGGAGGTAATTCCTAACTCTGAAGAAAGCTATGTCTCATTCTCCAAGTATGTCGGAGATATAAAGCTCCGGTTTTGTGGATAGCTTTCGGTTCCTGAGTACAAGCTTGGATAAGCTGGTAAAAAATCTAATCTCATATCCTGAAACATTGAAGTACTTCGGAGAAGACAAGTTGAAGTTGATGACACGTAAGGGTGTATTTCCCTATGATTACGTCACATCATGGGATGTCTTGAACGAGACCTGCCTGCCTCCTAAGAACTACTTCTACAATAAATTGAACGAAGAAGAAATTAGTGATGTTGACTACGAACATGCTAGAAATGTATGGAGACTGTTCAATGTGAGAAACCTGGGTGAATACAGTGACCTCTACTTAACCGCGGATGTTCTTCTTCTAGCCGATGTCTTTGAGACATTCAGAGAGCAAACTCTCAAAACGCACAAAGTTGATCCAGCACATTATTTCACCTCTCCAGGACTTACATGGGACGCCATGTTACTGTATACTGGAATCGAACTGGAACTGTTGCAAGATTATGACCAACTACTCATTTGGTATGAAAGAAAACGGACAACAGTGCCGTTTGCCAAACTAATATTTGGAGAGAGCAGCAGAATCACCATGACAATTGTTACTTTTACATGCGCAAAGTTCCTGGCTATAACAAAAAAAATAAGGCCGGAATTAAATATCCAAATCTGAACTTTGCTACATGGCCTATTCCTCATGGACTCGAATTACTCATACCTACACCACCAGCAGCTCCGTGACTTCTGACAAATAGTTGGTTTCTGATCCAGAATAGTTTGACAATTCACCACAACAGTTTAATCAATATGAGTATGATTTAATGAGGCCTCACAAAACTAAAAAGTTAATTACTAGGCTCGATACTACAGGAGAAGAATTTGTTATCACCTGGCATTACATTTTCATAGTATAGGAATCGCGAAATACAGTTCCACAAGTACTATGCGGAAGATCAACTTGTGTTTTGTGTGTAATCTTATTCAATAGATGGGCAGGGAAGCACATGCGCCAAGTAATTGGCACCTTCTTATTGATTCTTCTAAATGAAATCTTAAGGCAGTGCTGTGGTCCTTAGCGTCCCATTCTATATTGGGCGTGAAAGACCGGTAATTTTGCTCAGAGGCCTCTTTATCAGGCTTGGGGTCCTTTCATGTGCCGTAAATCTACGGCGCGGGACCACCGGCTTTTCTTCCGTTCCGAAGGAAGTCATGCTAAAGATGTTTACGCCCAAAAAGAATCCATCACCCTCTACCGATTTGAACCCGCAAAATTCGGGAACTGGAGGCTAGCATGGTAACCACTACACCACAGAGGACGACTTTCCAGGGGTTACCTGCTCTCTTTCGGGTATATGCACAATATGTGGGGATACTACTTAACTGTCGTCCGTGGTGTAGTGGTTACTGTAACCTTAATATGCTTCACTGAAAAAACACATATAGGTTGCTTCGAAATAACTTTCGGGGATCATAGTGATTGTTCTACTTTTCATTATCTTTCCTCTGATTAGTGCTAGCATCTTTCTTGCACGAGTAGGTGGGCACATGGGGGCAAAATGGAGGTATTGGGGTCTAACTCCGGTCCCCGAATTAAAATGTGGGAGACCAGTAGCCTCCAACAATTATGTCACGGTGATATCGGGAGTGTCTTCACTATAGGTCGCGAGGGTACTACTCCACCGTGGACTTGACCTGTGCAATACCACAAGCTATGGTTAGGTAAGCCGACTTCTACGGACTATCGTGAAAATTTGTTACCTTCAAGGGGACGGAACCCTTCTTAGGGGAGCCTAGTAAAATGGGTTGGGTAGGTAGGTAGGTAGAGCATGTACACCCGCTAGTTGCTGCCCTAAAGTTTAGGAACCATTATTTCCATGCCACTAGCAAATAAAGTCACGGGGTTTGGGTAAAATATATCTAACATATCCCCAGAGAATTCCCTCGAACCTCCCACATTTAAAACGATACCTTAGAAGTGATTTGTTATTCTTACCTTCGCCCGGGAAGATGCAGCTGCCGTCATCTTGGGGTATTCAGAGTTCTACACTCGCGAAAAGTTAAGGTATCGTAAAGGACTACCAAGTGCCGCAGTTTAGTGTAGCAACATCGTGCCGAAAATCCGGGGTTTATAAATGAACCCGATCCTACGTCACCCCAAAGATTAACTTCCTGACTCTCGTCTGCCGAATCCACGTATATGGCCAACAACGAAATAAGGGTTAATGGCATCCCACTCAGCACTTCCTTAAACTTGAATTCCTGGTGTCTAACAACCGCTCGTTCCAAACTTAACATTATGCACATGCTAAACTCCTTCCTTTTTACAATAAATGTGATAAGGAAAAAAATGTATGTATACATATATATCTCCAAGATAACCGTTACAATATATTTGTTTATTTGAGGATACTTATTGATTACTCCATTTTAAATTACGAATTGAAAGGCGCGTGGTGTTTTAATTATGGGTTGACATTTCAGTCTTATAATTTATTTATTGTGGGCACAGGATCAAATATTAACGTTGTTAAACTGTTTTATAGAGAAGACAGAATTAATCGGATGCTTCCTGCATTGAATTTTTTGACGGTATATAATGATTTCTTGTCACATAAATTTAATTAAAAGTATTTTCATGGAGAGAAGATAGTTAACCTCTTTTTTTAGTTTTATTTATAGACGTTCCTAAACTGCTGTGGTCCTTAGTGTCCCATTCTATATTGAACGTGAAAGACCGGTAATTTTGTTCAGAGGCCTGTTTATCAAGCTTGAGGTTCTCTCACGTGCCGCAAATCTACGACACGGGACCACCGGCTTTACTTCCCTTCCGAAGGAAGCCATGCTAAGGATTTTTACGCCCGAAAAAAATCCATCGCCCTCCTCCGGATTCGAACCCGCGACCTCGGGAACATTCTAGAGGCTAGCATGGTAACCATTACACCACGGACGACAGTTAAGTAGTATCCCCACATATTGTGCATATACCCGAAAGAGAGCAGGTAACCCCTGGAAAGTCGTCCTCTGTGATGTAGTGGTTACCATGCTAGCCTCCAGTTCCCGAATTTTGCGGGTTCAAATCGGTAGAGGGTGATGGATTCTTTTTGGGCGTAAACATCTTTAGCATGACTTCCTTCGGAACGGAAGAAAAGCCGGTGGTCCCGCGTCGTAGATTTACGGCACATGAAAGGACCCCAAGCCTGATAAAGAGGCCTCTGAGCAAAATTACCGGTCTTTCACGCCCAATATAGAATGGGACGCTAAGGACCACAGCACTGCCTTAAGATTTCATTTAGAAGAATCAATAAAAAGGTGCCAATTACTTGGCTCATGTGCTTCCCTGCCCATCTATTGAATAAGATTACACACAAAACACAAGTTGATCTTCCGCATAGTACTTGTGGAACTGTATTTCGCGATTCCTATACTATGAAAATGTAATGCCAGGTGATAACAAATTCTTCTCCTGTAGTCTCGAGCCCAGTAATTAACTTTTTAGTTTTGTGAGGCCTCATTAAATCATACTCATATTGATTAAACTGTTGTGGTGAATTGTCAAACTATTCTGGATCAGAAACCAACTATTTGTCAGAAGTCACGGAGCTGCTGGTGGTGTAGGTATGAGTAGTTCAAGTCCATGAGGAATAGGCCATGTAGCAAAGTTCAGATTTGGATATTTAATTCCGGTCTTATTTTTTTTGTTATAGCCAGGAACTTTGCGCATGTAAAAGTAACAATTGTCATGGTGATTCTGCTGCTCTCTCCAAATATTAGTTTGGCAAACGGCACTGTTGTCCGTTTTCCTTCATACCAATACAATAATCCCACAACACAGCTGTTACATGCAATGTGAGGTGCGAATGATTTATCCTGATCAACATTCCCTTTGAAATATGAGTAATATAGGTTCTTAATTTGTGAGTCCATTTTATGTACCTTCCTGTCAAACACATTCCAAGGACTTTGTAGGCACTGTGTCCTTGCGTAATCCTGATGTACTATGCATGTAGAAGATGAACATGTGTGTTAACACAAGTTTTCAGCTCAACTGAAGTTGAGATCTATGATAACTGTAAATGTAAACATAGAAAACCTCATAAGAAGACAGACCTGACCCATACAACATAACTGATAAGTGCTGGGAAACATCTGGGTGATAAGGGAGGATGGAAGTGAGCCATAATTTTTGCAATATCCATGGGTACCTCAATGCCTAACACCCATTGCTATTCTTGTAACACCCATTTTTACTTAAAAATTAGTGTTTCTTTTTCTACAAACAACTTCCTGACATCAATGCAAAGCCCTTATCCTTGGCTTTGAGTTTTAATTTTTCTAATCTTTTTGCCATTTCAATTTACAGGGTTTTTAAAACTATTACTTCAGATAACAGGTCAATTTTCCCATTTTATTTTGCAATGGAATGTAAATAAAATGCTTATATATCAATACCTTCATACATTTAACAAAGTACTACAATCAGGCGCATTAAATTGTCTAAATTATTTAGTTTATTTAATTTCGAGTCTTTAGTGTCTGGGTGTAACACCCGTTACTATGGAATGGCTGAAATATTCACTATGCAGCAAAACAGGCATAGTGACATAAAAAAACCTACAACAAATATTCTATTACCACCTCACATCGAGCTACTTCTTTGCAAGAAGAAAGAATGTCGTAAGCTATGAGAGCAAACAAAATTGTTGCTGTACAAAATAGCATATAATAGGGCCACTAAAAGTCTTCAAAATGCACTTAAACAACAGCAGGGTATAGCCA
This sequence comes from Deroplatys truncata, assembly GCA_030765065.1. NCBI lineage: Eukaryota > Metazoa > Arthropoda > Insecta > Mantodea > Mantidae > Deroplatys > Deroplatys truncata. The sequence continues at coordinate 4,112,167 of CM060980.1, read as the reverse complement.
CACACAATTTTCCCCATTATTAAATGTTTGTGATGGAAAAAGATTAAAATTCTGACTAAACATCTCGGTGGAATACCGCACTACAAATAAACAATAAATGGTACACTTCATCAGAAGATAAAGCTCCCATTGTCTCTGAAATGCTACAAACCCTAATACTGATTCATACTTTACTAGGCACATAGTTGAAGATTTTCCAACCCATTGCAACCCTCTCCCCAAATCTTCCATTTCACTCCAGCACAGGTTTGAAATGCAATGAACGGATCTCCAGAGAAGACATCACCTGGACACGTTATGATCACCTTGAAAAACCGTAGTACTAGTAACGGAAATGTATAACACAATAATTAGAAGCTGCAAACTCGCTGAAGTAGTAATGATACCAAAACCAGGAAAATCTAAGTCATATCATTCCATAAGGCTTTTAATGTTTTCCAAAATGTTCAAACATTTATTCCTACCTCATCTGATTGGTCCTCTACAACCACTTATACCAGGCACACCCATTTGAATTTAGACCTAACCATTCTTGTCCTCAACAACTACATTGAGTAGTAGATGTAATACTTCACACTTATGAAGAAATTTGTTTATTTTGTCCTATTCCTGGACACAGATAAAGTGTGGCATGCTGGGCTCTTGCACAAAATAAAACCTTCTGTTAGTGATACCATATTCTTATTCACTAAATCTTATCCGTATGAAAGAATGTTCTCTGTAAAATGCAATCTTCAACTCAGAAAATACAGACAGGATTCTCCCAAGGTGGAGTACTCGCTCCATTCCTATACCTGGTCTTTAGCTCTGATTTTCCAAAACATGGCAACCCAATAATTTCACAGTTTACAGACGATGTAGCTATCCTCCAGATGTCACAGTAGTTGAAGAACTACAATCTTACACAGACAAAGTTGAAGAGTGGTGGAAAAACTGAAGAGTGAAAATGAATCCAAAGAAATCAAAACCAGTGACATTCACCTAGAAAAGAAATACTGTCAATTGTGCAATAGGATTTGGTAATGAGACAGTGCCACAATCAAAAACAGTGAAATATCTTAGATTAACTCTTGATACAAGATTAATCTGGAATGAACTTGCAGCTGATTTCATCAAGAAGCTTAGAAAATTCATCAATTAAAATTCCTGATCAGATACTTCGCCTTTACCATTATCTTCTGTAAGGCTGGTCTACTTATCATTAATGAGACCTATTTGGATGCATGGTTATTCAGTCTGGGGCTCTGCATCTAAAACTCAAGTCAACAGAATACAAACTACACAGAATTGGATCCTTTGCCTAAAAGGGAATGCACCTTGGCACATTTGCAACTCAACACTTCATAAAGATCTTCTTACAGTGACAGTAGATACCTCCCTCCAATCCTGCTACATACACCTCTTCACTTCCTTCAGTGAACATGGAAATAAAAAAAAACTAACACAGAAACCTCAGCATATGCCACAAGAGTAAGCACGAAGAAGACCGAAATAAAAACAACATACAAACCTTCTAATATGAAATTTCATCTCACACTATGTAACTATGGAGGACAGTCATTGGTCTGCAACCTCACCACATTTTTTGTGATTCTTTGTGAATAACTGCATATATGAGGAAAACTAACTATACTGCAATGCATAAAAGTTTTCAATAAATTAAAAATAATAATAAGCTTCAGTGCATCATTTGGTGACTAAATGGACAGGATGCAAAGTTTGAACACCTGGGAATATAAAAACAGGGCAGCAATGCAACAGATGCTTAACTAACTTTTCCATGCATGTAACAGTGCGTATTTGCAGAGGAGTTGATGGTTATGAATGGAACCTAAAAACCCAAGCCATGCTTGGTTTTTTTCCAGCTGCAGCGCTTATGTCAGACCCCAACTTATGAAAATAGGTATGGGTATAGGGCGGATGAACCATGTTAATGCACATGAATATGGGTGGGAAGTGCGAGGCATAAGGCTTTAAATTGTTACTTAATTTAACAGTCAGGGAGCATGGAACAGGATTATTGCTTTGACTTTCGTCACATAAACAGTGACATATATTGGTCTTCTTTTACCATATCAAGGATTGGGTATTTATCAGTTCTGCATGGAAGGTATGTTTTGATCAGGGGTCTTATCAGGGGTCATCCTTCCAACATGGTTGAACCAGTTTTCTTCATATTGTACACCTTCAACCATTGTTGATTTCATCCCTAATTCTTTCCTTATGTTTGCACTTCTCACTTTATCTCTTAGTGTTATTCCCATCAACCATCTCAGAAATCTATTTCTGAAGCCTCTAATCTGCTTTTGTCCTCCTTTCTTAATACCCATGTGTCACTTCCATATATAATATTGGTTTTGCTATTACATTAAGTAGTCTCAATTTAATTTCCTTCCACATTGATTTCCCAAGATATGTTTTTATAGCTCAATTTACTGAATTATATTTAATAAGTCGTCTTTATTCATCTTATAAACTGATACTTCACATCCAAGATAATGTATTATTCATTTTTGTTCATTAAAAAATGCTTCATTGCCTATAATAAAAAATATTTTTAACTTATTACCACTACAATAGCCAACCTAAGCAAACATTGCTTGACATCTTTTTCATTCATAATGGTTAAGCAATTAAGTGATTATTCACACAAGAATTTTTTTCAAAATTATGTTACATTAATTTTACGTTAGCTGAATATATTATACCGCAGATATCTTTCTCTTTTAGGTGCTGGTGGAGGAAGAGAATCCTAACCAGATGAATAATGTAGAGGTTTTTGATTTACCCATTCTGAAGATGAGATATTGCCTATTGTTGTTTATGACATGATAATAGAAAGAAACACAGGCAGAGGGAGCATTAGATAAAGACTTCAACAGTGATTATGACTTAAACTAAAAGTGGTGGGCCTGAAGATGATGCTTTGAACAGAGTGAGGGCTTGATTGTGGTAATGATGTTCTTGATATGAATAAAGATGTTCACAGTGATGCTGATTATATTTCAAGTAACACAGATTGTCATCCTCTGTGGTGTAGTGGTTACAATGCTAGCCTCTAGTTCCTGAGGTCGCAGGTTCAAACCTGGTGGAGGGCGATGGTTGGCTTCCTTTGGAAGGGAAGTAAAGCCGGTGGTACCGTGTCATAGATTTACGGCATGTAAAAGAACCTCAAGCTGATAAAGAGGCCTCTGAGCAAAATTACCGGTATTTCACGCCCAATATAGAATGAGACGCTAAGAACCATAGTTGTTAAAGAGTGTCCATAAATAAAACTCAATTTACTTGCTCATTCATATTAAAAAATGTATCTCTCCCTCCTAGCCTTCTCCGTGTTTACGGTCCTTTATATCTAAAACATTCACTTCAGGATTTCATATAAATCTATCACTTGTTTATCAATACACTTGTCTTTACTTTGTCTAATTTGTTCCCTTCTATTCATTCTATAGTCACTCTCCCTCCCTATTCTGTTAACTCCCCCATTATTACTGCTTCTGTTTTCCCACAATTCTCACAGAGCCTACACTATTTCTATATGTATGGCACACTTTCCTACTCCATAAATCTATTTCTGTTGGCTCCCTTGACGGTCCCACTTTGTTTCTGTCCAAAATCCGTAAACTCCCATTGGGTGTCAACACAATGCTTTCTTCTTCCACCAATTCGCCACTCTGAAACCACGCCTCTGCCCTGCCCACAACCATATTATGTGGCGATTGAACTTACTTCCTCCCTCCGCGATGATGACGCTTTCCTAACTTTGCCAGCTGTTGCCCATACGTTGAAGAATGTAATTTGTTACGTATTAAAATTACATAAATTATTTAATCTGCCCCACAATTGGAAGCCAACTTGTAGTAGTTGTTCTCTTCTACTATTGAAGTTTTACTGTTGTTGTTGTAAGCCACACGCTTGGAAGCCAACTTGAAGAAGTGTGCTGTTATGTAATAATAGTTGCTTTATGTAGTTTGTATTTAAGGAGTTTTTGGAACACGCTTTGGGCGTCGGTTTAGAATTTGATGTTTACGTAATATTACTTATGTTTAAATTTGCCTCGGCTGCGTCAGTCTTACTTTAGAGTCATGTATCTTATTGTAGACATCACAGAATTAAACTTTTAAATTAACTTCTTTTATTTAAATTCTTGCACATATTTATAAACCACTACACTTTTTAAAGAACTGTGAGAAACTTTTACACATTCACTTAACGTGTATATCTGTTTTTACTATTCACCCGTAGAGAACACATTTTCCCATCTGTACTCTATCAAGTCTCGCCAGCAACTGAATAACCCTCAACGGTCAAAATCCTTAAGCTTCAGTATTGCAAGTCTCTAATTGGCTAATTCTAGTCCAATAGAATATTTGCATTTAACTTAAAACTTTTCTTTGCTGTTGATTGGCTAATTTAAAACTGTTACAGAATTTACGTCATCCTCGCTCTAATCATGACTAGTACATTTCAAAACTGTAAACACATTATTGCCACAATTACCTCATTATTACTCATTGTTAGCAACCTAAGACTTATTATTCTCACAGTTCTTGCATTATTAGAGTATGTAATGTAATCACATAACATTAATAAAATATGTTTACAATAAAAATAAGCTTTTGAAAATGACTGTTACATGCAATTTAAATAATTATAACATATATATTGTTTCAAGGCGGGCTGTTATTGAATTTACCTATTATAAAATACAATTGAAATTATTCAGGTATTAAAATACTGCCTCAACGTCACTCTGATCTGACGTCACTGCCTCGTCTCCTAATCTTTTCTCTGACACAGCCATCTTCTTCCCGCCAGCCCCACGTAGCAGTGGCGTAACTTCCATATATCCATCCTTCTCCGATTACCAATCGCTCTTTGGACTTCCTTCCGATCTGCATTCCTTCTCTCTGGTCTCGGATGTATTTGGCTGAAACATTTCCTGCTCCTTCAATCTGCTGCTCCTTGTGTCTCTTTCGCATCCAGCCACCATGCGCCCATCGATGCACAACCATAAGTTCTTCATGAAGGCCTGTTTCCCTTCCATTCTTGCCGCTTCATTTGTTGTATTAAATCTTTCCTCAAGGCCCGTTGTTCCACCGATAAATTTCTGTTTATAAAGATATTTGTTCTTTTTAGTTGCTATGTTTTCTTTAACACGTCATAAACAAACTGCATTGACGTAAATCTTGCAACTATCATTCTGGCTCCTCTTGATCTCCCCACTCTGAATGCTTCCTTAATCTCCCAGTCCTGTAGCACCATTCCAAGCTTTCCTTCTATAATCTCTCTAACCTCTTCAACAGGCCATACTCCATTCCTTTCTTTCACTCCTGTTATTTTTTGCTATTGTTCCAAAAAAAAAAAAAAACGTTCAGAAGATGCTTTGAAATTATTGAATTTACAAAAAAGATCTATTAAATTCACAATAGAAAAAGAAGAAAATGGCCAATTACCTTACCTAGACATCAGGATCATCAGAAATAAGGCACACAACAAACTAACGTTCGGCATTTACAGAAAACCAATTCACACAGAAAATTATATTAAAAACAATAGCTACAATCTTACAAGCCACAAACATGCAATTTTAAATAGTATTACAAACAGGTTAGTACATATACCAATGGAGAAAGAGGAATACCAGGAAGAATACCAACACATTATCAACATAGCCACTATGAATGGATACCAGAAAAAAATCAATAGATAAGAAGATAAAAAGGTTTGAAAGACAGAAATACATCCAACAAATGACTACGTTACTCAGACAAAAACCACAAGCATTAGAAAATTCACTTATCACCCTTGGACACATCATAAATTTCAAAGAATTTTCAAGAAATACAGCATCACCCTGCCTCCACAGAATAACCACAATATACAGAAACTACTATGCAACAGAGAAAAAGATCCTATACCCAACGATAAATCAGCTGGTATATATCAAATTGTTTGTAATGACTGTAGCCTGGTATCATAGGAAGAACCAAAAGAAATCTTGAAATAAGACTTAAAGAGCATATGAGATGCATTTACCAAAAGCAGCCAGATAAATCAGCAGTAGTACATCATTTCTGGTCTTCAAACCATGAGATCACTCCAAACATAAAACTCTTAAAACCGATCAACAGCAGCAATGAATTGGACATCTGGGAAAAAATACATATTGTCAAACACAGGAATCACCTAATGAATTTCGAACTGCTGCCACCCAGCAGCCTTTGGAGGTTCATCAGCCCAGCACCAGAGAACACCACTAGCCACACACATTCCCCAGACAATAACCGGCAAAATCAGTTGAAAACATGCTGACGATGGGAGCAAACTGTCTCCTGAAACGCGTTCAAGTAAGAACATTTTAGTGATAGATTTCAACTCTCTCTGATAGACATACCAATCCATTCTCTTCCATAACTTAGAGTTTTGATATTACTGTTGTTGTTGTTCACCAATGGCACTGGGGATTAATTGATCTGCATCATTTTCCCTTACTTTTTTATTAAATAGGGATATTTAATTTTTAAGCTGGTCATCAAGTGCAACTTCTATTCAGGTTTCCAAACAGTAACTACAGCTACAGACAATTGTTGGTTACTCACTTCACTATATTTCCAAAATGCATGGTCAGTTTTGGTACAATTAATGCTTCTATCCTTTCCAAACAACAGACAATACCAGAAAAATATTGCATTCAGATCAGCACTGCTAACTAACCAGTCACACTTGATACACATATTAAACTGAAAATGTCTTGCACAAAAGCTCTTTTATAATACATAGAGACAATATTATATAACTAGATACTACCTGGTACCTCGGCAGTTCACTTTCTTGAGGAAAACAATACTGCACTGTTATTGATATACTCTCTCTGTTAACTTCCTTCCTATACTAGCTTCAGTTGGAGCAGGAAAACATGCACATAGCTTGTGACCTCAAGTCTCTTGCTGTTCAATTGATGCGGAAGGGACATTGTTTCGGCTCAGCTCACAATGCTCTCATGTTATTAATAAATTTGAATTATGTCCCTCTCTGTGTTCAGTGTGCTGGCCTTCAGATGAGTTCCCGGGTTCAGTTCCCAGAGTTATTGCAGTTATAGATACAGAAGCAGTGATTTGATTCTCAATTTTTGAAGATTTAGAAGCTTGTAACAGTGATGTGTCATAATTTAAAATAGAGAGTTGAGGGTTGTTACACTACATCACTATGATATTCTTACTTGAACGCGTTTCGGGAGACGGCTTGTTCCCATCGTCAGCATTTTCTCTCAACTGATTTTTGCCGGTCATCGTCTGGAGGATGTGTGTGGTTTGTGGTGTTCTCTGGTGCTGGGCTGATGAACCTCCAAAGGCTGTTGGGTGGCGGCAGTTCAAAATTCATTAGGTGATTCCTGTGTTTGACAATATGTATTTTTTCCCAGATGTCCAATTCATTGCTGCTGTTGATCGGTTTTAAGAGTTTTATGTTTGGAGTGATATCATGGTTTGAAGACCAGAAATGATGTGCTACTGCTGATTTATCTTGCTGCTTTTGGTAAATGCATCTCATATGCTCTTTAAGTCTTATTTCAAGATTTCTTTTTGTTCTTCCTATATATACCAGGTTACATTCATTACAATCAATTTGATATATACCAGCTGATTTATAGTTGGGGATAGGATCTTTTGTTCTGTTGCATAGTAGTTTCTGTATGTTGTGGTTATTCTGTGGAGACAGGGTGATGTTGTATTTTTTGAAAATCCTTTGAAATTTATGATGTGTCCAAGGGTGATAAGTGAATTTTCTATATGCTTGTGGTTTTTGTTGTCTGAGTAACGTAGTCATTTGTTGGATGTATTTCTGTCTTTCAAACCTTTTTATCTTCTTATCTATTGTTTTTTTCTGGTATCCATTCATAGTGGCTATGTTGATAATGTGTTGGTATTCTTTCTGGTATTCCTCTTTCTCCATTGGTATATGTACTAACCTGTTTGTAATACTATTTAAAATTGCATGTTTGTGGCTTGTAGGATTGTAGCTATTATTTTTAATATAGTTTTCTGTGTGCGTTGGTTTTCTGTAAATGCCAAACGTTAGTTTGTTGTGTGCATTATTTCTGATGATCCTGATGTCTAGGTAAGGTAATTGGCCATTTTCTTCTTTTTCCATTGTGAATTTTATAGATCTTTTTTGTAAATTTAATAATTTCAAAGCATCTTCTGAAAGTTTTTTCGGAACAATAGCAAAAATATCATCTACATACCTATACCAGGTTTTGAATAGATGTGGGAAAGATTTAGTAATATGGGATTCAAAATGGCTCATATATAGTTCTGCTAAAAATGGTGAAAGGGGGTTTCCCATAGTTAGGCCTGAGGTTTGTTTAAAGATTTTGTGATGGAATGAAAAGAAATTCTGGTCCAGACATAATTTTGTTAGTTTCAGGTAATCTTCTTTTTGTGCTCTAGGTGTGCCATTGTTTAATATCCAATTTTCTAGGAGTGGTAATAATTCTTCTTTTGGTATGCTTGGGAAGAGTGCAGTGACATCAAATAATACCATCATGTCTGTGGGTGGTATATTTATATTTGAAAGGTGACTGGTTAATTCTAAAGACTTTTTTATGCTAAGACTTTTGAACATAGGCATGGAGTTGAAGGTATTTGAAAGCTATTTTGCTAGTTTATATGTGGGAGAGTTTATGTTATTCACTATGGGCCTCATTTTGTTGCCGAGTTTGTGTATTTTTGGTAGTGCATATAACCTAGGTATGATGGGAAAATCTGGTTTAATTCTGGATTTTTCGGCTTTTGTTAATGTTTTGGTTTCTATCAATGTATTCTGGAGTGACTTGGTGCAAACAACAAACTAACAAACAACAAACTAACGTTTGGCATTTACAGAAAACCAATGCACACAGAAAACTATATTAAAAATAATAGCTACAATCCTACAAGCCACAAACATGCAATTTTAAATAGTATTACAAACAGGTTAGTACATATACCAATGGAGAAAGAGGAATACCAGAAAGAATACCAACACATTATCAACATAGCCACTATGAATGGATACCAGAAAAAAACAATAGATAAGAAGATAAAAAGGTTTGAAAGACAGAAATACATCCAACAAATGACTACGTTACTCAGACAACAAAAACCACAAGCATATAGAAAATTCACTTATCACCCTTGGACACATCATAAATTTCAAAGGATTTTCAAAAAATACAACATCACCCTGTCTCCACAGAATAACCACAACATACAGAAACTACTATGCAATAGAACAAAAGATCCTATCCCCAACAATAAATCAGCTGGTATATATCAAATTGATTGTAATGAATGTAACCTGGTATATATAGGAAGAACAAAAAGAAATCTTGAAATAAGACTTAATGAGCATATGAGATGCATTTACCAAAAGCAGCAAGATAAATCAGCAGTAGCACATCATTTCTGGTCTTCAAACCATGATATCACTCCAAACATAAAACTCTTAAAACCGATCAACAGCAGCAATGAATTGGACATCTGGGAAAAAATACATATTGTCAAACACAGGAATCACCTAATGAATTTTGAACTGCCGCCACCCAACAGCCTTTGGAGGTTCATCAGCCCAGCACCAGAGAACACCACAAACCACACACATCCCCAAGACGATGACCGGCAAAAATCAGTTGAGAGAAAATGCTGACGATGGGAACAAGCCGTCTCCCGAAACGCGTTCAAGTAAGAATATCATAGTGATGTAGTGTAACAACCCTCAACTCTCTATTTTAAAGTGATTTGATTGCTTCCCCTGAATACAGGCCATTGTTAAAGTGTACGAAAATATACACAAAGAGCAGCAAATATTTCAGAAATGATTAATAGTAATAGTAATAGCTTTATTGCCTGTAGACTTTGGGATACAAGGTTTTAGGCATGGTCAAGAATCTATACGATAGAATACAATTTATACGCATATTCAGATTACAAAAGAATCACTTAAAATGATATTTACACTTCACTTAATACCAATTGTGCTTATTTACAATTCACATAGTATAACTATAATATATTTACAAATCAGTTAAGTTGTACAGACATTTATCAGTTAGGTATTTTTTTAAGAGTTGATTAAAAGTATTTCCTTGTGCTAATTTGATATAACTGGGAAGTTTATTATACATAATGATACCTGCATGATATGGGCCTTTCTTGCTTGACGTTTTAGCCTTATAATCTCTATGATAATTATTTGAACCTCTAGTGATATACGAGTAATGATCTTTATTTAGTAGAGTAAACTCTCCTTTTGTTTTTATTAATAGAATTGCCTTATATACGTACGATATCACGGTTAGTATCTTCTGCTGTTTGAAAACTTCTTTGACAGATTGTCGATTTGTTAGATTAAAAATACATCTCAAGCTTTTTTTCTGTAATATAAGAATTCTATTTAATTTTAGATTACTAGTAGCTCCCCATATTTCAATACCATATTCAATGTGACAGTGGATTAACCCATAGTATGCCATTTGAGTACTTCACTTTCTAATTTGTAAGACAAGATTCTTAGCAAATATATATTAGCACATAACTTTTTACTGAGTATGTCTACATGGTTATCATAAGTTAGATTTTTGTCAATATAAATACCAAGAAATTTTATGCAGTTTATTTGGTCAATTTTTGTGCTGCCGGTATGAATTTCTATCTCATTCTCAATGCTGTCGCGAAGCTCAAATAGCATAATTTTTGTTTTATTAAGATTTATCTGTAATTGTGCATTTTTTAGGTAATTTGTTATGTGAGTTACAGATTTTGAGGCCTTTATTTCCAGCTGTTTAATAGTTTTGTCAGCACAAATTAAGGTAGTGTCGTCAGCATATGATATTATATTATAGTCGTCTGTACACTGCAAATTATTTACATAAAGCAAAAATAATAGCGGACCTAATACAGAGCCTTAAGGAACACCTGTTTTCACCACATCATATTTAGACTTAATATTTCGAATAGTATTACCTTGTTTAGACTGTATTTCTGTGCACTGAGGTCTATGTTTTAGGTAGGATGATAAAAGCTCATGTACTTTGCCTCTTACTCCATAGTTCTGTAACTTATATAGTAGTAAGTCATGACATACTGAATCAAAGGCTTTGGACAAGTCTAAAAATATTCCTACAGTTTTTTTATTTTCTTCTAAGTTTAGCATTATTTTGTGTAGGAATTCTGACACAGCAGTAATAGTTGAATATCCTTTTCGAAAGCCATGTTGGGACCGAAACAGAACTTTATTAGATTCCAGAAAGCCTACCAGTCTTCTGTTAATTACCTTTTCGTATATTTTTGCAAATAGAGATGTTAGGGTTATTGGCCTGTAGTTGCTGGCTATTAATGTCACAATGTGTATACTTTAACAATATCTGCTACACTTTTTCTGCAATAAGTTCTTGTCTTATTCATTAGTTTTTCAGAAAATTCAACACACCTATTGCTTTTTATTCCAAATGACAACACCTTAAACTTGTGATATTTTAATCAAAATCATTAGAGCCATTTTTGGCAAATAAAAAGTTAGGCATTTTTTCATGTAAAGGCATGTTTGGGACAGGATGAATTGCTTGAAAATCTTTGATTTGTATCCTTAGAGGTACCTACCTAGTTTGAAATCTGATGTTTTTCTTACTTTTCATTTTGAAATATGCTATTCACAGACTGAGACACATAAACACATAGAGACCTGTTTGTAAACATGCCTTTCATTTTATTAAAGGGACCTGAAAGCATGTATTTTTAGTGAAATTTTGATACTTAATTTTTAGGTTGAACGCAATAGGTTCTCTACCTTAGTTATGATATAGAGAAAGTAAAAATACAGTGTAATTATACCATGTGTGTATTAAGAATTTGTTATTAATTAATTTACTTTGTTTAAAGTACTTACATTTTGACTTATGCTCATTACTCTTCTTCTAAGAATCATTTTAGAGTAAGATTCATCTATTATTTTTTAAATAATCACAATGTATGCACTTTCAATGCACAGACCAGATAGATGATTAAATCTTTCTTGGCCAGTAGTGTTGTATATTTTTCCAGCCTCCAAAGACAAGAAAAAGAGTGCTCTCTGCTTGCTGAACTTCCCTACTTACATGCATATTGTAGCGGACCAGGTTGCACATATTTCGTATACCAGGAAGTGTGAAGTTCAGGTTAGCAGAATTCGTCCACGCTGCCTACGCCGAGTCAGCGCTTATGTATGTATTTATACTACAGGGCTTTGACTCGGTCGGGAGTTGCTGTGGAAGTTGCTATCAGGAAGTTGCTACGCGAGAGTTGCTACGAGAAAGTAATCAGAGATCAGTTATCACATTCGCCAACAGTTAACCAGGTAAGCATGCGACTCATCTAAGTTCTCTTGACTTGTCGGGGCTTCACCCCTAACTTCTATTGACTTGTCGGGGCTTCACCCCTAACTTCTATTGACTTGTCGGGGCTTCACTCCGATCTAATTGTTCGCACATCTAAAGCAACAATATAATTTATTGGGACAATGCATCCCCTGTGCTTTATTTAAATACCCCTATCCTAGAACGCTACCCTGGCCTGCCTACCATTCCAGTACCAACGCATCCCCTACCTCTGAGCTACCAACCCCCCTGTGTAATCACCTACTACGGGGGTAACCACCCCCGTGGGGTGTTACAACTTGGTGGAGCGCCGGGCACATGTAGGAGGCACCGACTACAATGTGACGGAGTCTCCGGTTATAATTGGGGAAAACATCCTTACCTCTTCCAGCCAGGGGATGTAATCAATTTTTTTTCTCTCTTTTCTTTTTGCAAGGTGTGAAACACGCCTCATTTTGGGATAACCTTTTACCTGAGGTTATCTGGTGAAGACCCACCCTCCCACCCTTTGCATCATGAGTTACCTACACAGAATATAGCTTATTTTTTTTTAACTTTTCTCAAGTTATGTATATTGTTTTAGTGTAGTACATTTAAGTTATTATGCATGGCTGAACCTGCTCAAAACTCTACTAGTCCTACTACTAAAGAGATTAGAAATCTGTGCGCAGAATTAGCAGCTATACAGGGGGAACAATTTAAATTCCAAGAATTTCTAGTCACAGATTTGAAAGGAATTTCAAACGAGATCGCGGCACACGCTGAGACGGCAAATCAAATACGTCTCCGCTCCGGCAAGATCGTTAACACTTCTAGCCCAAGCACAAGTAGGGTAGAAAAACAGTTAGCCATGAATAAGGGAGACGAACACACAAATACAATGAGTAAAATGGACTCACCTGTTTTAAATAGTAGGGTAACTGAAGCACCTCAACCCATGCACATTAGTCGTCCACCATTGGATCCGGGTAGCTTCGCGGGGAAACCAGGAGAAAGTGTAAGGGACTATCTCCATAAGTTTGAGTTGATAGCGCGTGCCAATAATTGGGACGACCAGCATAAGGCGCAGTATTTACCATGCTACCTTAATAGTACCGCACTAAACTGGTACAAAACCTTTGCCCATAGAAATAGGGACGCCCAATGGGAAACATTGAAGCAGGGGTTATTAAAAGCCTTCATTCACGCGGCAGAGGAGGAAATGATGGAGGTCAGACTAAGACAGAGGGTGCAGGACCTTAGTGAGCCCACAGAGCAGTACGCTTATGACATTATAGCTCTGTGTGATCTAGTAAACCCCGAAATGACAGAGAAGGAACGGGTAAAACACATCATCAGGGGCCTTAAACCATCACTAATAGAACAGGTACTGCCCTACAACCCACAAACAGTGGACGCTCTCATACAGTTCGTCCGCAGGGTAGAATCAGCCCGCTACCTAGCAGGAAAAAGGGTAGACCTAATCGATGCACAGGGAATTCCCCCTAGTATGCCAGACGATACCCTCCAGAAACAGGTATCAGATATGTCAAAGATGGTGGGTGAGTTAGCAAAACAGGTGCAAAACCTGACAATGAACCCCCGCCCTCCACCCCAGAATTACAATCCTCAGCATCAATCCGTTAGGAATTACGGACAGGCCCCCAGCGGCTATAGGACCACATATAGTCAAAGAAGAACGGTGTCCGCGAGGCCTGTGTGCGCCTACTGTAAACGGGTAGGCCACGTAATCGCTAATTGCCAGACACGAAGGAGTAATGCAAATTTTCACGCGCAGCCTCGAGCCAATCACCCCCCATAAGGGCCGCGGTAGCAAGCATAACAGAAAACATCAACCCTGGGAGCACATTAAAAACTATAGGAACATTAGCAGGGACAAGGATAGACATTCTCATAGACACGGGCAGCTCAGTAAGCATAATCAATGACGACCTGGTAGGTACAAGCAAGCAACCAGCACCTCTAAATATGATTTTGCGAACTGCAAATAACAATTTACTTGCTGCACAATACCAAACTAACACTAACTTCCAAATGGGTGATGTGGAATTCAAAGAACAACTTATAGTAGTAAAACACTTCCCGCATAGTTTATTGCTGGGCATGGACTTCCTTCAGAAACACCAAGCCGTTATAGATCTAGGGAACAACACAATTACACTAACACTGCAAAATTCGAAGGAGGTCACGGTAAGCTGCCAGCGAAAGCAAGAATGTCCTCTCATGCAAATTACACTTGAAGCAGATGCTGAAGAGACAAAAATGAAAGCAACATGTCAGCATGACGTAGAAATCCTTCCATTTGCAACCACACAGATAGACGTCAGAATACCCTCACTCCCTACAAACACATTATTGCTGGAACCATGCATTAACACTATGCAGAAAAAACACGTTAACATTATACCGGGCCTGTGCAATAATAATCAAAATCAAAAGATACAAGTCCACAATAATACCGCCGCCCCTCAGAGAATATTTAAAGGGACAACACTAGCACTCGTACACGAAGTTGCATTAGTCCAGGCAGACACTTTCACACGTGAGACAACAAAACAAATAGACATCAAAGACGCCAAATTTAATATTAATTCACGACTAGAACCAGGACAACACGAACAGCTACGAAATTTACTCGACAGGTACAGACATACCTTCGCCACTAGCCTACAAGAGTTAGGGACAACAAACATTGCGGAGTTCAAAATAGAGTTGACAAACACGACACCAATTAGACAGAAGCCATACAGGGTGTCCCATAAACAGCGGGAAATAATAAACCAACAAGTGGAAGAAATGAAAGAGGCTGGGATAATAAAAGACTCGCAGAGTAGCTGGTGCTCACCAGTAATTTTGGTCAAAAAGAAATCAGGAGAATATCGGTTTTGTGTAGATTACAGAAAACTCAATGCACAAACAGCTGCATCCGCCTATCCCTTACCACTGATTGACGACCTGCTTAGCTATTTAGGAGGTTCAAAATGTTACTGTACGCTGGACCTGCGAAGTGCATACTTCCAAGTACCGCTAGCTCAAGAAAGTAAGAAATATTCGGCCTTTTGTACGTCGGACGGAGAGTACGAATTCCAGACCTTGAGCTTCGGGCTCTCGAATGCCCCTAGAGCATTCACAGAGATCGGAAATAAACTGTTAGGCGACCTGCGATACGAAAAAGCACTCATATATCTAGACGATATAATAGTGTTCGCAAATACATTTCAGGACTTATTGGCAAACCTGGAAGCAGTATTTAAGAAATTAGAACAACATACGTTTAAGCTAAAACCCCAAAAATGTTTTTTCGGTATGGACAAAATAAAACTCCTAGGATACGAAGTATCGGCAGCAGGCATAGAACCTGATAAGGACAAAATCCAAGCTATTACACAGCTCAGAACGCCTAGGAACGTCAAAGAAGTAAGGCAGGTCTTAGGTTTATTTTCTTTCTACAGGAGGTTCATTAATAACTTTGCAGCAATCGCGAGGCCTCTAAACGAACTAACAAAGGCAGACCAAAAGTTTGTATGGGGCCAAGAACAGCAAGAAACCTTCCAGAAGCTGAAGGATTTAATGGTTAGGGCTCCGGTGTTGGCACATTTTATGCCGGGAGCCAAAACCCAAATGAACTGCGATGCCAGCATGCACGGCATAGCCAGTTGCCTCCTCCAAGAACGAGATGGAAAAATGCACCCAGTAGGCTTTGTGTCTAGAAGTCTAAGCAAAGCTGAAAAGAACTATAGCGTTTCGGAACAAGAGCTGTTAGCAGTTATGTACGGTTTTTCGAAGTTCCGCCAGTACATATATGGTTACCCTGTAACTGTAGTTACAGACCATGCTTGCCTGTGCCACCTAAATAGGTTGAGAGATCTAACAGGGAGACTGGCACGTTACAGCTTAATGCTGCAAGAATTTGACTACACAATTCAACATAAATCAGGGATTAAACATAAGGACGCAGATTGTTTGTCTAGAATGCCAATAGACCCCCCTGAACCCGAAACAGCACAAGAGCAGGAAGACAGAATTACCTGTCTCATAGAACCCATAGAATTAGCTAAAAAACAAGAGGAGGATCCCCAGCTAAAACCCCTAATACAAGCCGTAAGACAGCCGGGTACAGTGAATGCTAAACTAGCACGACAAGCTGCAACATACGTGATGAAATCGAATGTCCTGTACCGAAAAAATGCTGGTACTACAGGGAACATGCACTTGTTAGTAGTACCTGATAGTTTAAAGCAGGAAATACTATATAATAGTCATGACGATCCGCTAGGAGGACACTTCGGGTTTTCAAAAACTTTTCACAAAATTAATTCACATTACTATTGGATTGGAATGAAGAGGGACATACAAAATTATGTAAGAAGATGCGCTTCCTGTCAGCAACGAAAAGGTCCAGTTAATCAGCGACCCGCAGGTTTAATGCAACCCATAAAGGTCAACTATATAGGAGAAAGGTTCTCCATAGATATCTTGGGGCCTTTCCCAAAGTCCTCTAGAGGTAACAGATACATAATTGCGGCTAGTGATTACTTTTCAAAATATTTGGAATTAAGGGCAATCCCAAAAGCTTCTGTTGAGCATGTCACTGAATTTATCTTGGACGACGTCATCTGTCGTCACGGCGCACCAAAATATATTCTGTCGGACAGAGGGTCCGTATTTATGAGTGAAGTGACACAAGAACTGCTTAAGATGATGGGAACAATACCGACTTTCACAACAGCCTACAGACCCCAAACTAATGGCCTAATAGAAAGGGCGAATAGAACTATCGCGCAAGTAATCAGTAACTACGTAAACACACAGCACACAGACTGGGATAATAATTTACATCAAATTCGGTTTGCCATAAACACAAGCAAACAGGGAAGTACTAAGTTCACACCATTCGAATTACTGTATGCACGGAAACCGGTATCACCCCCAGACGTTCAATTACAGGGCACCTCACAAAACCTATTTGAGCAGCAAACACGGGAGGCAATAATAAAAGCAAGGGCGTTAGCATCCCAAAACATAGTAAAGAGCCAGAGAAAAAATAAAAAGTTATATGATTCAAAGAGGAGGCACGTCGAGTATAAAGTCGGCGATTTGGTGAAGCTATATACCCCTAAAAGGAGGGTAGGTAGAGCCACAAAACTTTTGATGAACTACACAGGACCCTATAGGATAATGAAAAAACTTAGCCCCCTGAATTACGTAATTAAGGCCAGAAATTCCGTGAAACGCCAGAATGTCCACGTTAGTAGAATTTCGCCTTATTATGCATAATGAGCATACAACACACTTGCGACACTTGCACAGCGGGTGAACACAATTGCCACATATAATTGAAACAAAAAAAAAATCGCCTACGTATCACTCAATGTCCATCAATACAAAAGTGCTGACATTATTACACGACGGAATGCGGAACCACAAATTCGTCCACGCTGCAGTAAGGCTCGGCATAAGAACAAACAAACAGGAAACAGAAAGAGGTTAAAACATTAAACATCAGCAATAGTTCTCAAATAGGTTAAGTAGTAAGTGATAATGCAAGACGTAGTATATCTTCGACCTCCAGCTTAAGTTAGGCTAAAAGTGATAATCCACGCGATTCACGTTTACCTTTTAATTTTTTTTTTTTTTTGCTCTCTCTTTCTCGTGATGAAGAGAAAATATATCTGGAAGTGAAAATATAATGGGAAATCCGAGACGCGACCCTGTTATTCGCTTAATACAGATATCTTTGTTCAGATACAGAAACTTGAACGATATACATTATTTCCCCCCCCAGGAGTTCAGAGTAGGGCCGAGGGACACAACAGAGAGCAAATATGAAGAAGTATTCTTGAGGTCGGGAGCAGAGTTGAATATATAGGAAATAAGATTTAGTGGAGGTCGAAAAGTTATTTCATAAGTACTGTTATTCATATAATTGTTAGTATAAGATTAATTTAAGATAGGTATATGATAATGTGTTTTGAGAACTATCGGTTGATGTCAGGAATTTTTTTTTCTCCGCACCTTACACATGCGTTACCGCGTATAGAATAAATAGTAGTGGAAAAAAATCGAATAAAGTGCACTCTGGTACGACAACCAAGCGCTATTATATAAATAAATGTCAGCAAATCAACGTGCAAAATAGATCAATATAAGGTGGCAAATAAGCAAGTGTAAATAATTAAAAAAAAAATTCTCTCACGACTAGGGCAGATAATACACGAGATGGAGCAGGGACATAGAAATTTTGAAACTCGCATCCTATTTCAGTCGTCGAAATTATAGAACTAGTATTTATGACTGCATAGTAGTCATGGCCTTGTTAGCATACAGAATATTGAAGAAATTTTGTAAGGAAAGGTCGAACTCTTCAAACTCGACCACGGCGGAACCGCAGCACACGTCACCTCAGGGAATTATAATTCTGGCAACACCAACCGATGCCACCTCAGAATCAACAGTAACATAACGGAGAAATAAATAAGGGAGATAAATAAAATAAAATTAATCAAAGGCTCAAACTACACAAGGGGATGAAGGCAGGAAAGGCACAGGTATCCACCACGAATTACGCAACACAAGATACTAACACATTCCACACACGCGGAAGGGTACCGCAATTTTGGTTCACAAACTTAGAAACACAGATATCGCTTTCATAAACATACGATTCTGCATGGACGGTAAGTGTCGAAAGCAAAAGTCTGTCATGAAATCCGCTGACGCAAGTATTCGTCGCCTCACGCACGGAGCTTGACTTTGCACTTCTCAGTGGCGTGTAGCACTGCGACAAGTAGATGAATGGAAAATGGAGTGTAAATATGGTTGTTGTTTTTTTTGTGTTTGTTGTGTTTCATTGGTCGCAGCATCTGCAATATTCATATTTCGGTGTACTAATTTCAAAAACTAAGTATGTTTTAGAGGATGCCCTCCAGCAGGCAAGAGAAACCACTGTCTTCAGCAGCCTCAGCGACCCTCTTCCCCGGGTAACAGAAGCGAGGTATCAGCAAAATGCCAAAAACGGACATCTAACCGCCGCTGACATACAATGCAAAACACACACAAAAAAAGTGTTATACAGTTACAGACAAAAATCATTGTATAATGTACAAATTTAATTTTGTTCGAACGAACATACCTAGTCACGCAGAACTTATGAGTAGTCGCATCACACCTGGATAACAGCACTTAATGTTTTTTTTTTCTGTTCTCTTTTTCTTTTTTTTTTTTCTCAAAATTTGGAGGGGCAAGGAATCGGCAGGGGTACCGACTCACTTTCTAAAGTTACCTTTTCTCTGCTGTGTTTAGTCTCGTCCCGTAAATTTTGAACCGCATTATAATCCTTCCAACCTTATCCTAAGTGACATCCGTCTTTGTACAACAACCCTGTTGCTGCGCACCATTAAACCACCGAGAAGAGAAGCACCCGACGAGAAAGCCCAGGTCGTACGATGCCCACCAGTATGAGCACGTCGATAACTCACCACGGGAGTTGCGCCAGAACACGCAGAATTAGTGCACTCCGAAGGAACGCCACTGCTTGGCCAAGCAATGCAGCAGGCGCGGAACTCAATACTACGTTTCCGAGAAAATCGCTAAGTATGCAGTCACTCAGCAGCTCTGTCCCAGCACCTTATTCATTCACGGCAGAGTTCACCGGGGAGGTCCGAAGCTACAGGGTAACTCCACGAGCACAGTCTCAGCTAAAATACAGTTCACAATAAAGGAAACAGAAAAGATTGCGCATACTGCAACACTGGGCCACGGCGCCCCAGCTTGGCAAGATTGCAGTGCGCGGCCGCTACCACCCCTTACGTACTCACCTACCCTTACAGAAAAATTTTCCCTGGTATCCGAGTCTTGGACAGCAGAGGAAATCGGAGCATTTTCAATTGTATAAGGCTCCAACCATATTTTTTTTTTCTCTCTTTCTCTCAACCCTCGTCTAAGTAGACGGTTGTAGTACCCCCTAAGATATTTGTCCTCCTTTTCAATTTTAAATTCCGGGTCGGAATTTGGCGAACCTGGGACCGATGTAGCGGACCAGGTTGCACATATTTCGTATACCAGGAAGTGTGAAGTTCAGGTTAGCAGAATTCGTCCACGCTGCCTACGCCGAGTCAGCGCTTATGTATGTATTTATACTACAGGGCTTTGACTCGGTCGGGAGTTGCTGTGGAAGTTGCTATCAGGAAGTTGCTACGCGAGAGTTGCTACGAGAAAGTAATCAGAGATCAGTTATCACATTCGCCAACAGTTAACCAGGTAAGCATGCGACTCATCTAAGTTCTCTTGACTTGTCGGGGCTTCACCCCTAACTTCTATTGACTTGTCGGGGCTTCACCCCTAACTTCTATTGACTTGTCGGGGCTTCACTCCGATCTAATTGTTCGCACATCTAAAGCAACAATATAATTTATTGGGACAATGCATCCCCTGTGCTTTATTTAAATACCCCTATCCTAGAACGCTACCCTGGCCTGCCTACCATTCCAGTACCAACGCATCCCCTACCTCTGAGCTACCAACCCCCCTGTGTAATCACCTACTACGGGGGTAACCACCCCCGTGGGGTGTTACAATATGGAAAAAAGAAAAAAATAAATCTGATGTGTTGCTTCACATGACTTTCTCTACCCTCTAGCACTTATTAGTGCATATACAAATTATTCTTATGAAGGTTTATTTTCCTATCTTCTTCATTTTAATCAAGATAAAACTTTCCCGAAATAGCTCCATTGCACATTTCATAAAAAAATATAAAGGGAATAATGATAGTCAAATATTTACTGGCCTTAAAATTCCATGCTCTTTGCATGCAATCACAAGAAATAACTGAATATTGAAAGGACTTCAAAAGAATGACAAAGTACTGAACAATTTAAACCATTAATAAGATATCTTGGAAATGGTTTTAAAAAGTTATTTGAAATAAATTGTGTATTTTAAAGAGATCTACATTTTTTGTGGAGTACATTTTTGTCTATCGCTTAACATGAACCAGTTATACAAGATCATACAAAATTTCTTCAGAATGAAGTGGACTTTGCAGACTATTGCCACAAAATTCAAAATATGCATTTTATTTGCTATGTAAAAATCTTTAATATACAATATTTTAATCAAAATGTAATTTTTTAGAAAATCAAAAATTTTGAAAAATATTTTATGTAAAGGGTAGTTTGGGGTGGGGGATTTTCTTGAAAATCTTTGTGTCACATCTTAGGAAGATATGGAACCGAAATATCACATTTGGTATTTATCTAACTTTTCGTTTTTGAGTTATGCTGTTCTCTCCTCTCTCTAATACACACACCATGCGCGTAGTGGATATACAAATTATTCTTATGAAAGTTTATTTTCCTACCTTCATTTTCATTCAGGTAAAACTTACCAGAAATAGCTGCATTACAAATTTTGTTGTAGACACAAAGGGAATAGCAATAGCAAAATATTTTGGAACTAGATGCTATATTTTGGTCTTAAAATTCCATACTCTTTCCATATAATTGTGAGACACAACTGAAATTTGAAAGGACTTTAAAGGATGACCAGGTATTGAAAAAATTCCAAACATTAATAATGGATATCTCGGAAATGGTTGACGCCACAAAAATAGTAATTTGAAATAAAGTGTGTGTCTTAAAGAGAGATACATTTCTTGTGTAGTACGTTTTCTCTATTGCTTAACGTTTACAGGTTATACGAGATTACACAAAGTTCCTTCTGAATGAAGAGGACTTCAAAAGCTATTTACAGAAAATTCAAGATATGCATTTTATTTGTCATGTAAATATCTTTAATATATGGTATTTTAATCAAAACCATTGCAGCCATCTTTTGGAGAATCAAACATTTCGAAAAATCTCCCAGGGTGGGGGAATTTTCTTCAAAATAGGTACTGAACCTAAATACTCCAACCGCATAAATACCAAGTTTGGTGTTTGTGCAACTTTTCATTTTTGAGTTATATGCACGTGCACACGTGCATGCACACACACACGGACCTTTTTCTAAATTTTTTTTTTGGATTCAGGGGTCCTCAAAAGATGTATTTCTGGTGAAAACTTGGTATTTTTTGGTAAAATGCAATATCTTCTCCACCTACTACGTACAAGGTATAGAAAGTAAACAGAACATTCTGACAATTCTTTCACTAACACTTCATTAGCAGCTCAAATCATCTTCCACATCACTTTTGCTTAAAACCGAATGTGGTAAGTAAAACAGCTGCAGCCAATATATCACACTATCTGAATGTATACTGTGTGTCTAAAGAAATGTGAAGCAGATTTACAATTTCCCTTCACATCACCACCACCAAACATTTCAGGGAACATTCTTGTTCTTCATCAATTGCTTCAGTGTCTTTTTATAGATCATTAAATTTCTCACAAAAATTTTTAAGCCCAGCTATTGTAAACATAATAAGCACATTTACTGTGGAAAAATTAGCAGATTTCTTCTGAAAGTCTGAAAGCATAATGATGTACACCACGATATCTATAACAATAAAAACATTATTTACAAAAAGGGAAAATGCATCGGAACCACTAACTTTGTATTTCATATTGTTTCCATTATGGAGCTGATGCTAAGAAGAACTACAGAAATTGTTTCTAAATGGCAACTCCAGCTTGAGTCAGAAAGTGATTGAGTGTTAATGAAGACCTATTTTGCAAGTTTTTTCAGATATTTGAATATTCTGAACCACAGAATCTTCAATAAAGGTGTGAAGTTTATTCCAAACATATTCGTAAGAGCACTACTCATATAATACAGGATATCTGCATAACAGCAGATATACAATGCCAGATTATTTTCATCTCTTGCTCTCTTTGCAACTCTAGAATACTCACCACACATAGCTGCTGCTCCATTGTAATATTAAACTCTCAAGCCAGAAGATATTAACACACCTTTCAACAAATGATTCACTATCTGTATCACAATGCAGTGCACACCTGTTCATGTCTCTAAATCCTGTGTTTCATCCATTATCACACTCTAAATGCCTGCAGATTTCATGTCATTTAGTATGGTGTAACATGTTTTGGTATCATTTGCAGCAAGTGATTTTGATATATGGGACTGATGTATCTGAATGGTTTTTTTCTTTCTTTCTGAAGATAATAACAATTAAATAAATCATTATCTTGCAATCATAGTGACTGCAGATTATTAGCAGTTCTAATACATTCCCTTTTATTTTCTGATGTTTCAACCTATGTATGGCCATGAAGTCTGATGCATTGACAGGCACAACATAAAATACCTACTAGTGATAACTGCCTGAAAATATTTATGATTTTCAGATACCATTTGACTTCTTTGAGTATCTTGCAATTGAATCATGTTGCGTCTGGAGGTATGCTGAATTCTGTTGCTTTGGAAAAACATTAACTTGTGATCATTATTACTTTGATAGCTTTTGAAGTTTACTATTGCATTTTTCCAATGTGAACTCAGTTTTAGCAAATCAATTTTCTGCTTTCAAAATATTGTCACTAAATGCGCGGCAGTAATAGCATATGCAGAATCAGTCATTACACTGTATTCTAACCAAGTAAATTCAGATCTAAACCTTCTTCCTTTGTTTGAAGGATATTTCTTTAGTTTAAGCTGATAGTTCTATAGAAATAAACATATTTGCTTTCTCACCACTGTTTTCCAAAATATTGTGATTAGAGAAGGTGTTAGGAGTGGCTAACAACAAATTTCAGGCATTGTGCTCCAAGTCTTTTGGTCCATCTTGATTTCACTGCTGCCACTTGGTGGTAGTAATGAAGTTTGTTCTGCTACTGTTTGAAGGTGGTGATAATGATGCTACTACTGCTGCTGCTGCTGCTAACAAAAATAATTTTGGAAAATGCCTCATTAACAATTGGTTAACTTTTGGTTTCTTCTACAATGTTACTACTTTCGTTTCTTACCCTTCATGTAAGCATCCCACTGACCAAAGGGCTAGGATAGTTATGTTATATGTAATAACTTTTTTCTATTTGGTTAAAACATACAGAAAACCCCAGTTACAACAATCCCCTTTATAACGTTATTTTAGCATATAGCGTGAGAATTTTTAAATCCTGGTTCTAGTTTAATTTGATTAATGCATTTTATAATTCAATATAATATATAGGTTTGCTTCACGAATCCTGCATACAACATTAAAACATGCAGAATATCTGAATAAATGAGAATAAATGATTTTTTTTTTTTTACGATTCTTTTAAATTATATATATATATATATATATATATATATATATATATATATATATATATATATATATACATTTGAAAACATAAAATGTTGCAGTGGTTGCTTTTCTACATGATTCATTCCATATATGCCAAAAGTCATGGTGTATTCACCTTGTATATGTACATAGTGATCTGACTGGCCATGCCATAGGCCCCACACTAATTCAAATATTCAAACCATTAGCCATCTTTGTTCATTGTGTTCACACACATGGCCACACTTTTTTGGGCATCTATAAAGCATAAGTTTAGGATCACCATGTGCTCATCTGAGACAAACAAAGTGCTTAGCACTGCATGCCATGTATGTGTGTGAGAAGAAGGTGTGGTTTTTTACTAAATGAAATGGGGCAGCAAAGAGCAAAACGTTCTCTATTTCCGAAAATGTCAACATCATTTGGGAAGTTGAAAAACCTCCCAAACTAAAATCTGCAGAAGTGGCTAGAAAACTTGGAATGGCCACCTCACCTCTTAATAGCACACTACTATTTTGAGTGAGGAAGTGAAATGTTGTTTGAAGTCTAAAAAATGCAAAAAGATTAGACGTTCACCATATGAGGAGATGAAGAAATATTAATGGAGTGCAATCTGCTGGCTTTTCTCTTGATGGTAGCTACCTAAAGGAAAAAGCATCAGTAATTGCTTTAAGGCTAGGTTTATGGACTTTAATGCATCAAACTGATGGTTAGAAACATTTACAACACAATTTCCACTAAGGTGATATGTGGTGTTAGTGGAAATTTAAGTGAAGAAACTATGTAGCATTGGATGTGAAATGTTTAGAAGGCTATGAAAAGTGAGACTCTATAATGTTGTTGAAGTTCAGCTAATGTCAAGAACATACAGTGTAAAAGGTGACCTATGCCATGGTGGAAAACAAAGCAAGCAGAGGCTGACTGTTGTTTTGCAAAAATGCAGATGGCAGTGACAAATTACAGCCATTTGTATTGGGCAACTTCAGGAAGCCAAGATGTTTCAAGAACTGCAGCATATTATAGTAATAAGCATGTGTGGATGACAACAGATATTTTTACAGAACTGTTACAGTCATTTGACTCAAAAATGGGTGCTGCAAACAGAAAAGTTTCACTATTCATAATTATGTGTCCTTAGCTTTCTTTTTCTTTTCCAGTCGCTAGATTTGGACATCATCCACAGTTTTAAAGCGAAATACAGAAAGTAACTTATTAGGAAGGCTGTGGCATAACTTGACAAAAAGGATACTTTGAAGGCTAATATTCCACAAGCAATGCACATGTTGACTACACCTTACGATTCAATTTCTGCAGACCATTGCTAACAGTTTCACACAGGGTGGTTTTATGAAACCTGGCTCTACAACACTTGCAGAAGATACAATTGATTCCGAGACTGTGGTCTGTTTTGTAAAGATTCTTTGGTTACCTTTCAGCATTATGCATCCTGTGATATTAATGTGCTCACTTCTGACATCCAGGAAGTATAAGATGCGTGAGAGTGAAAGTGAGGAAGAAGAAGATATTAATGAAGCATCAAAGACTGCAACATTTTCAGTGGCCAGCTTTGAAATACTTAGACTGGAATAAATTATTTATCTACTGCACAAATTACACTAGTCAACATTGATTCTGTGGTATAAAGGAAAATGTGTGACTTTAATGGAAATCAGTGCCCTGATTTAGAAAATGAAGCCTGTCTTTTGGCTATCACATCTAGTTTTTATGATATGTATATATATGTCTATGGTGCTAAATTCATTCAACCTATACAGCTTACTGCTACGTTTCATTATGTTATTCTAAATCTGTTGTTGATTTTGTTCCTAATCGGCTCACTTCCACCCTCCCTTATCACCCAGATGTTTCCCAGCACTTATCAGTTTTGTTGTATGGGTCAGGTCTGTCTTCTTGTGAGGTATTTATGTTTACATTTACAGTTATCATAGATCTCAACTTCAGTTGAGCTGAAAACTTGTGTTAACACACATGTTCATCTTCTACATGCATAGTACATCAGGATTACGCAAAGGACACAGTGCCTACAAAGTCCTTAGAATGTGTTTGACAGGAAGGTACATAAAATAGACTCACAAATTAAGAACCTATATTACTCATATTTCAAAGGGAATGTTGATCAGGATAAATCATTCGCGCCTCACATTGCATGTAACAGCTGTGTTGTGGGATTAATGTATTGGTATGAAGGAAAACGGACAACAATGCCATTTGCCAAACTAATATTTGGAGAGAGCAGCAGAATCACCATGACGATTGTTACTTTTGCATGCGCAAAGTTGCTGGCAATAACAAAAAAAATAAGACCGGAATTACATATCCAAATCTGAACTTTGCTACATGGCCTATTCCTCATGGACTTGAACTACTCATACCTACACCACCAGCAGCTCCGTGACTTCTGACAAATAGTTGGTTTCTGATCCAGAATACTTTGACAATTCATTACAACAGTTTAATCAATATGAGTATGATTTAATGAGGCCTCACAAAACTAAAAAGTTAATTACTGGGCTCGAGACTACAGGAGAAGAATTTGTTATCACCTGCCATTACATTTTCATAGTATAGGAATCGCGAAATACAGTTTCACAAGTACTATGCGGAAGATCAACTTGTGTTTTGTGTGTAATCTTATTCAATAGATGGGCAGGGAAGCATATGAGCCAAGTAATTGGCAGCTTTTTATTGATTCTTCTAAATGAAATCTTAAGGCAGTGCTACTTCATAATACAACAAGTTAACTTCAATACCGGTTGCACACTCTACGAACCTAAGTGACTCTTACGAAACTCTGAAGCATGTTCTTGAGAAACTTAATTACAGTGACGAGTGGCAAATAGTGTGGTGACTTGAAGGTCATTGGTCTGTTACTAGGACAACAGGGAGGGTACATAACATTTCCTTGTTTTCTTTCAGAATGGGATAGCAGGGCAAAGGACAAACATTGGGAAACTGACCAATGGCCTGAGAGGCAGCAACTGGAACCTGGATCAAAAAATGTTACTAATGTGCCTCCTGTTAATCATCAAAAAATTCTACTCCCTCCATTACACTAAAACTTGGCATGATGAAACAATTCGTGAAAGCACTTGACAAAAGTTGCCCTTGCTTTCAGTACTTATGGTACTGTTTCCATCTTGTCACAGGCTAAAATCAGTGAGGGAGTATTTGATGGACCACAGATAAGAAATTGATGAAAGATGTTAATTTTACCAACGCTATGAATGAAACTGAAAAACATGCGTGGAATGGATTCAGAGAGGTTGTTAAGAAATTTCTGGGCAATGTGAAGGATCCTCAATACAAAGAAATTGTCAGAAATATGCTGGAAAATTTCAGATTACTCGGCTGAAGCTTCATTTCCTCAAGTCTCATCTCGACTACTTTCTGTCAGTGAAGAGCAAGGTTTCACCAGGACTTGAAAGATGTTGAACAACATTATCAGAGACGTTGGGACAAACATATGATGGCCGATTACGGCCGGTGTCTTGCACATGATAAACCTACAAGAGAACACTCGAGAAAATCGTGTACACTGAAGTTCCATGGGAAAAGAAAAAGGTGTACACAAGATAAGTAATATACATTCTGAAATTCAGGTACACTGTTATGTTATTCTTCTTCTTTATTTTCTTTAAAAGTTGTATATGAGTGTGTAATATTTTTGCAAATTTTGTAACTATATTTTCACTGAACATTGTCATATTGCCAAAATGAGATATGGTATGGAAAACAGAATGCATTTTTTAATTCTGCGCAGTGGCGGCTCATGTTGCCTATACCTAGGGGGGTTGCACTGATTATTGGAATTTTAGCTTACCTTAGTTATTTGAAGATGAATTGCATACGGCGATCTTTCTTTGTAGCAAACTTATTAACCACTCTCTCGTTGAACTTCAGGATGTTTTCTATCATTTCCTTTTCTATGGACAACATAGCAAGTGCAGTTAGTGTATCTTCTCCAATAGTGTTCCTAAGGAATGTTTTAATTCTTTTCAGTATAGAGAAACAGCGTTCAGATTCACTTGTTGTTAAAGGCAGAGTAATGGCTATTTTCAAAAGTTTTAACACTTCAGAAAAAGTGGAAGAAAGATTATTAGCTCTAAGATATTGAAGCAAGTTTACAGCACCACCAATATTCCTGAGTTCTTCTCTTGAATAGATGACTGAAAGTTCTGTATGCAGTTTGTCCTTATGAAACACTGGAAACAGTTTTATGCATTCACTGAACGCATTTTCTGGAAATATTGAATTAAATTGCTCAAACTATGATTCTTGTAGCAGGGAAGACACAGAAAGATGTTCTCTAAACTGAAAGCGGAGATTCAATTGAGACAGTATATGATCACATACTTCCTTGGCTGCTGCTGATAATTTTTCTTTTGTGTGGGTTTTCTGCTGCCAAATCACAGGACTCCACTGTGTCTCTTACTTTTATAATTTCAGCAGTGAAAGTAGATATGTACACTGGAACTTTGGCAGCATCTATGTGGCGATTCTGTAGTTGATTGTACAGTATTTCTACACAAGGCATAATTAATTGGAAAGCAATTAAGCCAGAAACCAAACTCATTATTTTCAAGATACCCCAATAAGCAGCTAGCTCATTTATTGTCGCACTGCTTGAAGTCTCTGATTGTGACAAAATTTGAAAACATTCTTTCAATACCACCTTCTTTTCGTAAACAACATTTACAGTCCTGGATTTGTAATTCCACCTCGTTGATCCACCACTGGGTATTCTCTTCTTAACACACGAATCTAACACTGATGATCTGTGTGGAGAGCAGGAAAAGAAGGCGGGTATAGCAGAAAGATTTGAAAAGAAAATCTTAGCTTTTGTGTTTTGCCTGGCAGCTCTCTCCATTATCAGATTTAATTGATGTGCTAAGCAATGTACAATGTATGCATTAGGGTACACATCTCTAACTTTAACTTGCACTCCATTGATAGCCCTGCTCATTATTGCTGCACTGTCAAAACTTTGGCCAATGAGCTTCTTATCTTTTAATATATTGCCAAGCTCAGAAATTACAACTTCTGCAATTCCATCGGAATTTTGCTCATTCGGAATAAAAAATCCCCAGAATCGCTCAACAGGACTACCTAAGGCATTACAATACCTTAAGACTATTACAAGTTGGAATATGTCACTAATATCTGTAGTTTCGTCAGCCATAATACACATAGTCTGCTGCTTCAATTTCTTCTAGGATGTTTTTTTTTTACAAACTTCAAGAATGCACTGAAGTAATTTATTTTGTATCGTCTTAGAAGTTCCTTTAAAAAATGAAAGGTTAAGATGGCACTTAAATAGGGAATCTATTTCTGCTGTATATTTAATCAACCCCCCTGAACAGCCCCTTCATGCTCTTCGTGTTCTCTTAGAGGTAGCTCGTGATAACCACAAAATTTCACACAGTTGATTATCTTTATAAGAGAGTCCTTATTTTTTTTGGACTTGATGGTTGTGACGATCTACTGATTCCTTATAGCTTGGCTTAAACATGCCTGTACATTTACTGACCCAAGTAGCAAAATTAAACATATTATTAACATGCTTTTTAGATATTTTATGTTTATGACATTTGTCATATAGTCTCTTCAAGTCTGAAACCCCCTTTTGAACCCATGCAATGTTGGCTGCATTATCTTTAATTCCAAATAAAAGGCAAGGAAAACAGAAAAGGGAATTGCTGACCTCACAGCCACATGTTCACTCACATTTCGTGTAAATTAGGACTGAAACACCAACTATATTGTTTTTGGCAGCTTGTTGCAATTTGAATAATATTTAACACAGGAGTCCGTCTTCCACGCACGTTAAGTCACATTTCTCTTGCAGTGTTAAAGCGCCAAAACAAAGCGACTTCAAATACTCGACTGAATTACTCATTGTTATAAGCACACCATTGACACCAGTATATAAAATCACATTTATTGTACTTTACTGTCAGGAAACAAAAATATATTTGAATCGCAGTGAAAATATTCACAAACAGTCTGATTTCAAGAAAATCCGCACGAAATTGCACTTAACACCGCTTTTGGGACTGCAAACATTGCAGTCCAGTGAGTTCATTAAAAGATGCGATGCGCGGTAAGCTGAAATGTGTAGCGGGGCAACCAGAGAGGGAAATGGAAGCAATATGCAGCATGTTAGCGAGTTGTAAGCGGCTTAACACATGAACTTGCTGCGCAGCCTGATATGAACAAGTTGTAATGAATTATGCTAATGGTGTTCATATTATGTTTGCGATAGAATGGGGCTTTGCTATAAATGACGAAAAAATACTATATATACGGATGTAATCTATTCAAATTATGCAATTAAGCCAACAACATTAAATTTGCTCTGGGGGAGCTGCGGGACTACAGCCCCCCTTTATCAGCCGCCACTGATTCTGTGCACCAAAATTAGTAAAAGTCACCTATTTTTAACCATACTGCAGGAAAAAGTTTTCATTTGTAACCTAGTTATTAACGTTATATAATATAAAATTAAAAAATAAATATAAAATTAGCAAAAACTAATAAGGTTTTCTTTGAAAAAAGTGCAAACTCCATAAAGGTTAATTTTTCTGAATCCCCAGATAAAATTTTATAAAAGGGCTTTAATGTATGCATATTGTAATATGTGCACAAAACATTGTTTCCTCAGTAGTGCATGTTTTTGCATATTTTGGATATTTTCATCATTGCATCATAATATTTGGAGAATATCGTTTCAACTATACATATTTTTTTTTTATTTTCACAGGAAAATGTTATAAAGAATATAATTACCATTTTAATTATCTATTTTAAAATAATTATAATAAAAATACATTACAAATAAATTAAAACACAGCCAAAGCTGTATATGGAAAATACCATTGTTCTGTGATGGGAAATTTTCGATGAGATTATGCTGAGTTTTATTTATTTAATTATTATGGTCCTTAGCGACCCATTCTATACGGGCATGAAAGACCAGAAATTTTGCTCAGAGACCTCTTTATCAGGCTTCAGGTTCTTTTATGTGCCATAAATCTATGACATGGGACCATTGGCTTTACTTCCCTTCTGAAGGAAGCCATGCTAAGGATTTTTATGCCCAAAAAATCCATTCACTTGGTCAGGACTAGGGAATTTCAAGAAGGATTCACCAAAGAAGCAAGGCCAGAGCACTTCTGCATCATAGTTTGGTTTTGTTTGTGAACTCAACTAAGTATATACATATGTGAAAATGTACGTAAGGTGTGCTTACTACAGATGGGCTCATTTTATTTTGTGTTCCATGTAAAAGATGTGTAAGTGCACAACTCATTTTCATGCGACACATATTTGAAAACATCAGAACATTTAAAACAGTGTTTAATGTAGATGCTGAAAACAAATATTCCAAATGAAGCAACTTGTCCATCTTTAATAAGGAGCTATGTGAAACTTTCACTTGTGCTGGCTAGAAATTAGAACATGCATTCTTAGAAACATATATAAAACAGACTATACTACATGAGTCTACTCTTTGTAAATATTGTGTTCCATTACTGTACAAAAAAACAATACAAGAAATTTGTGATTTTATTAAGGATACTCTAATCTGGGTTTAGATGGCATTTCAGATGCATATAAACAATCTGCAGGTAATGTAATTGTTGGTATGCCTGGAAAAAATGGAATTTCAAATGCATATCTTTTAATAGTGGAAAAATAGCGATGGCAAATCTTTAACAATTGCAAAAATATTCAATAACACAATGTTATTATGGTCAGATGGAAAACATAGTTCTGCTTTTATCTGATGCTGCTCCCTATATGGTTAAAGCAGGAAGGGAGCTAAAACTTCCTTATAATAGAATGATTCATGTAACATGTTTGGTGCATGCAATGTACTGCATATGTGAAACTGTGCACTTAAAATTTTTCTAATGTTAATAGTTTAATATCAAGCATAAAAACGTTTTCCAAAACTTTGAATAGAATCAATTTGTTTAAAAAGTTGGCTCCAGAAATTCCACTGCATCCTGAACCAATCATTATGAAATGGCACTGGGTACAGACTGCCATACATTATTATAACAATTTGCACTTTATTGAGAACATACTTCTAGAAATGAAAATGAAGCAGAAAGCATTGTTAAAGCAAAGGATAGTAATTGTAGAGATGGTATAAAGGAGGAATTAATTTACATTAAGTCACATTTTAACTGCATTTCTACAGCCATCACAGTGCACAATGAAATGATACACTGTTGTCATAAATTTAAGTGTAATAGAAAATCTCTTACCAGGGCTTAAATCTGCACCAGTGAAACTGCAAAGAAAATAGTTCTCTCAAATTTGACTACGTACACACACACAAACCAAAAAAAAAAAAAAAAAAAAGGGGTACTATATTATATGAGGCATATTCAAAACTAAGATCAGTTTGGTCATAACAACATCGCTCACGAGACAAGGTTTTTATTGACAGTAATATGTGCCTACATATATACTTTACTTTTCCACATAATCGCGTTAACATCTACACATTTGCTGTAATGCTGCACCAGCTTCTTTAACCCCTCGGCATAGAAGTCTGCCACCTGGGACTTGGACCAGTTGGTAACACTCATCTTGAGTTCATCGTCGATTTGAAATCATTGTCTACCCAGCCACGTTTCAAATGCAAGAAGAGGAAATAGTCGCTTGGTGCCAGGTCGGCACTGTTTGCAGGGTGGTCAAATAGTTCCCAATGAAACTCTTGAATCTTCTCTTTGGTTTTGGCAGCAGTGTGCGGGCATGCGTTGTGGAGGAGGATGATGTCAGAGACAGTTACCTGCGACGTCAATTTTGGATCGCATGTCTCAGTTTGAAGCATTGCACAGTACATGTCAGCTGTAATTGTTGACCCATGGTCCATGAAATCAATCAAAAGGGCACCCTTTTCATCCCAAAACATGGTAGCCATTATTTTGCGATTCGTGTGCGGCAATTGCTTACACATTTTTGGTTTGGGTGAACCAGAACGGTGCCACTCATTGACTGTTGTTTTGATTCTGAGTTGGTGTACGCTATCCATATCTCATCGCCTGCAATAATGTGGGAAAACAAACCATCTCCATCTTGTCTGTAGCGCTCGAAAAACTGTCGTGCACTACGCATTTGTTGTTCTTTGTGCTGGCCGCGAGCAGTTTTGGCAACAATTTCACACAAAGTTTCCGATATCCAAGCTGTTCAGTGACAATCTTGTAAAGTGAGGTTCGAGCAACATTTGGGAATTCATCAGTCAGATCACTGATCGTCAAAGGCCGATCACTTCAAAGTTTTTGGTTCACTTGCTCAACGATGTTGGTCCGAATACTGGGTCCACCACTCTGCTTTTCATCGTGCACATTTGTGTGGCCATTTTGAAATTCTCGAACCAGTTTGACACTCATTATGTCGGCCCATACACGAGGCATAACTCACGATGGATGTCCACAGCTGACGATCCCTTTGGCCAGCAAAAATCTAGTCATACCGTGCACTTCACAACTGGTGGGATCTACAATTGTCGCAGCCATTGTGAACTCCTCTCACCGACTGGCAAACGCCTAATGTGTCATACCATCACTGGTTCCTCAGGAGTCGGTAGACAGCGCTGCAAGCGTGAAACATCATTCAGGCCTACCAACCGTTAAATATTGTTCACTGGACCTTAGTTTTGGAATACATGTTATCAATATCTTGTCTGGTAAAATGGAAACATTGTTGCTGCAAGAAATAGCAAATTTTAAAAATCCACCTATAATTTGTTGCTGCCGAATGTTTTCAATACAAATCAATTCTTGGATGTAACAGAGAATCATTTCTGTTTCTAACCTTAAAATCGTTATTGTTATACACTGCAAAAGAATTAAGTTCATTTCAGCAGCAGTTGTTGTTCTAGTGCAAATTTGGTAAGTTTTAAAACGTTTTTTATTGCTTTGACAGATTATATGTTAACTTAGATTTTCGTTATAAAGAGTATTGGATGGTTAGGTTTTGGATAGTACATATTTTCTCGGTTGTTAATGAATATATCTCCCTCTTTTAAATCACAGTAAGTAACAAAATACATTGACCGGTTAATTGCAATTAATAATTGGTGCAATACCACAAACATAAACAATGTTCGGAAAAGCACAGCTATATTATGCAGAAGCAAACTAATCACTGAGAACCTGTAACTGTTATATGAGATGCTGGGTCTACGTTCACACAGTTTCAACACCAGTGTTTATTTGAAGCACACATAGATTGAGGCATATGCATACTTATACAAGTAACCAGTATTCTTGTTACAGGGGTTTGTTGCTTCACAAAGAAACAAATGTAAATATTAGAGAGGAGAGTGAGCGAAAGCAAGGTGGGAGGAGTTTCTAATGCAAGCAGTAAATATAAATGTCATTAATTTAAAAGAAATAAATATACACATAAACCATGGATATCAACTGACTGAAAAAATACAAACAATGCCTATATAATGTAAACTCTAATGCAGGTTTGCAAGGTTTATTGGAAAGAATGACAGGAGTGATGATGTTTATGTCACCCGCAGCCTAAAACGGAAGTATAAACACAGGCTAGTGCTGAATCCCAAGGTAGGGCAACTCTGAATATTTGCATGGATATTTGAATAGAAACTACTCTTTTAATTTAAATACAAAATACCATTTTATCTTTTTACTTAAAGTAACTCAAAATGTTGTCAAGTTGGATGTACATATTGGGGAGGGGTGGCAATTATGCCTATGACCATATATTTAAATTACATGGAGCACAAATGTTGCAATATCTTACTTCAAATACTTGACTTGCATCTTTCTCAATCTGAACTATGACTGTTGTCATGTTGTGAACTAAATAAACTTCTCTAGAGCACTGAAATACTTTTTTACCCAGATCCAAAGGTATAATTTATTACACTCTACACAGTTATTACAAGTTAATGCATAAATGCTTAGGGTGCTCTAACAAAATTGTACACTAATTAGATGCTTTCTTTAACCTCATTTTAATAACAAACATCACAATTTTTCTTCTGGCACTTGCACTTCAGTAATTCCATATACTCCAGCCAGGAGGCGACCATAGTTCAGTGGTACAGGCTGTTTTGGTGCTATGTAGGGCCCATGTTCCCCAACATAAACATAGCTGTACAGAAGTTAAGAAAAAATGAATACTTTGCTATAAGTATTTTAAGGTTATCTAATTGAACTAGAGGACATAAATCACAAACTTTGCAATTCTGGTGTTTGTTATTTCAGAAACAAAAATAGACCCATTCTGTTGTAAAGGGCATCATGAGTAACATTAGTTGGCTTATAACAAGAAAGTAAAGATCATATTGTTTTGAACAGGCATAAGTAATTTAGTATTTGCTTGACTAATTTTGAAGATTTAGAAGCTGGTAACAGTGATGTGTCATAATTTAAAATAGAGAGTTGAGGGTTGTTACACTACATCACTATGATATTCTTACTTGAACGCGTTTCGGGAGAGAGTTTTTTCTCAAAACTCAGTTGAGAGAAAATGCTGACGATGGGAACAAGCCGTCTCCCGAAACGCGTTCAAGTAAGAATATCATAGTGATGTAGTGTAACAACCCTCAACTCTCTATTTTAAATTAGTATTTGCTGTTTATAAAACATGGTTGGCAATGAACAAATTTACACTGCATAAAAAATTGCACAGCACAACTACTTTCTGTGAAGAAGTACCATGGCGAGTTGTGGCATCTGAATTCCTGTACTTACAAAAAGTGGAACTACAAAAAGATTACCATTTCTGAAGAAACAAATCAAGAAATTACAGAATCATGTCCGCTATCAATTGTCTTTTTGACTTTCTATACATTCTGTGAGAGAGTAATATCAGTGGGATGATTGGATACACATTCTTCATGGTGAATCAGGACAAAATGATTACTCCACAAACAAGTCCAATGAGAGTTCTAATCATATATTAAAAAATGCATCAGGTTCCTAATTAAATCCTTTGTCATTGGCACCAATCAAGAAAGGGATTGACAGTTACTAACCATGTGGTAGAAAGCTTTAAATAAATGGGAGGGGATGGATACATTATAGTGGTCATCATAGCAACTATTAGAAGGACCAATTAGAACTAAGATGTTTCCATAGCAATGAAAGATACAAAAACCTTGTTGCCGATATTGTAACATGTGATTAGCAATTGTGCCTGGCGAGTGACCGTAGCAGTAACATGAACTGCACGTCTTATCCTCTGCTGTTGCTGCAGTTATAAACAGTGTCTTCCTTTAGCCACAGCTTGCAGTGTATTTGCATCAGCTTAGAGATTGCCTTGTACTGAGAACATCATCCTATTTGTACAGTTATTTGCTTTGTGTGTATGTGTGTTTGAGTTCATGTATCTGTGCTTGTGTTGTGAGCATTTGCAAATTGTGTTAACACTTTTAATGGATATTTAACAATATCCACAAACAGTGACAAAATCAGTGAGCTAAACGAAAACTTGAGTGTACTGGGTAACCGAATAAAACTCTAGTTGGTTAAAGTATCCCAATTAAAGGACAAGCGCGGGAAATAATATGCTCTGTGAGAGAATCAGCAGCATTTTCTTATTAGAATAGGTATCAATATTTCACAGGTATGTCTCCTTTGTTAACACAGATCTTTACTTATATATTCTTGCATGTTCTATCCTTTGTATGTAGATTCATTATTTTATAATTGTCTTCATATACGAATATAAATAACACCTGCCCTACAATGCAGACGTAACCCAGTCACCTTCGTACACATAATTCTAATGCGTTCTCCACGTGGTCGTGATAAGTGGCAACGTCACCTCTATCTCTCCGTGAAATGTCAATCCCTTTCTTCTTTGGCAGCAAGTATAATAAAAGAATCACAGGAAAAAGGAGAATTTCCAAAAATACTGGATAGAAAATTTTAAAAAAGGTAAGGAAAATAAGGTTATGAATTATAGACCTATAATCAGCAATTTCCAAAATACTGGAAAAGGTGATGTATGTAAGCTAATTAATTTTCTGGATAATTTCAATATAACTGATGTGTCAGAAAGGCTTTCAATCTAACAAGTTAACAAATCTAGCAATAATGATGTTTACAGTATTTATGATATGCTCGATAAAAGTGAATTCAGGGTGGGAGCTTTTCCAGATATTTCCAAAGCATTTGACATGGTTGACCATAGTATGTTGCAAGATAAATTATTAAATTGTTGGGTAAGGGGAATTGCAATAAATTGGTTTAAAACTTATTTGGAAGGAAAGTAGTAATTAGTTGAACTTGAATTCAGAGACAAGAGCAAAACTGAAATTATAAAAGTTATCTCAGACAGAAGAAATATATCATTGGGAGTTCCACAAGGATGTATCCTAGGCTCTCTCTTGTTTCTGTTATATATTGTTAATCTGCCATTATGTTTAAAAGGTATCACTGAAGCTAAAGTTTGCAGATTGCACAAGCATATTTTTAAGTGGGAAAAATAATACTAACCGTAATGAAAAAATCGGTGTTGGTAATGAACATTATATTAAATGAGGATAAAACTGTGGCAATCAACTTCCAACACAAAAATGGGAAAAACTTCGACCAAACCAGTGTCAAAAATTATAATGTGTAAACCTGAAACAAAATTTTTATGGTTATGGATTGACTACAATCTCTATTGGGATAGACACATTGAAAATTTTACTGCAAAATTAAGCAGGGCTCACTTTGTATTCTATCAGCTGAAGACACACGTTACATTAGATGTGCTGAAAAGCTGTTACTTTGCTTATTTTCATTCACATTTAAAATACATAACAACATTATGGGTAAATTGCATAAACAGCAATTTAATTTTCAAACTACAAAAAAAAGTACTGTAAACCATGTTTAACATTTCAAAATGAGAAAGTTGCAGGGAACACTTTAAGAAAATTAATATATTAACTTTGCCCTGTGTATACATAAAAGAAGTCCTAATGTATGTTAAGTCTAATTTTGATGATTGTACCATAAATTCAGAAGTTCACACTCATAAAATGCAGAATAAAAATAAGTTGCATCTCCTTTCACATAAAACTAAATTACATGCAAAATATTTTAAATATAATATTCTAAAATTATATAATAATTTACCTTAATAAGTGTAAGGAATATAGGAATTATCAAAACATTTAAAACTCAATTAAGCGAATACCTGCTTTTAAATCAGTTCTATTCAATTGAATTCAATGAATAAGTCTGCTAATAAATATCTAAAAGTATATAATTCCCTGTAAAATATGTGTTTAACAATCTTAAACCATTGAAGGCACTGCACTGTTGTTATTTGTATTTCAGGTATCAAGGACATTAAAAAGGTGAACGTCACTTTTGTATACTTTTTCTTTTCTTTCTCTGTTTAACCTCCTCTTATGTAGGACTTACAGGCGGGTGCCCGTTGAGGAGTAGACACTCATGGATCAGACAGAATAGCCAGGATGGGTGATCAGCCCGATGCCTGGTATGGGAGGAAGGAAGTAGATGAAATGGATGAAAGGAAAGGTGATGATGGAGCAGTTGGTGGAATTAATAGTGGGGGAACCCAGAGAAAACCCGCCCAGACGCCGCTTTGTCCACCACAAATCCCACACGCAGGTCCCTGGGAGTGAACCTTGAGAGGCGAGCGGTCTAACCACTCGGCCACGGCACCTCCCATTATTGTATACAATAAACAAAATTGTTATATTTAGTCATACACATCACTAGCTTTAATGCGATGCCTGTAATGTCACTTGAATGTATCAATCACACATTCAACATTTATAATTTATCATTTTCATATTATATAATTATCTGCTGTTTTGACAAATCCCAAAGTAAGTATCTGTTATTATGGATGAAATCCTTCAGGAATAATGTCCATAAAATAGACAAAAAACAGAAGTCTTGTTAAATATTAAGCAACACATCCCAAGTGACCAAATCATTCTCTGAAGTAGTTTTTAACTGGCTTAAGGACAGTAGTGCAAAACATAATTAAATAAACATGACTAATCCTCTGGTTCATTCCAAATCCCTTTTTCTGTACCACTGTTTTATGTTTATGGGTAATATGTGAGGCTTTTCATTAAGATTTAATACAATAATATTACTTGATATATTTTATTTCTTTAACCTATTCCCTTTATGATTGACTATTTTTAAAAGAACAGATCTTTTCACATTAAAATCACAATAAAACACTATATAAAAATTATAAGTAAACTTCAGCTATACTTTTGGCTCAAGTTAACAAAATTAACTGCACTTTAAAAAAACTCAATCAAATTTCAGGAAGCCAAGAAGGTTCTTAAAATGTGACAGCCTTGCACTCTTAAGGGAACATATAAATTTCATTTGCTGAAAACTTATAAAAAAAAATTTGTTGTATTACACTCACATGACTTTCTCTCCTCTTGTATAAACTATTTTTACAAACACTTATTCTCCACCTACTTCATGTTAATCGAGGTAAACGTTTGCAGTAACTATCTTATTGCTAATTTTCTTGTAGGTACAAGGGGAATATGGTACGCTTTAAGCGATAGTCAAATCTATTAACAGCTGGTTGTTATATGGAGCATTTCATTGTCTTTGCATGTCCAGGACATAAAAAAACGAATAACGAATTCCCATTTGAGAAAACGTATAAGTATTGGAAAATTCAAACAAATAATAAGGAATATCTCGGAAATGTTTCACACCACAAAAAAATGTATACAACATAAATTGTGTATTTTAATGGGATCCACATGTTTTGTGTAGAAAAATGTTGTCTATCTCTTACGGTTTACCAGATATGGAAAAGCTATTCAGAAAGAAGAGGACTTTTGAGGACATTTCTAGAAAATTCAAGATATACATTTTATTTGTGATGAAAATATCTCAAACACATGATATTTTAATCCAAATCGTTAGAGCCATTTTTGAGAAAATAAAAATTTTCGAAAACTGTTCCATGTAAAGGGATGTCTGGGGTGGGGGGATTTTCTTTAAAATGTTTGTGTCACATCTTTGAGAGATACTGAATCTAAATACCAAGTTTGGCATTTATCTGACTTTTTGTTTTTGAGTTATGCTGTCCACAGACACACATCCAGACACACAAACCTTTTTCTAATAAATGTATATCTTGAATTTTCTGGGGAAGTCCCCAAAAGTCCTCTTCATTCTGAACGACTTTTGCATAATTGGTAAACCGCAAGAGATAGACAGAATTGTACTACATAAAAAATGTAGATCTCGTTAAAACACACAATATATGTCATAAACATTTTTTTGGTAAAGTGAACCATTTTCGAGATATTCCTTGTTATTTCTTTGAATTTTCCAATACTTACACTCTTTCTCAACTGAGAATTTGTTGTTGTTTTTTAATGTTCTTGACATGGAAAGAGAATTACATTTTACACATAGCGACCAGTTCTAAAAATATTTTACTATCGCTTAAGGCGTACTATGTTCCCCATGTTTTGTGTTTGCAAGGGCAATATAGAAATACAGTAACCTTTAAGCACATACATATCTCTTAATAACTGGTTGCTATGTGCAGCACCATTCCCTTTCCCGCAGATTAATACTCTTTGCATATACAAGACAAAAAAATGAATAACGAATTCCCATTTGAGAAAATAAGTATTGAAAAATTAAAGGGAATAACAAGAAATATCTCGAAAATGGTTCACTCAAC
Organism: Deroplatys truncata; assembly: GCA_030765065.1. Lineage (NCBI taxonomy): Eukaryota > Metazoa > Arthropoda > Insecta > Mantodea > Mantidae > Deroplatys > Deroplatys truncata. Next base: position 4,070,825 of record CM060980.1, on the reverse strand, counting down.
CAAAATAATCTATATGACAAATTGTGTATTTCAATGCGATCTACATTTTTTGTGTAGTAAAATTTTGTCTAACTCTTATGGTTTACCAGTTATGCAAAAGTCGTTCACAATGAAGAATACTTTTGGAGACATTCCCAGAAAATTCAAGATGTACATTTTATTTGCCATAAAAATGTCTTAAACATATGATACTTTTATCAAAATCGTTAGAGCCGTTTTTGAGAAAATAAAAATTTTCGAAAAATGTTCCATGTAAAGGGTAATCTGGGGTGGGGGATTTTCTTGAAAACCTTCGTGTCGCATCTCTGGAAGATACTGAATTTAAATACCAAGTTTGATATTTATCCAACTGTTCGTTTCTGAGTTATGCTGTTCACAAAGAGATACACACACACACACGGACCTGTTTCCAAAAATGCTTTATAGGCATTCAGTGCACCTCAAAACATGTATTTCCTGATCTCGATATTGAATTTTTGGGTGGAATGCAATACTTCCCCTACTTACTATACGTAGTAGAGAAAGTAATATACCTGGTTTTCTATCCTTATGAGGTCACTCTTAAAAGTTTTGAGAATGAAATAAAATTTTAAAAACTTAGATGTGATTATTGGATCTTTTTAAAATATGTATTCTCCATTGCATTCTGTACAACTTCTCATCCTTTCAAACCAATTTTCAAATGCTGAACACATTTCTTCTTTGGCCAGAGTGCAAATACATCCTTCATAAGCAGCTACAGGTAATTCAAATCGTGACCTCAAATTTTTTCTTTTATTTTGGGGAATAGAAAAAAGTTGTATGGGGCAGTTCTGCACCGCAGGGAGGATGGGACAAATATTTGACTCCTAACTCCTGCAGAAATTGGGTTGTTTCTAGTGCAGCGTGGGCAGAGATAGTTGTGGTGAAACAAAATTCCACGCAGACCAGTCTTAGAATGCTTTGCTCTCAGTTCATTAAAGACTTGTGGCAAACATTTTGTGATGTACCATCTGGCAGTAACAGTCTTTTGACCCTCAGAATATGGCTACTAGCTAAGAAGAATGAACAGATCATCATCTTCTTGCTTGCCTCACTTTTGTTGGAGGATTCTCTTCTGGGAAGACCCAAACCAAAGACCATCACTTAGTTTCTGGATCATACTGGTATATGCAGCTTTTGTCACTTGTTATTATGTTAAATATGTTTTTAGATCTTCTTCCATCAAATTTTTCCATTATTTCTTGGCCCTATTGCACACCTGCTTGTTTCTGCTCATTTATGAAATGGGGGGGATCCAATCATTGCAGAGCCTCCTGACTTGAAGTTTTTCTTTAAGAACGGTATTCACTGCTGCCGATTCAATATTCAGAGCTTCTTGAATCTGAAAATATGTGAAATAATGATCTTCTCACAGTATGCACTCAGCTTTCATCACATTTTCCTCCATTATTGCTGTAGTCCTGCGAGGTCTTCATCTTCGAAGGAATCCTTTCCTCTTCTAAACTTTGCAAACCATCGATAAATCACGGATTGTAAAGGGCAAAGATTTGCAAATGCCCGATGCAGTCTTTTAAGGCATTCTCTCTCCTCTAAACTGACTTTAAAGTCAAAGAAAATCATTGCATGAAAACACTCTTCACTTGAGAACCATTCTACTGTCCATTCCAAACCAGAGTTCCCTGTGATGTAAACAAAAGCACATGCTTCTGCATGTCACATACTCTTATGCCAATGTAAATAGTTCCTTAATAAATGTATTGTATTATGAAATATTTGAGGTAGGAAAGGTATAAAACTGCACAACTCATTGCTAAAGGTAATGGATATATACCAATTGTTAAGAGATTACAAAATATGATTTTCTTAGAGCTGTCTGCTATTGCACTAATGCTGAGAGTACCTTGCTTGTTAATTACCAACTGTATGGATGATTGCCATTCTCTTGCATGTATGAGAGAAATGAAGCAATGAATTCCTAGAGGTGCTATTTGAGAACCGAATACACGCTTTGCATAACCCAGGAAATATGATAAGCCAACAGTCATTCATAATAAGCTAGCAGACGTATGCTCAACTCAGTTCAAATCTTGTGATTTAGCCAGTTGGTATTTAGAGTTTTCATGGCAGAAGGTGGTATGTGTAGTGCAAATAAAATATTCAAACACAAAAGCGAGAAACTGTTATAAAGTGGTGAAAAACAAATAATACTCACTATTAGAAAAGTACACAACACTTGCAGTAGTGGATATTATGAAACTAACATCCGAGTTTACAGACACTTCAGTGTAAAGTGTAACCACAGCACACAGGGAATATAAACAGACTGGTGTTGTAACAACCCCAAAGAAGAAAGATATCAAACCATGCCTTGTTATAGCACAGATAGATGATTTTGTAAAGGTGCTATTAGAAGAAAGTTCACCAATTTTTCTTTAAAAATGAGCTGCCAAAATTGGAATAAAGTGTGCTCTGTTGTCAACAGTGATTGTGATCTTCCAAACTTTAAAACAACCACACTTTACAGATTATTGTTAGAAATAGGTTTCACATTTTCAAAAAGAAGGGAGAATAATGTGATCATTGATGGAGATGATATTGTGTTGTGGAGAAGAAGGTATCTTAGATCTGTGTCAGTATTGGGCAGAAGAGGGCAAATTTTATTACTTAGATGAAACTTGGATTAACGAGGGGCAAAGAACTTCTAAAGTTTGGATAGACACTATGGTAAGTTCAAAAGAAGCAGCTTTCCGGGCAGGTTTATCTAAAGGATTAAAAAATCCAAGTGACAAAGGCAAATGCACAATTATCACCCATATTGGCAGCAACAGAGGTTTTGTGGATTACTCATTTTCAACTCTAAAAAAACAGATAATTAGCATGAGGAGATGAATGGTGATGTTTTTCATAACTGGTTTGAACATGTATTGCTGAAACTTGAACCCAGTAGTTTAATAGCGATGGACAATGCACCCTACCATAGCATGCAACTTCTTCATCGCCCGAACAGTTCTTGGCGTAAGTAAGATGTGTTACAGAGGTTGTAGAAAGAGAAGAGTCCTTCGAAAAGTAGTCTAAAAACTGAATTAGTGCACATAGTGGGCGCAGGAAACTGCTAACAAGGATGAAAAAAGTATGCAATAGATGATCTTCCTCCAAAGCTGGACAGTGAATGCTAAGATTACCTCCCTATGATACGGTAATTTGTAATCACAAATTACTCAAATGTAAATAATGATTGTAATATGAATATGTATTTTTATGTAACATTAATTTCAGAGGTTTATTAATTGTAATTATTATTGGTAAATAATAATATACGGCTTTACTGAAACTGTCAACAATAACGCAATAATGCAACGATGGGGTGAGTTGTTTGTCATTGCCGGGAACCAGGAAGTTACGTAATGTTTCGCGCCTTTTCGGTAAAAGCTTCTAGAATGTTCCCTAAAAGAAATATGTATTAGTGGTTTTCATTGGATATTAAAATAGACGCTAATGTTGGCGCGTTTTATTAGCCAATAGCAGTTCATTTATAATCTTTAGGCATATCTTGAGGCAGGCCTATAAATAAGCCAGGTTCAAGGGAGCGTTTCCCCCAGTGCAACAAGATTCTCAACACATTACACATCGTCTTCAGTTCATCAAAATTTCGTGTACACTACACATCGTCAGCCAGTCCTTCATTTCGTCAAGTTACGCGCAGCAGAATTACAAGAATCTAAATTATTATAAAGTTAATTCTACACAAAATTGAAGTACTCGAGTTAAAAGTGATAAGTAAGAAGTTATTACAAACAGTTTCAGTTTGGCGAGTATCTATCTCAATATGTAAAAAGTGTTAGTGAACGTGTTCGGCAATAAAAGTTATAAAAACAATTTCTTCATCAGTATCATTTCTGAATAAAAGATTCCTTTCCGATTCACACCCTGCAAGAGATACAAGTTCTACCAAGATAAGATGATAGCTAGCCGGAGGACAATATACATAACCTTAAATTCTTTCAGAAACTCATTGATATAAATTGCTACGCCAGAGGGAGCTACGAGGCAACAAGGAGTGACGTCACAAGAAGGCTTCAACACACGTGATGTAAACAACATTACGTAAAGCAGCAACCGTCGCATATTGGCTTCCAAACGCGGAGCTACAATTAATGATATACAACATTAATACCGCAGCATATTGGCTCCCATACGTGGGGCAGTTAAAGTTATGTAAACAAACATTTATTTGCAACATACAATATACAACATTAATACCGCAGCATATTGGCACCCAGAACGTGGGGCAAAGCGACCAGGAAAGGAACTCGAGTAACCAGGAAAGGATCAGAATTAACCAAGAAGAATTGAGAGGACCAAAGGGGCGAATGCAGCAGTAAAATGATCTACAAGACGCAGATTCCAGAAACAAAAGGAACGACAGACTATACGGATGATTGGACATCGTAATTCCGAGATCAACTACAAGACGACGTAGATTCATCACAACACAACGCAGAAGCGACATACAAATCTAGGAGAATGGGGCAGAACGCTGGACATCAAAGTAACAGCAACGGACAGCATTAGTAAGGTTAGAGTATATTAATTTTTTTTTAGAAAAAAAAAAAAAAAAAAAGTAAATAAATGTTAATGAGGAGTGGTAGGATAATAAAAACAATGGCTGCTAGTAATACAGAAGAAATAATTATGGAGGGAGATAGTGTAACAGTTAGCTGTGATCCAATACAAATTACAGGAAATAGCCCAGACTTTTTAGGATTTGAAAATGAAAATGTTAGTGCAGAAAGTGAGAATAGAATAGCAGGAAATGTTAATCTTGATACTATTATGATTATGGAAATGCTGAGAAATATGAATAGAGAATTGAGGGAAGAATTAAGGGAAGATATGGAAAAATTAAATCAGAGTAATGAGAAATTAAGGGAAGATATGGAAAAGAATAAGAGGGAATTAAGGGAAGATCTTAGTAAGAAAATAGATCAAAACAGGGATGATATGCAAAAGAGTTTTGAGAAATTAGGGGAAGCTATGGACAGGAATCATAGGAAATTAATGGAAAGTATTGGTAGGAATAATGAGAGATTAGAGCAAACAGTAGATCAAAGCAGGGAAGAAATTGAAAAGAAAGTTACGAAGCTAGATAGTAGTATGCCAGAAATGAGAGATGAAAATGAGGAAGTAATAGCAAATGAGATAGGAGAAATTTCAAAGAAAATGCTAGACATGAGCATGGAAATAGGTAACAAAAAAAGTGAGGTTAATGTAGAATGCACAGAGTTAGGAAGTCAAATGAGTAGTATTTCAAAGGAGCTAAGAGAGATAAAAGAGGTTATGAATGTAGATGTAAATGAGGCGCAAGTTAATTTCAGAGGGAAAATATCAGAAATACAGAATGAGACAGTAATGCAAAGAAATAAATTGTACCAAGATGTTCAAAATGAAAACTCCAGTCCAGTACAGTTTAGTACAGATTTGTCAGAATATTCTCAGATTAAAATGATAGAAGAATTGAAAATGAAAGTTGTTAAAAGATGTATTGTTCAAGAAACTGTAGATTGTTTTCAAATGTTATCAGGGAACGAAATGTCATATGAATACAAGAGGTTATTCATGAATAAAAATTTGAAGGTTAGGTTACGGCTACGAGTAATGTTTAGCCACACACAATTTGATCCAGGAGGGTAAATAGCAATGAGATGTAAAGTAAATGCTGGATAGTTAAAGATGACTTGCAGAGAAATGTATTGGAACGTAAGAGGGTTAACTAAATATATATGTCATTTGAAAAGAGAAATAAATTATAAAAAAAAAAGAAGAAATGTTTAAAAAAAAAAAAAATAAAATAAATAAATAAATAAATTTTTAGTAACTGTAACAACATTTGAAAATTAAGAATGCAAAGATTGAAACTTAATAGGATATTAAAGTAAAAGTACGTAAATACAATTCCAAGAACATTGTTAAAGTAAAGTACAAAATAACAAAAATGGGTAAAAATAATTAAAAAAAAAAAAAAAAATACTTATGTAGTAAATAGAACATGTGAAACATTGTCTAGATTTAAGAGATGTAAATATTTGTATAGAGGGTGAATATTTTGGTAAAAATGTTAAACAATTACAAAAAAATCTTAAATGTATAAATTTTTTGTCAACAACTTAAGAAAGTAAACAATTTGGTATCAGTGATTAAATAATTTAGGGTAAAGTATTTGCTATAAAAAAGTTTGTGATGTCAGATTGATATCTAAATTAATTAAACCAAAGCCAGTAAGTAGTGGCGAGATAAAACATATGTCGTGTGTTAAATGCGTGTGAAGTGTTAAGTGAAAGTGATAGCGTGTGTTCCAAGATTTAGGAGACTAAAAACACAATTTTAAAATTTCTAAACAAGTTATAAATATTTATAATTATGTTTCTAGTGGGGCATATGATACGGTAATTTGTAATCACAAATTACTCAAATGTAAATAATGATTGTAATATGAATATGTATTTTTATGTAACATTAATTTCAGAGGTTTATTAATTGTAATTATTATTGGTAAATAATAATATACGGCTTTACTGAAACTGTCAACAATAACGCAATAATGCAACGATGGGGTGAGTTGTTTGTCATTGCCGGGAACCAGGAAGTTACGTAATGTTTCGCGCCTTTTCGGTAAAAGCTTCTAGAATGTTCCCTAAAAGAAATATGTATTAGTGGTTTTCATTGGATATTAAAATAGACGCTAATGTTGGCGCGTTTTATTAGCCAATAGCAGTTCATTTATAATCTTTAGGCGTATCTTGAGGCAGGCCTATAAATAAGCCAGGTTCAAGGGAGCGTTTCCCCCAGTGCAACAAGATTCTCAACACATTACACATCGTCTTCAGTTCATCAAAATTTCGTGTACACTACACATCGTCAGCCAGTCCTTCATTTCGTCAAGTTACGCGCAGCAGAATTACAAGAATCTAAATTATTATAAAGTTAATTCTACACAAAATTGAAGTACTCGAGTTAAAAGTGATAAGTAAGAAGTTATTACAAACAGTTTCAGTTTGGCGAGTATCTATCTCAATATGTAAAAAGTGTTAGTGAACGTGTTCGGCAATAAAAGTTATAAAAACAATTTCTTCATCAGTATCATTTCTGAATAAAAGATTCCTTTCCGATTCACACCCTGCAAGAGATACAAGTTCTACCAAGATAAGATGATAGCTAGCCGGAGGACAATATACATAACCTTAAATTCTTTCAGAAACTCATTGATATAAATTGCTACGCCAGAGGGAGCTACGAGGCAACAAGGAGTGACGTCACAAGAAGGCTTCAACACACGTGATGTAAACAACATTACGTAAAGCAGCAACCGTCGCATATTGGCTTCCAAACGCGGAGCTACAATTAATGATATACAACATTAATACCGCAGCATATTGGCTCCCATACGTGGGGCAGTTAAAGTTATGTAAACAAACATTTATTTGCAACATACAATATACAACATTAATACCGCAGCATATTGGCACCCAGAACGTGGGGCAAAGCGACCAGGAAAGGAACTCGAGTAACCAGGAAAGGATCAGAATTAACCAAGAAGAATTGAGAGGACCAAAGGGGCGAATGCAGCAGTAAAAGGATCTACAAGACGCAGATTCCAGAAACAAAAGGAACGACAGACTATACGGATGATTGGACATCGTAATTCCGAGATCAACTACAAGACGACGTAGATTCATCACAACACAACGCAGAAGCGACATACAAATCTAGGAGAATGGGGCAGAACGCTGGACATCAAAGTAACAGCAACGGACAGCATTAGTAAGGTTAGAGTATATTAATTTTTTTTAGAAAAAAAAAAAAAAAAAAGTAAATAAATGTTAATGAGGAGTGGTAGGATAATAAAAACAATGGCTGCTAGTAATACAGAAGAAATAATTATGGAGGGAGATAGTGTAACAGTTAGCTGTGATCCAATACAAATTACAGGAAATAGCCCAGACTTTTTAGGATTTGAAGATGAAAATGTTAGTGCAGAAAGTGAGAATAGAATAGCAGGAAATGTTAATCTTGATACTATTATGATTATGGAAATGCTGAGAAATATGAATAGAGAATTGAGGGAAGAATTAAGGGAAGATATGGAAAAATTAAATCAGAGTAATGAGAAATTAAGGGAAGATATGGAAAAGAATAAGAGGGAATTAAGGGAAGATCTTAGTAAGAAAATAGATCAAAACAGGGATGATATGCAAAAGAGTTTTGAGAAATTAGGGGAAGCTATGGACAGGAATCATAGGAAATTAATGGAAAGTATTGGTAGGAATAATGAGAGATTAGAGCAAACAGTAGATCAAAGCAGGGAAGAAATTGAAAAGAAAGTTACGAAGCTAGATAGTAGTATGCCAGAAATGAGAGATGAAAATGAGGAAGTAATAGCAAATGAGATAGGAGAAATTTCAAAGAAAATGCTAGACATGAGCATGGAAATAGGTAACAAAAAAAGTGAGGTTAATGTAGAATGCACAGAGTTAGGAAGTCAAATGAGTAGTATTTCAAAGGAGCTAAGAGAGATAAAAGAGGTTATGAATGTAGATGTAAATGAGGCGCAAGTTAATTTCAGAGGGAAAATATCAGAAATACAGAATGAGACAGTAATGCAAAGAAATAAATTGTACCAAGATGTTCAAAATGAAAACTCCAGTCCAGTACAGTTTAGTACAGATTTGTCAGAATACTCTCAGATTAAAATGATAGAAGAATTGAAAATGAAAGTTGTTAAAAGATGTATTGTTCAAGAAACTGTAGATTGTTTTCAAATGTTATCAGGGAACGAAATGTCATATGAATACAAGAGGTTATTCATGAATAAAAATTTGAAGGTTAGGTTACGGCTACGAGTAATGTTTAGCCACACACAATTTGATCCAGGAGGGTAAATAGCAATGAGATGTAAAGTAAATGCTGGATAGTTAAAGATGACTTGCAGAGAAATGTATTGGAACGTAAGAGGGTTAACTAAATATATATGTCATTTGAAAAGAGAAATAAATTATAAAAAAAAAAAAAAGAAATGTTTAAAAAAAAAAAAAATAAATAAATAAATAAATAAATTTTTAGTAACTGTAACAACATTTGAAAATTAAGAATGCAAAGATTGAAACTTAATAGGATATTAAAGTAAAAGTACGTAAATACAATTCCAAGAACATTGTTAAAGTAAAGTACAAAATAACAAAAATGGGTAAAAATAATTAAAAAAAAAAAAAAAATACTTATGTAGTAAATAGAACATGTGAAACATTGTCTAGATTTAAGAGATGTAAATATTTGTATAGAGGGTGAATATTTTGGTAAAAATGTTAAACAATTACAAAAAAATCTTAAATGTATAAATTTTTTGTCAACAACTTAAGAAAGTAAACAATTTGGTATCAGTGATTAAATAATTTAGGGTAAAGTATTTGCTATAAAAAAGTTTGTGATGTCAGATTGATATCTAAATTAATTAAACCAAAGCCAGTAAGTAGTGGCGAGATAAAACATATGTCGTGTGTTAAATGCGTGTGAAGTGTTAAGTGAAAGTGATAGCGTGTGTTCCAAGATTTAGGAGACTAAAAACACAATTTTAAAATTTCTAAACAAGTTATAAATATTTATAATTATGTTTCTAGTGGGGCATATGATACGGTAATTTGTAATCACAAATTACTCAAATGTAAATAATGATTGTAATATGAATATGTATTTTTATGTAACATTAATTTCAGAGGTTTATTAATTGTAATTATTATTGGTAAATAATAATATACGGCTTTACTGAAACTGTCAACAATAACGCAATAATGCAACGATGGGGTGAGTTGTTTGTCATTGCCGGGAACCAGGAAGTTACGTAATGTTTCGCGCCTTTTCGGTAAAAGCTTCTAGAATGTTCCCTAAAAGAAATATGTATTAGTGGTTTTCATTGGATATTAAAATAGACGCTAATGTTGGCGCGTTTTATTAGCCAATAGCAGTTCATTTATAATCTTTAGGCGTATCTTGAGGCAGGCCTATAAATAAGCCAGGTTCAAGGGAGCGTTTCCCCCAGTGCAACAAGATTCTCAACACATTACACATCGTCTTCAGTTCATCAAAATTTCGTGTACACTACACATCGTCAGCCAGTCCTTCATTTCGTCAAGTTACGCGCAGCAGAATTACAAGAATCTAAATTATTATAAAGTTAATTCTACACAAAATTGAAGTACTCGAGTTAAAAGTGATAAGTAAGAAGTTATTACAAACAGTTTCAGTTTGGCGAGTATCTATCTCAATATGTAAAAAGTGTTAGTGAACGTGTTCGGCAATAAAAGTTATAAAAACAATTTCTTCATCAGTATCATTTCTGAATAAAAGATTCCTTTCCGATTCACACCCTGCAAGAGATACAAGTTCTACCAAGATAAGATGATAGCTAGCCGGAGGACAATATACATAACCTTAAATTCTTTCAGAAACTCATTGATATAAATTGCTACGCCAGAGGGAGCTACGAGGCAACAAGGAGTGACGTCACAAGAAGGCTTCAACACACGTGATGTAAACAACATTACGTAAAGCAGCAACCGTCGCATATTGGCTTCCAAACGCGGAGCTACAATTAATGATCTACAACATTAATACCGTGGCATATTGGCTCCACGTGGGGCTCAACAACAAATTACGTAAAAATATATTACGTAAGTAATACCGCATCATATTGGCTCCACAACGTGGGGCTCGACAACAAAAAAGACATTACGTAAAGCAAGTTCTCTCGCAAATACGCGTGAAGTAAACACACAACATTTGTAACATTAATACTACTTCACCTATCATAGTAATTTAAATCCAATCGAGCTGGTTTGGGCATTTGTAAAAGGCTATGTCACCAGGAACAATAAAACATTCAAGAACATTTCAACACTGCAATCACGAACGTCGCACCTGATATGTGGCAGGAAGATATTAGGCTCTTAATAGAAGTGGAGAATAAGATGTGGAAACTCAATTTTGTGTGCAACAGTGTTGTGGATAAGCTTGTAGGATAGTTTTGATTCCAATTTGGCAGCTGAGTCATCTTCGGAGGATTTGGGTGTTGCACCTTTGCTTGAGGATTGTGATAGATGCAAGTAAAATGTTCATGCAGGGCACATTTTGGTAGACTGAAACAATGTTCAGCTGTAAGTGATATGCAGCAAGATGTGGGAAAGGAAAAAAAACAGCAGTTAGGGGCAGGGATTGTGAACTACTTTCGCATGAATAATACAAAGAGTTTGTTTACACACTAGTTTGAAATGGACAGTTTTGTTTTGATGTACTGCTTTATTTCTAAGCATTCCTAGAGAAAAACTTTTGATTTTTTTGAAAAAATGGTTAAGTTCCAAAGGATTAAACAAAGACGTAACAAAACAACTGGAGTTCCAGGACATCCAATAAACAGATCTAGGTATTTGAATCAACTGCAATTTAAATTTCTCTTTGGCAGAACAAACTTTTATATTTTGCATATTTTTTATAATATTTTAATAAAATAAAAACTGAATTAAAGGACATTAAGTGCAATGTGCACGAACTACATGTAATACTTGTACTGTATTTAGTTACAAAAGGGCAAAAAAGGTTTAAATTTTGGAACGAAATTCCGATTTATGGACCTAAAAGAGTACTTGCTCTTTCCTCTCAAACACTACCATGATTCAACACTTTTGTTTTGCTTTGCAAGCAAACAGGTACTTGTAGCAACTCTGTTTCCTTTTCAAGTTCTCTGTTTATGCTTGATCTAGCGCATAGCAAGTAATAAACTTTTAAGTCGAGAAAAAAGTTTGACGTTGTTACACAAACCAGCCATACACAGCATATGTATCAAGAGAGTAACCTATGGCTGTAGACAAGGTTGAAACTAAATGTGATTGCATGTCACAATTAGCTCAGCTTGTTGTTCTCAGCTTGTTGTTCTCAGATCAGCTAAATATGCCAAGTGTGCTAGAATCTGTTTTAGGCACCACATTGATTTTGTTTTTTGTGTATATGAGAATATTTGCATTTCAGCTAAATATTAATGAGGTAAAATTCTTTTAAGTAAGAATTATAGACTTGTTACTCCCATTTTTGTAGAATATTATTTATTACAATATATAATAAATTGAAATTAATTATATTTTAGACACTATGCCTGGTTTATGACATGTTTTTAATATAGAGTCAACTGAAAAATTCAATACCACAACCGGGATTTGAACATGGTTCTTCTGCTCTCTGTGCAGCTGCTCTGACAACATGCCGGTGGGACTCAAGTTGTTCTCTACCTTGGTGGTCTGTCTGGGAGGCAACGAGTCAATTGGGGAATTCAATGTCCCCCAGCATGTTGTCAGAGAATTTTATTACTTCCAGTTTGAATCATGGCTTCAACTAGTGGTATAGCTTCTAAATTAGCTCATATAGGGAGTATTGGAGTTTCTTCAGAGAACATTGATGAACTTTTATGTGTGACAGTGATTTGTAGTTTTCCAACTGAGGATGTGGGCAGCAGAGACAGGGTTATGGAGCACAAAACGACATGTACCTACATTTCCAGAGTACAATCTCTGGTGTACTGTGTAGTTCTCATAGTTACTGACACAAATGTATAATGTAAAGTGTCCAAAGATCTGACCTCAAAACGCAAATTGGGATCTAAAAGTACAATTCAGAAGAAGTCAGATGTAAATCACAATGAGATTTACACGATAGCCCTTGAGATGGCGGAGTGTTGTGTGAGGATGCATAGTATGCTCCGGGGAAAAAGTGAAATAAATGAACAAGAGAAACAGAAAGGAAGAGAAGTAACAGTAAAACCCAGGGGAATGAAGGAAAGCCTCGGGAATGTGTACAAGAACCAAAATTAAGTACTGAAAGTCAGTATGTTATGGCATCTGCAGATAGGAGGGAAACACGCAAAGGTGAGGTTATAGCGTTGCTTCAGCTAATTATTGAGATGCTTAATAAGGGCTCAAAAAGTGCTCAGGAAGAAATAAGAACACTCAATTCGGCTAAAGCAGCAACTAGAAGCAGAAACGTACACTGGTGTGGTTAAAAATGGTCATGGAAAGGAATACGTAAGCAACAGATAACGAAACGGACCAAGATTACCGACATTTCAGACAATAGATTGAAGCATAAAGAATATATTGTTTTTGATACAAAAACCAGATCAAATGTCCAAGATAAAGTAAATGAAGATGAAACTGAGAAACTTGAAACAACAGTAACTCGGTATAAAATGCAAAATAAATATAAGTGGCAAAGTCAAGGATATAAGGAACAAAAAACAAAAAAGAAGATGCTGATTATTGGAGACTCCATAATAAAACACATGAAGGAACCCAGGGCCAAAATAGAGGTAAAAAGTGGAATTAGAACAGACCAACTAGCAAATATTATCAGATATGGAGACTTCGAATCAATGGTAAAATACAAGTGAATTTCCAGGCGGTGATGCTACATGTCGGTATAAATTCAGTGCAGCATACAACTCCAGAAGTAATTGAAAGCGATACAAGGAACCTTATTCAAATCACAAGAGCCAAGTTCCCAGAAGCAAAAATCTTTGTCAATGGGATACTTCATGGAAGAAGTGTGAGTGGTTCCTACATAGTGTAGTGTTTAGTGTATGTGATAGTACAGATGGTTTACATCTGAACAGACCTGGTTCACGCCTAATGAGTAAAATGGCAGGCAAAATAAACGGAAACTAATAAGCCAGTTAGGAGGTGAAAAACTAAATGCAACAAGTAAAGGTAAGGCCAACACACAAAATGTTGTAATGCAAAAACATAACATAGAAGCAAAAGTAACATCAGTATTTTTAGTCTATTTCACCAAAACATTCAAAGTATAACCAATAAGAGTGCATTAATTGAGCAAAACATACTAACCATGCAACCAGATATTATAATTTTTACTGAATATGGATTAAAAGCAGGTGAACTAAAAGCAAACTGTTACAAAAACTATTCAATGGGGTCTAGTAAAGAAAAACATAAAAATGGGGGTGTGATAATTTACATTAAACAAGGAATTAAATACAAAGAAATAGAGTGTAAAAAATTCTGTGAGGAAATGTGTAGCGAAATTGTAGCAATTGAAGTAAACTTAAAAAATAAAAATCTGGTAATAATAGGAGTGTATAGTCAATCTGAATACAAATAAAATCATCTTTTTGGAAAGATTAGAAGAATTCTTAAATAATATAATTAACAATAAAGACACCATAGTGATAGGTGATTTCAATGTAGATGTAATAAAAAATAATAAGAATAAATTGTTATTAGAAATACTAGTAAGAAATAACATTACATTGATAGAGACGGAATCTACTAGAGTAACCAGACACTCTACAACTTGTGTAGGTCTCATATTTACAAATTTAAAGAGGCAATGTTTTAATGATAAGATTATAAAAAATCGAATTAGTGGCCACTATGGTCAACTAATTGAAAATAAACCATTAGGCAAAGTAAAACATAAAATAAATAACTTAATCGAAACTAAAATAATAGTTAACAAAAGTACACTAGAAGCATTAAAAACAATGTTAGAGAAGCGCAATGGATAGAGATATACAAAAAACAAGAAATTAATGAAAAATTTGAGTACTTCGCTACAATCACAGAAGAATGCCTAAACTCTGCTATTCCAATTGGTAAAGTAAATTGCAATAAACAAAGAAGTAAAAATTGGTCTTCAAAAGGGATAAATATCTCAAAAAAATGCATGCAATTCCTAAATAGTTCAAAGCATGCTAATCTAGATGAGAAATCGCATACTTACATTGAAAAATACAAACAAATTCTTAAAAAGTAATAAATGGTGCAAAAAAGTTATATAACAAAGTTTTGGTACATAAGGCAGAAAATAAAATTAAAGTGACATGGAATATTATAAAAGCTGCATACAATGAAAAGAACAAAAATGGATTGAGAACTTGCATAAAGAAGTTAACAATAGAGTTATAAGTAACCCTATAAAGATAACCAACTGTTTTAATGAGCACTATATGAATATTATAAAAAATTTGGGAACTAAACAACTCCCAGTCGGGCATACAAATGTAAACAGTGTATGCAACTCAATGGTGCTACAAGAAATAACAGAGAAACACGTTATCAAACAGATAAACAATTTAAAAAGTAAACGATCATGAGGATTGGACGAATTTACTAATGAAATGGTAAAATATTGCAAATGTGAGTTCTCCGAGATATTAACACATATAATTAATCACTCGTTTATGTCAGGAACATTTCCCAAATTATTAAAAAACGTAATAGTGAGACCAATATATAAGCAAAAAAACTCAAAGCAAACAATGGAAAATTATAGATCTATATCACTATGCTCAACTTTCTCCAATTTTTCTATATCAGCTACAGAGATTTTGAAGAAATACAAAATAGTATCAGAATATCAGTTTGGCTTTCAAAAAGAGAAATCCACAATAAATGCTATATGTAAAGGAAATGACATTATTACAAAGGCAATAGACAAAAAGGAATACGTAGTAGCAATTTTTCTTGATCTGTCGAAAGCATTCGACTGTGTAGACATAAATAAATTAATCATAAAACTTGAAAATTATGGGATTAAGGGTTTACTGCTGAACTGGCTAAAATCATATCTGCAAAATACAGAACAATGTGTTGAAATAATACATAATTTAGGCAGTAAATTACATAAAATTAGATCATCATTTAAGAAAGTTATGCATGGTATCCCGCAGGGCTTGAAACTTGGTCATATCTATTCATATTATATATGAGGGTGGTCTGAAAAGTTTCTGACCTAATAAAGATACAAGACATTTTTTTCAGGATTTTTTTTTTTTATTTTCCAACATAGTCTCCTTGTAACTCTACACACTTCTCCCAGCGATGCTCCCATCTCTGTAACCTGTCCATATAGTACTCAGCATTTTTCTCTGCAAAATAATTGTTCATGAAGGTGATTGCCTCTTCCTTTGATGAAAATCTCTGTCCTCCGAGCGCAATTTTCAGATGAGGGAACAAAAAGAAGTCGCTTGGGGCTAGATCTGGTGAGTAAGGCGGATGGTCAAGCAGTTTATACCGTAATTCCTTGATTTTCGCCATTGCAACCGCTGAGGGTGAGATTGTCTTGGTGAAACAGGATTTTCTTTTTCTGTAAATGTGGCCGTTTTCCCACAAATTCTACCTTCAGCTTGTCAAGTAATGATGCGTAGTATGCTCCTGTAATGGTTTTTCCTTTTTGAAGATAATCAATTAAAGTAACTTCATGACTATCTCAAAAAACAGTCGCCATCACCTTCCCAGCCGAAAAAACAGTCTTTGCTTTTTTTGGAGCTGATTCCCCCTTTGCAGTCCACTGTTTGGACTGTATTTTTGTTTCGGGCGCATAATGGTGTATCGAAGTTTCATCTACAGTAATTAATCGGCGCCAAAACTCGGATTTATTGCACTTACACTGCACCAACAGAGCGTTGGAAATGTTCATTCAAACACGTTTTGGTCAAACATGAGCAAGCGCGGCACCCAATGGGCGGACAGCTTTCTCATATCTAAATGTTGATTTAATATGTGACAAACACGTTCTTTTGACAAGTTCATAGCCTCTGCTATCTCTCTCACTTTAATTCAGCGGTTGTCTAGCATCATTTGGTGAACTTTGGTGATGTTTTCGTTGGTAGTTGCAATTTTTTGACGTCCCAAACGTTCATTGTCTCCCAAGCTCTTACGGCCACGTTTAAATTCAGCTGCCGAAAATTTCACTGTGGTAAATGATGGTGCAGAGTCACCATACACAGAATCCAACTCATCTTTGATTTGCGTAGGTGTATTGCCTTTCAAAAACAAATATTTAATGACAGCTCGATACTCAATTTTGTCCATTTTCATAAAAACACTCACATCACCTCACTCAAACGACTGTTACATAACAACTGAGCATCCAAAATGGTTAAAACTTTGGTGAGTAACTGTCAACAGATGAACAACAAAATTCACTAGCTTTTATTTACGAGTGTTGCCATCTTCATGTTGAGGTCAGAAGCTTTTCAGACCACCCACGTATAAATTGCTTACTTAAAAGATAACAGAAGCTGGTGGTTTAGTCACGGATATGCAGTTGACACAATGATTATTGTGAATGGCAAGTCAGAAATGGATGTACAAAATGAATCAAATTTACTACTAGAAACAGTTAATGTTCAGTTAAAAGAACTAGGTATGGCAGTGAATATTAACAAAACAGAGTGCATGCAAGTAACACTAACGGCCTGTATTACAATCTCCGGTTAAGGTTTGGGGTAAGAGTTACCTGAGAGTTACGTGCTGCGACTGTATTACAATCTTTGGTTAAGGGCTACCCGGGAGTTATTTTTGGAGGTAAACTAACCACCATAAGTGATGCAACACAGCCCAATATAGAACTAAAGATAGAAAATAGATTAATGCAGCAGGTTACAGAAACAAACCTTTTAGGACTAGTGATTGATTATGAATTAAATTGGAAGCATACCAATAAAACAGTCCAAAAAATAAACACAGGGCTGTATATCCTAAGACAGTCTGCACAGATAATGGATAGAAAGAGCTTATTACAAATATATTATACATTCACACTTAAGTTATGGAGTTGTATTATGGGGCAACACACAGAAAAAAACAATGTTTAAAATTTTTAGGCTTCAGAAGCATGCCTTGAGATAATATGTAATTTAAAAAAGCTTGATACTTGTAGAAATGCCTATAAAACATTAAATATACTAACATTTCCTGTACTGTATATATATATATATATATATATATGAATGCATTAAATATACAATAAAAAATCATGGTAGTCAAACTAAGAACATGAACATAACACAAGAACAAAGCAGAACTATTTTATTAATAGATTAAGAGGAACATTGGGACATAAAAGCATAGAAAACAATACTAAAGATTTGTACAATCACCTACCTAACCACATAAAACAAATAACAGAAGATAAGAAAAAACTTAAAATAACTAAAATGTATCTGTTAGAAAATGTAGTTTATTCGGTAGAAGAGTATAAATTGCTGATGGTACCTATTGTTGTACAAGGTGTTTCTTTGTTCAAAATATCTATATATACACTTATTCTTTTTAAGTAACACTCATATTTTAACAACTTGACAATCCCTGTAAAATGTATTTATAATTGGAGCAAATGAATGAAAGGATACTTGGCATGATTATTCCCATGGGTGTTATTAGAATACAACATTTTATTTATCAACAATTAAATACATTCCTTGTAATTGAAACTGACACGCTTTCCTACGGGTCCAGCAAGCTATGATTCACAGGTCATCTGCATGCATTCGAGCATTAACTCCCTCCCATCTTTTTCTCCTTTTTCCTTTCCTAATCCATTTACTCCTTACTCTTCCAAAATATTCACCTATGCTCCTACTTCTTTCCCATTCTCTGTCAACATTTTTATTGCCACTGTAATATTTGTTAATTTATTCCATTTTTTATCCCAAATACCCTCCCTCCACTTACATGTTTCTTTACACTGCATCAAACCTCTGATTCTCCACACATACTTCCACATTACTGTCCCTCAAACCTTTGGTATACAATATCCCATGCAAATCCCTCTCTTCCTTGCTTGTCACAACTATCGACATACTTCTCCCTTCCCCATTCTTTCTTTATTGTCTTGTAAAACCTCAAAGAGTCTTTATTCTCAAAACTTCCCATGTCTCTTGCCTCTCAATATCTTCTAATCTCTTCCTTACTTTCTTCCAAAAACTGACTGAATTATTTTCACCCCTCTCCCATACCAATTTCTTCTCCCAATTATTGTGCTCTAATGCATTTTGATACATCATGCAATGTTTTAATTATATCACCATCATCTAATTCCAGATTCCTGTACTGTACTGTAATTCAAAACTCTTTCCATCACTGTTCCTTTTCTTCCTGTTCTACCTAGTTCTGCCAATGCTGCTTCTCTTGGTGATGATTTTGGCAAGCCTAATAATTCTTTACAAAACATCCTATATATTACATCAATTTTATTTACATTTTCTGAGCAAGGATGTGCAAATACAGATTAGAAATGTCGACTAAATGGATAGAAAGAATGTATGAGGCATTAGTAGAAGCAAGAATGCTATATGCAGTTGAAATTTAGGGGGGGGATCTGAATTAAGCAGAAAAATAGACCAGAGCTACAGAACATTCTGTAAACAGCTATTGAGGTTACCATGATCAGCACTGGGGGAAGTAACGTTAGTGGGATTAAGAAGAATAACAAGAAAGGGAGTGATACTGGAAAGGATATTGAAATTTTGGTTTAGATGCCTGCAAAAAGATGGAGAAATTTTAAGGATATGTAAGGAACAACAAAAGAGTATGAAAAATAAAAATAGCTGGTGGACAGGGGTAGAAAAAGTTATGGAGAAGATAGGAATGGGAGATATTTGGAGAGCAGGAGAAAGAAATAGCAATGGCTTCTGGATAACAGTAAGAAACACAGTGGAAGACATAGAAAGACAAGAGATTTGGGGAAGCTTAGAGAATAAAAAATCACTAGGGTTCTATAGGTTAGTAAAAAGGAAATGGGAAGAGAAGGGTACATGAATTATTGTAATAGAGCGGAAAACGAAGCGTTTGCATGGATGAGAACAGGATCAATGTACCTGAGAGGCTAAGAGGCAGAAAAAGTGGAATTTGTGAACTATGCAGAGGCAGCAAAAACAGAGAGACAGAATGCAAAGAATTAGCAGAATGGAGACAAAAAGTATGGGAGGAAAAATTGGAAAAATGGATGAAAAAATAGTAGCAATTAAAATGTTGACAAGAAAAGAAGAGAGGAAAAATAAGAATATGGGGGAGTTCTTAAAGAAAGTAAGGAGAAATGGATTAGGAAAGTAAGAGAGATAAGAACGGTAGAAGGGCAAACGGAAGAGGGAGAGGAGGATCATAGGTGAATATGGGTAGCAAGGTCTGCTCAGCTGAACCATAAGGCCAGGGTGCAAAATGAGCAGTATAGGTAGAACATAGGTGGCAAGAAAATTTGTATATAGGTTAAGTTAGTTAAGGATTCTGTATAAAAGTAAAGTTTATTCATACATTTTCTTACAAATCCCAAATTTCCACTCCATATAACATCTTTGATCCTACCACAGCTTCATGTAGCCTTTTCAACCAACTTACACACATTTCTGGTATCTTTTGTAGGCATACTCTCGCTCCTTTCTAGCTAGTTTTGCTTTGGCCTTTCTCCCATGTAGTTCCCATCAAGTTCTTTCACTATTTCTAGTCCTTCTCCATTCAAATACCATCTCTCCTTAATTTACTTCCTTTTTTAAAAAAATTACTAAATTTCATTAATTTCTTTGTGTAATCCCACAACTTTTATCACAGCTACCATTAGGTTATCAGCATAAAGCAACCCTGGTTCCTATCACTGGACTATGTGGATTGCTCTGGATGTCATCAATAAATAGTACAGGACTTGCTTAGTCCTAGCTTTTGATCTACTGCATCTGTTATTCCATTTCTATCATATCTGATCAGAACTTCACCCCTTTCTCTCTAATGAACACATTATTTACACCCATTCTAGAGCGTCCCTGTTGATAGTATCAAATGCTTTTTTGAAATCGGTGACTTAGGTATTTATTTACAATTGTTAGTATTACCACTATATTATCTGCAGATCTTTTTCCTTTTCTAAACCCTGCTTGGAACTCAGATATTTTGTTTTCCCTTTCTGCCCATTCTGTAATCTTTCAGCCATTATCCCTGTATATATTTTTCCTAATATCGACAGGAGGCTAATTCCTCTGTAATTAGCTGGTTTATTTATATCCCCGTTACTCTTGCATAAAGATATCACCATGCTTTCTTTCCAATTTTGAGGTATGTCTTTACTCTCTTTCACTTTATTCAGAAACCACACCATTATTCTCATACCCTCATCAGTTTTGCTAAACATTTTCCAAAATTCCCCTGGAATTCCATCCTGCTTTATTCCTTTTTAGGTTGTTTATTTGTTGTTTCTACCTATATACTAGTGATTTCTTAGTCCAAGTTATCATTTTTTACCCACTTCATAGTTTCCTAAATCTTCTCAACCCCAGCCAAATTTCCAAAATATTCAAACTATTCCTTAGATGTGATTGTATTCTCCCTTTCTCTTTTCTTATAATATGTTTCAGGGTTCCCCAGATTTTTTTACTATCTTTCTCCCTTATTTGTTTCCTCATTTTATCTTGCTATTTCTTTCTTTGTGATTCAAACAATCATTTGTATTCCCATTGCTTAACAAAAAATTGTGTCTAACCCTAACCTTTTCTGTCCTCCTCCATTCCTCAATTCTTTGAAAACTTCCCTCTTTGCAGTCACACATTTCTCATCAAGGCACCCCTCCTTTTTATTTGCATTTTGTCTGATCTCCACGTTTGAGCCTGCTTGTGTTAGTAACAACATTTTCAATGCTTCTTGTATCTTATTACCCTTGATAGCATCTGCAATACCCCATATCAGAATTTTCTCTACTTCTGAGTTCATGTCTTCCCAGAAATTCTCCTGTAACTCATCTTTCCATTTAAAGATTCTGATTCTTTGCAGATTCGTTGCTCATGTTTTAATGTCTGATCATTTACCCTTAATGTCAATATTAATGGGAAGTGGCTATTTCCAACTACTTCATCCAATATTTTAAAATTAATAAGATTCTCATTCACTCCTTCACTACATAATATATAGTGTATAACACACTGCCCATTTGCATTTGCGAACGTAAATTCACCTTCCCTGTCTTCCCCACTTGCACCATTACATGCTAATAGGTTATTAATTTCACAAAATTACCCTCCCTATTAGATATTTTATCCCTACTTTTCCTCACAATTGTTACATCTCTCTCCCATCCATATTCGCTTATTGGCTATAGGCCTTTTTCTTTGCCTATTCATGCATTGAAATCTCCCATTAATATAAATTCCACACTTAGGTCTTTCTTCTTTAGTTCCTCCATATCCTCAGCCACATTTATAGATAACCTTTCATCATGAAAGTCTGAAACTTCTGGCGAGTTATAAACAACACCAAGTGCACATTTCATTTCAGTATCTTTTATCTTGCTTATTATTAACCATAGAACTTTGCTTTCTGATCTTACTGCTACTTCTCTCACACTTGTTTCATTACACTTCTTAAAAAACATGGCCAGAACTCCTGAGGCCCTCCCCTTGTTCTTTCTTCTGCTGGCACTTCTGCCTATGTAAACACATTCATCTAATTTATTTAAAGGTGAGTCGGAATTGTAACACTAACATCACTTAAGTTTACTCTTAAGTGAGTAAACTTAAGTGATGTTAGTGTTACAATTCCGACTCACCTTTAAATAAATTCAATACACATCACTGTTTCTAGCTTCTTTTCATTACAACATTCATCTAACTTCACGCTTTCCCCTTCAATAATCCATGTCTCTGCCACTGCTACTATATCAGCCTTTTTTAACACCTCATACACTTCACCATTAATTATTTTTCTTCTTAAACCTTCCACATTCCAATATATAAATTTTATTGCAAATCCGTATCTAGAACTCGATCACCCCACTCTAATTTTGCTTTTTACCTAGTTGTGACTCCACCTCCTGCATCTGCCACAACTGAATTGTCCCTCCTGTGTTGACACAACCATTGTCTCCCTACTAGCTGATGCCAAGTTTGCTGCTTCTTCCCAGTGAAATCATCCATCTAGGTGATGTCATATGATTACCTGCTTCCCCTTCCCTGTTTCCTTGCTGCTGCATGTGCCAGTTGTCATTCAGTATTGTTCTGTTTCATCAGCTGCTCTATCTCCTTGCCGCACATCCACATCATCCTCTACCATTTCTTGCCTGTTAATTGTTTAATTTCTTGTAGGCTGTCGACCTGCCTCTTCCATTAAATGTGTGTGCTTTTGATGACGTTTGTGCATTTTTTCCTGTTCATTCCTCTATTGGTTTCCACATGTCGAAACATTACTTGTTTCCCCCCATTTATTCATAACTCAGTTCCTTTAACAAATACTCTTTTTCTTTCTGCTCTTGCTTTTCTCATTTCCTCAAATAAAATTGTCCCGTAATGCTTTCTTCCTTGCCAAAGTCTTGACCAACAAAAATTTTTGTTCCTTTTAGTTTCCTAGCATTCTTCAAAACTTGCCATTTAGAGCCCATTGTTGCCACTTTTACATCGGCCTGCACTTCTCACTTCTTCTCCCTATCCTAAAACAGTCAACTATCTCCCATCCATCCAACTTCAGTTCCATTTTTTTCCACAAATATTTCTTCCACTAACGCTACTACACATTTTCCTTTATCTTCTCTTATTCCAAATATCATCAAATTCATTTTCCTTTGTTCCGCCGCAAACTTTCCTTCCATTTTATCTATTCTCTTCTTACATTTTATCAATTTGTTATTCACTTCTTTTCCTATCCTCTGCATCGTTCCTTTAACCTCCTCCATCCCTTTATCCACCCTTTCAATCTTCTTCTCCATTTTCTTCATCTCAATGACATCTTCTGAAATTATCTTCAGCAATGTGATCACTTGCTTCAAATTTTCGGGTCTGGGATTCATCTCTACTCCCCCAATTATCAATAATATAGCTAGTAACAAAGCAAACCATAATTGTTCTTTTGTTACCATTATGGACTCTCCTTTAATGTATTTTCTTATTCTGAATCTTCTGATTCTCGCCCGATATACTTCAAACTCAACACCCATCCTCATAGTGTAGCGTATCATATCGTATGGAGCACTGCGCTGACAAGTCCACCCTCCACTGCTGCTTATGCCAAACTCCCCATGGGTGTTATTAGAAAACCTACATTGGACATGTATGTACTGGTCTACAGATAACATGCTATCAACTCCATTTTTTGAAAATGCATGTCAAATAACAGATTTTCGCCTATATTGCGGTTTCTTCATTTCACCAGCAAGAAAACATAAGTGGTAAATTACACAAAATTAGGACTACTTTTTATTACCTTATTTAAAAATTCAAAGAAAATTACATTCCTGGTGAAAAGCTCACCGTTTTCGAAGGGCCACTTGGGTTGAAAGCAATATATCAAAACCAAAAGGATCAGATTTGGCACAAAGAGTGAAAATAAATCAGGTATACAATAGTGGCAATGGGACTGAACACAGGAATGCACCTCATGGAACCTGTGTTTGATCATGGTAGGACTTATCTAGACAACTGGTACAGCTCCTCTAACTTGTTTATTGCTTTATATCAAAGCATAATGAATACCATTGAAACAGTATGTTCAAGTCGTATTGGATTGCCAAAGGATATGAATGTACAGCCTCTAAAGGGAGTGGAAATGGAGGTGCATCAGCTTCCTTTGACCTACATTGCTTGACATGATAGAAGGGTAGCTACTGCTTCCTTTAATTGAATTTCCAAAATTTTAATAAATGATGCAGGAAAGCCAAAACTATAATGACAATTTTCAAGACAGATACGAGGGTCACTTGTGGAGAAAACAGACAACGATTTTCTTTCCAACACTCCTTGCTCTCTTGACCTTGACGAGTCAAGGTTGGTCATCTGGGAACACCCAAATGGAGGACTGGCATTTTGTTTTCAGGGTCAAACTAATAGATGCATGTTTCATCACCCATAACAACATCTGAAACATGGCGAGACTCTCCATTCAGCATTTCTTCGCACCATTCCATCCTATAAAGCTTCCGTGCTTCAGATAATTTATGGGGCACCCACCTTGAAGAAATTTGTTTACACAAACGTGTTCATGAAGGATGGTTGAAACACTCGGCGAACTAATCCCTAATGCCAAGGTTAGTATTGCATCTTCCCTAATCTGTGGTCAGTCACTACTGTTGCTGGTCTGCCATTCTTTTCTTCATCTTAAAGAGATTGCTGCCACCTCTTAAATTCTGCAAACCAGTGGAACATAGAGGCACATGGAGAATAGTCCCTCAAACGCTCAAGTGACTACATTTCATTCAAGTCACATTTGAAGTTGTACAAAATCATTGCATGAAAATGCTCTCTCTGATTCTCCACTGCACTTGAAAAAACATCCAAACTTTCCAGGCTTCAAACATAAACTGAGCAACAATGAATGGTGCAACAATCGTCTGCCTGCTACCATTGCATTACCAATAAGTCAGCTATTTTGACAAAGCAACAATGCTTTCCCCAGGGATGGCCAATTTTCTGCCTCTCAATACATATCTAGTGATCCTTGTAGTATGATATACATATGGGTGTTGTTAATTTAGTGGATCAGATATTGCAAAACACTTTCCTAAAAGGATATCATTTACAGGGAAAAAAGTTGCATTCATTTTGGAAGTGTGTGGTAAAATTAAATTGAGTTTTATTTATGGATGCTCTTTAACTGCTGTGGTCCTTAGCATCCCATTCTATATTGGGTGTGAAAGGCCAGTAATTTTGCTCAGAGGCCTCTTTATCAGGCTTGAAGTTCTTTTACGTGCCATAAATCTATGACACAGGACCACCGGCTTTACTTCCCTTCCGAAGGAAGCCATGCCAAGAATTTTTACGCCCGAAAAAATCCACCACCCTCTGCCAAGTTTGAACCTGTGACCTCGGGAATTAGAGGCTAGCACAGTAACCACTACACCAATGAGGACAATGGAAGTGTGTGGTATGCTGCTAAAGGGGTATACGCAAGGAAACTAACACGATTTGTGTTAACTGTGGAGATATGCCTTACGTCACTACCCATGCTTCAAGGTATATCATTCAAAATGTAATTTTTAAAGGTAAGGTTGAAGTATTTTACAGAATTTATTTAAGTTTATTTTCTAAAGCAGTATTAAAACAATTAAAAGTAACAATTTATTAGATTTGTAGCCCTTACCGGGCATCTATACATGTCATATCGCTCGGACCCATTTTACACTGAATGTCTATCACATCCACATTTGGAAAGAGGTTAAGCTTACTAACCTTTGTTTGGATCAAAGTTTTGTTCTATCAACATACTTTGGCTTAGCTATGAGTAGTCCACTGTTACCTTTTCTTGTTGACCTTTTCATGAGATTGCGGCGGAATGTTATAAAATATGTTTAGTTAATTAAGCGATGAGAACTCTTATCATTTATCCCAGGGCAATGTAACAGGTAAAATTCTTTGATAAATAACTTCAATGTAAGTTTTTCTTTCCCAACTTAAATTCTCTTTTATTTTTCAATAATTTTCTTTTATACTTTTTTTTGTCTATGATTCACGCCAACTTATTAAATAAGATATATATTCAGAAATATGTTGTACTATAAGAAACTGGTTGATGCATTTTGGCTACTATTAGAATTATCTTGTCTTGATGCTGATTTGTGCAGTTTGAGTGCTGGTGAGATACTGTGCTGTTCAGTTTGAATGCTGTAGTGATGATAATTTTTTCTACTAGGAGAAGAATGTTATTTACTGTTCTAATATATTTTGTTTTCTTATTATTTCTTTGTATAAAACAAGTTTGTTTATTTCATTGTCATACACAGTAATTGATTCAAATTTTCCTCATTTATAAGTTTAGTTAAAGTTGGCCATGACTGTTACTTTAATAAATGAATCTAGTTTCTGAACACATATATATGAGAACAAGGAACAGATTCATAATCTCTTAATAATAAATATAATGATCATGATAATAACACCAAAGATATGTAGATAATACTATACATAAATGCATACAAAACTATAATATATAAATTCCTTATTTTAAGCTTATATATACACAGGTAAGTCATATGTTGACACTTAAGTATGTATACAGGTAAGCCAAATATAGTTTTAAACCAATCTTTCTGCTTCAAGCTATTTTGAAATAAAAGGCACTGAAGCATTGCCTTTAAATTTTAAAACTTGATATTGATATGTAGATGATATTTTCGTGCACACGCGCACGCACACGCACACACACACAGAGTAAAACCTGCCTTCAACGGGCCCTTTGTTACACAGAAATCTGTCTTAAACGAAAATATTTCATGGTCCCATGAATTTTATGGTGAAAAACATGCTAAATTCTCTTTAATAAACGGAAACTGTGTTATGCAAACAATTGAAATCAAAGTATGCCTTTTAATGGAAACTTTATAGTTCTGGAGTGTAGAGTTTAGAAAATTTTCAGGGATTCTGTGAAAGTCTGCATTGTCTGCTCTAAGTATATGATGTTTAAGTTGAAACATGACCATTTTGCTGCTACCTGACCAGGTGCAGGTGGGGGTGCAGTAATGGCAGGCCAAATATTGAGAAACCAGTCCCACTCATCCTTCACTGCATACTTAAGTTAACAATAAGCTGTTCTCGCTTCCCTTTCCATTTCCTGCTCTAATGACTTGTCAGCTCTAAGCAGTACACCTCTAAACTTGCACAGGTGATGATGATCTAATTCAGCAATAGTCACCATGGCTTTGAAAACAAGAGTTGTGCTAGATCTTAAACATGAGAGTGAGTGATTTATGCTAGTGAACGTGATAAATTGAGTGTAAAGCAGATCATGAAGGTGTTCAACGTAGGCAAAACTCAAGTTTACGAGATTCTAAAGAAGAAAACAGAAATCCTGAAGTGGTGGGAAAATTGTGCTAATGGGAATATAAAGAGAGAACTTAAGAAAACTGAAAACCAGGACTTTAATGAAATAGTGTGGGAGTGGTTTGTTAGTGTTAGAGCCAAAAATCACTGCATATCGGGACCTATGTTACACGAATATGCTAAAAAGATAGCTGAAAAACTGGGTAAGACTGAATTCAAAGCATCTAAAGTATGGTTGGAGAGTTTCCGCAAAAGACATCAGATAATTTTTAACGAACCTTGTGGTGAATTGAATGACGTTAATATTAAAACCATCGCTGATTGGATTGTTAAACTACCTTCAATAATCAAAGGATATGAACCTGAAAACATATCAAATGGAGACGACATGAGACTGTTCTTCCGCGCGTTACCAAATAAATCATTGTGTTTAAAACATGAGAAGACGTGTATATTTATGGTTTAATTTTGTTAATAGCCTAGGCCCACCTTCATTAAACGGAAATCTATCTTAACGGAAATGTTTGAGAGCCTCGTTCAATTCCACTGAAGACAGGTTTTACTATATATATGGTTTTTATAGATTTGTAAAAGCCTTTTGATGCTAGAGATAGGCAATTATTGTGAATTAAGATAAAAAGAAAAGGAGTATGTAAGAACTTTATAAATGTACTATAAGTAATGTATTTAGATAATATGTTTTGTGCAAAATGTTCAAGAGAGAGATAACAGAGAGCATGCTGAGTTTGACATGAGTAAGGCAGAGATGTAAATTAAGCCAAGTGGTATTATTTATTGACAATATTATTAAAGGGATTTAAAAAGAAAATGTTCATTCGCCGGTAATTAATAATATGGAAATACCAGCTCTTTTGTGTGCAGATGATTTAGTTGTCGGTTGTCTATGAAGAGCAACTGAAGCTATTCACAATTATTGTAAAGGATGGTGTTTAAAGGTGAACAAGGAAAAAACCACAATAATGGTATTTAACAAGGGTCATAAAACAGGATGAAAAATAGTGGTTAGATAGACATGAAATAGAAGTTGTTAAGAGATTTGATTACCTTGGAGCATGTTAAGTTCTAATGGTGATCAGAGAAAGATACTATTAGCTAAAGGCAAAATGTCTATGGGGTTATAATGGAATAGAATAGATGTACAATGCAGTGGTGGAAGCAAACATTACGTATAATGTGGAAATCTGGGGATGAATGACAGCTAGGAAGTTAATGAATATTTTGTAAATTTATTAGGATTACCAAAGTCACCTAAAGAAATAATCTTGGCAGAATTGGGTTAAGTAACTACAAAAGCACAATAGTCAATTTCATAGCATTATGAAATATCTATATAGAATAAATATATTAGATAATGGGGAGAATGTCAAGGAATCTCTTGGTGTGCTGGAGAAGTCCAAATGGAAAAGGTCACAGGTACTCGAAACCCAGGATGTTGTTAAGAAAATTGGTATGGGGGATTGTTGGGAAAATAAGCATCATAGAAATAGGAGGTTCTGGAAAGAAGTACCTGTGAACATATCAAAAGATAAAAAAGGCTATTTGTGATAAATTGGTGCAGGGAAGATTTGCTTGGGCCAAAACAGGAGTAAGGAATCTAACAGGATTGAGAAATACTGTGAATGAATGATCCATATGTGGTGAATCTGAGAATAAGCATCATATTGTACTGTGAATAAACAAAGTTACAGAGATAACAGATATGGCAAGAAGAATGGATCAAATTTGATGGAGAAATTCTAATAAGAAAGGCTTTGGGAACTACGGGAGATAAAAGTGTGCAGAGTTAGGGATAAATGGTGGAGGAAGATTACAATTGGTACAGGAGAAGAGTGCTCAGGCACAAAGATCATTAAAGATTTGGCTATGAGAGTAAGTAATGGAAGTGATGTTTGATCTCCAATACATTAATAACTTGGAGTTATGATATTTTGGGACTGGAAACATTTTTAGGTAAGCATCTTTTGAGTAGGTTGTAAGTATGTTATTTACTTTGTAATATGTGTTAAATGAACAAAAACATTTATCAACCCATTATAAAATTAAAAATCTGATGTGTTACACTCACATGACTTTCTCTACTCTTGTACAATCTATTTTTACAAACGCTTATTCTCCATATGCTTCATGTTAATCGAGATATCGAGATGTCAATCTTATTGGTAATTTTCTTGTAGATGCAAGGGGAATATGGTAGGTTTTAAGCGATAGTCAAATATTTTAACGCTGGTTGCTATGTGGCGAATTCCATTCTCTTTGCATGTCCAAAACATAAAAAAATGAATAACGAATTTGAGAAGAAGTATAAGTATTGGAAAATTTAAGGAAATAACAAGCAATATCTCGAAAACGGTTCACTCAACAAAAGAAATGTATATGACATAAAGTTGTGTATTTTAATGCGATCTACATTTTTTGTGTAGTAAAATTTTGTCTATCTCTTATGGTTTACCAGTTATGCAAAAGTCGTTCACAATGAAGAATACTTTTGGAGACATTCCCAGAAAATTGGAGATATACATTTCATTTCTCATGACATTATCTTAAACATATGCTATTTTCATCAAAATCGTTAGAGCCATTTTTGAGAAAATTAAAATTTTAGAAAAATCTTCCATGTAAAGGGTAGTCTGGGGTGGGGGGGGGGGGGCGCACGCACACGCACACACGGACATGTTTCCAAAAATGCTTTTTTTGGATTCAGGAGGTGTCAAAACATATATTTCCGGTGAAATCTCGGTATCGAATTTTCAGGTGGAATGCAATACTTCCCCTACTTACTATACGTAGTAGAGAAATTAAAAATGACCACTGTAATCAGTGACTTCTAATTAACTGAAATCAAGATCTACAGCAAAATCAGTTAATGGTCTGAACTTTCCATCTAAGTAAAACTATTGTTACATTTTTTATGATCACTTCCTTTGCAACTGAGAGGAAAGTTTTGCTATTAGGGAAACTGCACTGGTTGGTAGTTGTGAAGGTTCTGTGATGTTAACTATCCTTTCTTTCCTTGAAAACCTGTATGCACAGCAAATGGATGTAAAAATTAGACCACAAAGAGAAAACCTACCCAGACATTGCTCTGGCTACCAAGTCCTAATAATGGCTGCTGGATCAAATAACAGTTACTTAATTGGTGCACTAGCAGTCTCAACTTAGGAAATACTACTGGTTATGTACTGTCAAATAAACCATTGTTGTTACCAACTTTTCTGTCCATTTGTCACTCTTAATTTTGTATAAGTAGCAGCAGTTTTCCTGATCTAGAAAATCATAAACACATGGTAAGCATTTAGAATGCTAACCTCTTCCAAAATTGTCCTCTAACCATGTTCATATAGAGGAGTAGGGCAATGTGCTGTACTTATCCAATTTATTACATACAAAAGGATACGGCAGACGAAGAACCCAGTAGGCACTCTGAGAGAGCTTCAGAGGTTGTTCACATCCTGTTACAAATACAGGGCATGGAGATGGTGCAGGCTGAACTTGAGGATTCAAAGTAACATGAATAGGAGCTTTTGGGGTCACCACATGGATGCGCATCAATTGTGCCACCAGCGGTTTCACATTCCTATAATGAAAGAGTTTATTTTAAAATATTATCACAAGTTTATGGTAAAACAGTTGTAATGTTAAACTCAAGCTGCTAAAGTATAGAGTAGCATTGTATAATGTGTGTGCTAGTAGTTCGGCAGATGCCACCATGTATGATATGCTTGTTAGGTTGGCAGGACTGCGGCATGTATAGGAATGCTGAAACCCAAGAAAGATGCAGTGATACATATTTTCCAACCAGGAGAAAAGCCCTGAGAGGAATCTGCATGTTAAACAGTGCCACAGGTAACAGGTTAGGTTCAAATGTGACTGCAGTACACACAGCTCAGTTTTCTGTCTACATGCTAATTGAAATAAATATTTTCCAAGAATGGTTCATTACATATTTTTGTTGGTACAAAGCATATACAGGAGGCTGAATTGATAATTAAACCTTTAAAAAGCAGGTTGTTTTGATTTTGGCTTTGAAGTTCCATACTCTTTCCATTTTCCACAACTGAAAGTACTGAAAAACTCGAAACAATAACAATGAATATCTCGGAAATGGCTGATTCCATAATAAAAATAATAATTTGAAATAAATTGCTGTTTTAAAGAGACCTACATTTTTGTGTAGTGTTTTGTCTACCCTTTATGATTTGCCAGTTATATAAAATTTATTCCAAATGAAGTGGACTTTACAGGCTATTTACTGTACGTTATGATATATGAGTACATTTTGTTAGTTATGTAAACATGTTAAACATATGATATTTTAATTAATATCATTGGTCATTTTTGAGGAAATCATAAATAATGAACATTTTTCAAAGAAAAGATTAACTTGACATGGGGGAGGGATTTTCTTGAAAATCTTGTTCTATCTTTGGAAAAAGCTATAACTTAAATATGAAGTTTGGTATTTTTGTTTTTAAGTTATGTGCATGCACACACATGCTTGTATTCTTTATTTGTGTGTGGATGTTCAGGGGACCGACCTCAAGATATGTATTTCCAGTGAAATTTTAATATCAAATTTTTGGGTGGATGCAATACTTCCTCTACATGCTAGAAAAAGTAAACAAACCAAGCATTACATTATAATGATTGTGAAAGTTCAGAGTCAAAAAGAGCCTCTTTCAGCTCACTGGATTCTTCACTAATCTCGTTAGTCCATCACAGATAAAATATTTCTGTTTTACTTTCTTCATATGGGCGCACTGTACAACTTCAAGCCCTGTGCAGTTCTGTAAGTGTGACAGTCACATGTCATTTGAAACATTGGCTTCCTTTTCACCTGGGATAGCTCTATTGTATTAAGGTCAAACATACATGGCAGAAACCTAACAACAGTATATCCACGTTCCTTAAGGAGCTGATTTATCATACAAATATTTCTCCAGTAATTTTGAGCACATGAACTTATGCAATTCTTATTTCCCAGTTTAATGTTACAAGTAATACCTTTCTGCAACAACCATGAAAACAGGTTAAGATTTCATTGTGCATTATAGTATGGGGCATGTCTAATACTCACAGGATGAAGTTCAGGGAAGCTGTGGAAGTGCTACTTTCCTTAAAATGTTTGTTTTCCTAACTTTCTCTTGTTACTGCATAGCGTATTGCAGAATTACGGTTAATTCAAGCCACAGTATGTCAAGGAAACATAACATTTACTCCCATCAATGCTACTGCAAGTGCTGTCTTCAGCATACAACAACAACCAACAACAATCATCATCATCATCATCATGTCATTAGATACATAAAATTACAAGAGGTTTTGTCTTATATCAGAAAAAGAACTTAAAATTATTTGCTTAAAAACTATGTATGTACTCTACACGACATATTACACATTTCATAATTTTAATTCCACTATATATTATAAATGAAAGTTTTGCATGTAGATATTTAGAACTAAATCCTGCATTGTAGGAGTGACCTTGTATGTACAAGTTGTCAATGCATCCTCAATCATGGGAAAAGCAGGATTGACTTAATAATAATAATAATAATAATAATAATAATAATAATAATAATAATAATAATAATAATAACAACAACAACAATAACAACAACAATAATCCTGTGGTACTACAGTCCATGAAGGTCCTTGACCTGCCAACCCGACTGCCGCGCTCATGCCCACGTACGCATGGCAGAGGTTGGCGATTATCCAACCAATATGGGGAGGTGATGTCGCCAGCATCAAGCATTCCTCAGGCAGAATCTTGACCTCCATGGCTAGGATTGCTGCCTATCACAGTTCTTCACTTTCCTCAGATGCTGTGTGCGCACTGGTCCTATACCTGGGACTTAAAATCTGCAACCCAGACCCATTCCAAGAGGATTGACTTTGCTGGTGGCAAATAAACCTGTGCCTGGTATGGCACTTAGTGAAAGTAAATGTAAATCTTTAGTAGAAAAACTACTGATGATTCTTTTGGTTTATTGCTGTTTAAGTTGAAATTAAGCGCAGTTGAAAATGGTTCACAAAGCCAACACTTGGTTTGAACACTCAGCATTTCAGTAGACACATTTATGATTTATTCCCTTACTCTGTGGCTGTAAACATTTTTAAATTTCTTTCTGCTACCCCTGTCTGCTGTAGAAAGAAACATATGCATTACTGCGGCTATGATGAGTTAAATAATATGTACAAAGCAAACAATTGGTAGAGAAGCTCACTAATCACATTTTCAAAAACCTTTAATTTACTCGAAGTAAATTTTTGTTAAGGGGTAACATAAAATTGAGTTACACAAATATATGATAAGTAGAACAGGCAACACATGTGTTATTAATAACGCTTTCAACTATTTCAAAGGCCACATGAAAGTGACCAATCTTTGAATAAGGAATACAAAAATAAATTCTTCAATACTCTAATCAGTTTCAAATTCAGCTCATTCATATAGAATAAAATCATTGTGAAATTCACCAAGAAAAAAAAATTACATTTTCATTCCCAGCACAGCTAAGTATTGAAAAAATAAAAATCATTCTTTCTACAGCAAAGATTTAGAATGGCATCATTGATATGTTTAAATATTTAGGGGATTGATCTTAACAACAACTACTTTACTATGTTATACCACTGCTACCTTTTAAAACATAAGCAGTTTAAAAGCAATAACTTCCCTCAGGTAGAACATTGTCCTACACCACTCCTAAGATTACACCACCATTTGATGGCAGAGAATGTAATAGTTTATCCCTAAATAATTTCTCAAAATTAGTACTGTTCATCTGCCTATGATGTTCCCTTTATAAATCAGCACTGGTTCCTTCAGAAAACAGAAAATGAGCAACTGAAAAGTAAAGTCAAGATGAAGAAAGATCATATGCTGCTGCTGCTGCTGCTGCTGCTACTACATAAATGCTGCCAACATGTGTATAACCTCTAAAACAAAGACTGCAAAAAGCATTGAGACACAAGGGAAAGTGACAGAAGAAACACTGGAAGAAGAGACGCTCCAGAAGTCACATAATGAAGAGAGAACAGAAAATATGGCTACAAACAGTGTGAAACCAAAGAAACAATGCTTATAGTGAAGTCAATTGTTAAATACGTAAATCTGAGTGAGGTGGCCAAGTGCATGCGTATCAAGTTATAAAAGCACGCCAGCAAAATGTACTGCAAAAGCACAGTGTAGACATACAAAGTGATCCAAAACTCATTCTTCTGCGTGTAAAAACAAATGATATAAAGGGTACAAAGTCCCAAGATGAGGTTACGGGGGCAATATATAGCGATATAAAATTTGTTAAAAAGAAAATCATCCAAAATCTCTAGTGGTAATAAAAGGAATTGTGAAAAGAAGGGATGTAAATACAACGTATTTAAATCCTATTAATGGAAATATATGATGGGTTTGTGAGGTGCTAAAATGTGTATTTATAGGTGTAAACAAGCAGATAGGGATTGATTGCTTAGGGAGAGATGGATTACATATAAGTTGGAAGTGAACCTACAAACTAGGAAAATACAGACACAAATAGGTAAGGTAAGTGGCTATATGAATCTTTGCACACAAACAAGTGTACTAAACTTAGGAATATTTTAACATTTTTCACAAAAATATCCAATACATTGCAAATAAACGAGCAGCAACTGAGCAAACAGTCATGGATTCACCGAACATCGATTAAAATAAGATGAAATTAATGCGAACTGCCTTCAGAATTATGTTTTGTCATCTAGTTATTATAGAGAAATTCATAAAAGTGGTGCAGTTGCGATTTATGTCATGAGGAATACCAAATGTAAGGAAATGCAGTGAATTGTATGGTGTCAAAGAAATGTTAAAAAAAGTATAACTTGTAGTCTATAGCCCTCCAAAAGCAGACAAAATTAACTTCTTAACTAAACCAGAGACATGCCTCAATAATATAGTAAAAAATAATAAAGTTATAGTTGTAGGGATTTTGTGACTGTCCAGTTTTTCAACTATCACTGTTTTCATTGTCACAGTTCTAAGTTCTTATTTGGTTCACTTCATTCACACTTTCACTTTGCTAGGATAGGACTGGGTATGAAGGGGGACTTAGCACCTCGACCTATGCAGATCTTTGTGCCGGGAGGGAGGCAGGGATGAGATAAGAGGAGGCACAACAGGCAGAGGGCAGGGTCCCTACCATTTACCAATTTGAACTACCCACATGCTGGCTGGTGCATCCCTTAAGCTTACACATCCCCTGGGGGGTTCGGGACCCGGAGACTGCTCACAGGCTGGAGGACAGTTTCCTTAGAGCATTCTTTTCCTCTGCCGTGCATATGCCAAGATCTCTCGCCAACACTTGCAATCCTGAAAGGGACCAAGCAGATAATGGGTGGAGTGAAATTAGAATAGAGATGAAATGGAGGGACAGGAAAATTGGGGGATGTAATGATCCTTACCAGCATTTGTCTGGCGACCCGAGGAAACCCCGAAAAAACCCATGTGTTAGGAAGATCGGCCACAGGAATTGAACCCACGACCTCCTGAATGTGCACCACAGATGTAACAGCCTGAGGCATCCCACTCGGTTCACTTCACTAAGGTGAACTAGTTCAATTATCCGTCACTTCACATTTTCATGAGGTAGCCTCTTCACGCTGGACAGTGCACTTCACTCGAGAGTCAAACACAATACCTCCACAACCCATCGTTCCACAGTAGCGCTCTCTGCACGTCATAACAGTCATTACCAACTCGCTCGGACAATTGCTTTTGATGTCGTACCAGAAATGCAGTTGCTAACTCGTTCGCACACTGACTGACCGACGCGACTCACTCTACTATCGCCACTCAACTCGCACTTAAATCTCACCTCTCACTCAACTCAACTGACTGACTGTTCGACTCAATTCAACTCTCAGTTGACTCGACTGCGCGAGAACGCTTGCTTATATAGGCAGTAAAATCTTCCACAGCAAGTTCTCGAACGCTCTAGAACTATTTCGATACACTTTCTGAAGAGGGGGAGATAGTTCTAGTTATCTCCCGACAGTGCGCCATTGTTTAGCTGGCAAGCGGCAGTTATCTTCTTTACTCCGACCGCTTGGCGCCAACCTCCCGATAACCAAAGCCATAGCCATGGCTGAGTCACAATAGTTTTAGTAGAAAGTGAAAAGTCATTATTACAGTTACTATAATGAAATAATCTAAATCAAATAAAGACATGTCCAATTAGAGTAACCAATGCTTAATTAACTTGCAATGACCATGTGTACACAAATTTGAAAGGAAGTTCTTCATGTATCAATAATCAGAGGGGACTTACTGATCATTAAGTAAGACTAAAAGTATACAAAGTATGAAAACGAAAATACTAGCAGAAGTTAAAAGAATCATATATAATGACACTTTAAATTCACTAACACCCAACATAAAACTAGCAACATGGATAAACACATATAAAACTACATGAATAGAATATAAGTTTGAGCTTTTTATAAATATATTAAAATTATGTTAGAGGGGTTTCTAATAAAACATAACATTAATAACTGGTCCTCTAAAGGCATAAATAAATCCAAAATGAGAATGCAATTTCTAAACAACTTAAAATGTAAAATACTAGATGAAAAGTCTCATAGGTACACTGAAAACTATAAAAACATTTTGAATGAAGTGATAAATGAAACAAAGAAGCTACATAACAAGAGAGTTCTCTATAATGCTGAAAATAAATAAATTAAAAACAAAATAAGTAACAAAATGGGATAAAAGAAAGATGGTGCATAAAGATAGCCTCTCAAGATGGTAGAAAATCTTAAAATTATGAAAGAAAATGCCTTACAATTGAATCCAAAAGAAATAAGCAACATTTGTAATAAATACTCTACAAATATTATAACAAATATGGGAATAAAGAAAATGAAAACTCAAGTAACATAATAAAAGAACAATATGCAATCTGATGGTAATTGAGAAACTACAAAGTGAAAGTTATCAAACAGATAAACACATTCAAATGTAAAACAAATCTTGTGGTTTATAGTATTCTAATGAGATGTTAAAATACTGCAAACATGAGATAGCCGAGATCTTTATGCACATAATAAATAAAAGGTTTACCTCAGGAATATTCCCAAATAATCTATAAACAGAAGGGCTGCAAACAAATGACAGAAAATTATTGACCAATATCACTATGTCCTGGGTTTTCAAAATTTATAGAAGGTATATTTTTAGAACAGCTCCAAATTTGGATTCCAAAAAGAAGTCCTTCCATAGTTATGTCAATATATTTGCCTTTTAATGGTCATTTCATGGACGAAATCTCTGAGGGTTTCAATAATGAATAATATCCAACTACAATAATGTGTAATGTGTCAGTTTTTACTTTTTTATTAATGTACATAAATATATTTTTGTCAATCTCAGCATATCTAAGAGCAAAAAATATGCATATAGACAGCAAACGTATTTTGTCATATCTCACAACAAAAGAATGCAATTGTATTTGTGTGATTTTTGATTCCAGGGTTTTCTTAACAGAAGATGGTTTACATTGTAGTGCAAGTGATTTAATAATTATGTGAAATATCACATTATATACCATTTTATTCATAAGGACTGGAAAAAACCAATTTTATTTTAAACCTCTGGTTCTAAATATTACATTGAAATGCATTAATTTATCTTGCTATTTTATTGATAAACAGTAATCTACAGTCTCATTCCATCTTCAGTTTCCTCTTCTGGCATTAAGATGTATTCTTGGAGGAACTAACTAGATGTTTGGTTTCTCAGATAAACATCAGCACTTGTAGCATCTTACAGTGGTCTGTTGGTTTTTCTTCCAGTTACAAATGACACAACTCCCTATCCTTGGAAAGTCACCTTCAATTGTTATGGCTGGTTCCTTGTATCTCTACCAGTTCAAGCTCAATAAGCTCAGTTTACCAGAATTTTTGCTGCAGCTAGAACTGTTTGTTTCAGATTCAGATAATCTCAGGAAAATATTTTTAAATATCAATATCTAGAAATTATTTTCTGGATATTAGCAAGATAAACAATTAGCAATTCACACCACCAATGTTCATCAATGCATAAAACAAAGCTGTGGGTACCTGGTTTGGCATGGAATG
Organism: Deroplatys truncata; assembly: GCA_030765065.1. NCBI lineage: Eukaryota > Metazoa > Arthropoda > Insecta > Mantodea > Mantidae > Deroplatys > Deroplatys truncata. Next base: position 4,032,088 of record CM060980.1, on the reverse strand, counting down.
GAGTAGCTTTCATTTTGCCCTATGAATCGATTCGTTCTTTGATATATATTATAAAGGTGAGTATTTCTGGAATTTCAGCTTCACGAGTAGCATCATCAGTATCATTGCAGAGGGGCATTGTTTATATAAGAGTACCACTTTGTTTTTCCTAGAGGTGTAGGATGCCAGAGTTGTGCCATGATCTTCAAAACAAAAAATTCTGCTGTTATTTTCTTTTGTCTGGTTTGATCAAACAATTCTGACAACTCTCTTTTATATTTTCCCAGACTACCAATGACTTAAAGATTGTGTTGATCCTTCAGTGCAAGAGCTAATGACAATTATTGATGTCCCAGAAATTGGTGTCACCAAGCATTTGTCTTGGTTTGCAAGCTTATTAAAGTAGACTTCCATTTTTTGTGCATAATGGAGTGTGATTGCAAAGATTTTCAAACCGTATTTTGCTGGTTTATTCTTCATATACTGTTTTAAGGAGCATTTGCCTCTAAGTGGTTCTAACAGTTCATCAATAGTTGTATTTATTTTTAGAGCTATGCATACACTAATACAATTGTGGAAATCACAAGAACTAGTCTAAATTTGAAGCTCTGAATTGAAATTCTAATTAGCAAGAGAGGTCACATCACATATTTTTTACAGGTTTGTGCACATAGTTAAAACTGCTGCAATTACTACTACCCACAATGACATACATGCTACTACCTGGCTTAAAGGGATAGGCTAAAAGATTTCCATCCTCATAACAGTGGCAGATTGAAGGCAAACCAATTGTTAACTCAGAGAATACCTCCAGTATGCTACTAAACAAGGTTAAAGATGTGCACTATTATGTCATTGTCACCTCTGATAATTGTATAGGGAAAACAACTGTTACAAGTTCTGTAATGATGAAACATGTACTCTAAACACCATGTGCTTGCATGAGGTGCAAGAATGAATGTAGATTAAGTGGTCAGTTACTAAGAAACATTAACTCATTGCCATTATCAAAGTCCTCTCTGTTATCATTTAACCAAATGTTTGATGTAGTGAAGTTGCATCTAGTGCAGATACGAAGGCTGTCCCAGAAGTACCTGACCTAACAAAGAAAACAAAAATTTTGGGAAAAAGCATCTTTATTTCTCTACATAGTCTCCTTTCAGCTCAATACACTTTTCCCAGCAATGTTCAATAGCTTCGATACCCTGTTTATAGTGAGAACCATCGAGTTCTGCAAAATAACCATCAACTGCAAACTCCACCTCTTCAATGTTGGCAAATCATTTACCACCAAGCCATTTCTTCAACTCTGGAAACAGAAACAAACTAATCAGAGGGGGCTAAGTCTGGCGAATAGGGTGCATCTGGAAGCAATTCAAACTTTAACTCATTGATTTTGGCCATGACGATAATGGATGTGTGAACTGGTGCATTGTCTTGATGAAACAGACCTTTTTTTGTTTTCACTAAATGCAACTGTTTTTGCTTGATTTCATCATTCAAACACTGCAATAAGTTTGCATAATACTCGCTGTTGATTGCTTTTCCTTTTTGAAGATAATCAATGAAAATTATCCCATGCGCATCCTAAAACACTGATGCCATGACCTTGCCTGCAGATGGAACTGTCTTCACCTTCTTTGGAGCTGATTCTCCCCTTCCAATCCACTGTTTTGACTGTTCCTTCATCTCAGGTGAAGTGATGGATCCATGTTTCATCCATGCTTATGAATCGAAACAAAAACTTGGGTTTATTGCAACGAAACATCGTCAAACACTTGACTGAAACATCCTCAAGATGCTGCTTTTGTTACATTGTGAGTAAATGCGACACCCATCTTGCGCACAGGTTTCTCATGTTGCAATGTCTGCTAGCTCATGCACTTTTAGTTGATGGTCATCCGATACCATTTTGTGGATTTTCTTCACAATTTCTGGCATGGTCATCTCATTTGGTCGACCACTGCGATGTTCGTCTTGGCAGCTCATAGGCCTCGCTTAAACTCTGTCACCCAATATTTTACTGTTGTAAACGAAGGAGCAGACTCTCCCAGAGTGGAATCTAGCTCAGCTTTAATATTAGTTGGACTAAGACCTTTCAAGTGAAAGTATTGTATCACATAACGATGGCCAGTTTTATCCAGGTTTACAATTTCACTGAGAGAGTTTACTATTAATGGCTGCCAAACAATTACTAAACAACATAGCATCGTCAAACTTAAGCTTTATAAGGGTGGTACTTTCTAACCATAGTCATTTGTTTGAAACAACCGCTATATATACATCAGGTTGGGTACTTCTGGGACTGCCCTCTTAAGAGGGCAAGTAAAACAGGTACTAAAACCCATATTTGTAACAACCATTCTCAGTGTGTTAACAGAACAACAAATCATAACATTTCTTCATCCATCTTTAAGTTCAAATTTCTTGTCTACCTAGGTATTTGGGGGATTATAAGCAGGATGCAGTTGTTGCATTAGCTGGAGAAATTGTGCATGTTCCACAATAAAATGCAATACAGATAGCATATAGAAGTCGAGCTACTTATAAGTGTAATAATGTTTCTCTTTGGATGAGGTTTTTACAACAAGAAATCCAATGAATATGAAGACACTTTCTTTCTTTTGCTTGAAAGATACCTCTGGCAATATTTCAATGCTTGCTGATGTGCTACTTGTAAGCAACACAGTATTGGGACAAAAAGCAAAGAAAATATATATGTATGGCTATATCTTCTACAATATATTTAAAGGATGATAACTAAATATGTTTAATTTCTTTACTCCTGGTTAAAATTGTTTGATGAAAAGCAACATGAGTTTGTGCATAAGACTCAAAACATGACATTTAAATTCGACCGAATAAAATTAAAATAAATACTTCAAAGCACCTTTTCAGGCTTTTTGTTAATTAAAAATAGATTGCTGCAAATAATGAAAAAATAAAATTAAATGAAGAATGAAGTGAATGTTATGAACTTAAAATTTACTGTGAGAAAGCCTAATAAGAAACTTCATGTCAAAATAACAGATCAAAATTAATATCATACCATTATTATCACTGTTGGCTTCTTGCCATTTTTTTTTCTCTCATAATTCTTCATTCTGCGTACAATACCTGCGTTTAGAAAGCTGGGTATGTGTGACTTTGCAAGTGTGATTAATGACATCCATTGATAGGATGGGTCAGATTGATAGCTACAGTCGAAAATTCAACGCATATAGATTATGTATTTAATCCTCTTGATTTAATAAAACCTTGCTTCCCAGTGTGTTGATATTATATATATTTAAAGTATTTAATGTTCTGTAATCCTCCTAGATCTCAAGGTATATTCGGAAAAACTGTATGCTTCATTTATCTTATTTAGATAAAGCTCCTAGTTCAACATCAGGCTAAAGTTCCTGAAGACTAAACCTGGAAGGTTTATTGTGAAGGATGTACTCACTTGTGTTTGCACCCTGATGTCTTTTTTTTTTTTTTTTCCATTTCTTTACCACTTACCTGTGGCAGATAGAGGAAGTATTGTGTTCCATTCAAAAATGTTATATTGTAATGTTAATGCAATTAAAAGTTTCGAAATCCCCAAAGTAAAAACTGAAATGAAATTGAGTTTTATGTATGGATGCTCTTTAACTGCTGTGGTCCTTAGCGTCCCATTCTATATTGGGCATGAAAGACTGGTAATTTTGCTCAGGCGCCTCTTTATCAGGTTTGAGGTTCTTTTACATGCCGTAAATCTGCGACACGGGATCACCAGCTTTACTTCCCTTCCGAAGGAAGCCATGCTAAGAATTTTTATGCCCGAAAAAATCCATCGCCCTCCGCCAGGTTTGAACCCATGACCTCGGGAACTAGAGGCTAGCATGGTAACCACTACACCATGGAGGAAGGCATTTCCGAGTCAATGCTGTACCACTGCGCTAAGATGGTAATGTGATGGAATTTGCATTAAACCTTGTTATCTGAATAATAAAACCCAGACAACTTCTTCAAGACAAACTCAAATATTCCAACATAAAACATGTTTCTGACATATAATTGATGTTTCTGGTTTCCTAAATGCCAAATGTTTGCTGTGAAAGCAAGACTTGCTCTTTCTTATAGAACCAGGTTTGTATTAATGCCACACGACCTGAAAACACAACATGTAGGAAATGGGTCATGCCAGCCTGCTCTTCAGGAGCATACCAAGGTACCAAAGAGATTAAGCCGGTTCCCAGAATATTTAATTACCCTTCTAATTCATGTCTATATTTCTTACACATATTTTTTTTACTCTCATCATCTCATCAAAAGAGAGCCAGACTAAGTATTTTTTCCTCCCACTCATCTTACAGCTTTGACTCAGCAAATCAAGAATATGGACACACACAAGCAATGAATATTTAAAGCATTACAACTGATACTGGCTGGACACTGGTCTAACAATAGACAAATGCCACCCAATAAACAGTTAAAGTGTTAAAACAGTCATTGCTGTTCGGTAAGAGAACTGAAAAATAATAAAAACGGCACAAATACAAAAAAACACAAAACACCAAAGTGGTTTTTAAAAACAAACATTTGGTTTAAATAATTTTAAACCAGCCAACTTTATTTTATCATTGTTTATTTATTTAACATTTGTTATGTGAGTCATTTCATTCCAAAAAAAGTACAGATTAAAGTACTATGCGAGTTAAATACTATGTACACTACACACGCAATTATTCATATTATTGGTAAGACAAGTGTTTTTGCAGTTCAGCAACAGTAACACAGTTCTGTCTCACTTGTTGTGTTTCTTTGTTTTTTGTTGTAATTACATGTTTTTAAAATAAGTAAATAAAATAATGTGTTTCCTTAATGCTTGTGTCAATGCCATCTTGTGCACTAGGACCATATTGCTGCAGTGTTTGGACGTTGTCTTTAGCCATCTTGACAGATAAAAACACCTTAGTAGGCCATCTTGTTCTAACCTTTTGTTCTGGCATGTCTCGATATGCATGGCAATTTCCTGACCCCATGCTCGTTACTTAAACCTACAAAACTGGTGGGTATCGGGTTGGTATTTTTACTTTAGGTTAGGTATGACAGGTACTGGGTTACATATCCTGTCTCTATCTGCAGTACTGCTAAATTGATTTTTTGTCATATACAGCAAAGTCCATTCCCACACTCAAGTTACACTCCATTTCTCGCACATGTTGTTTTTATCAACACATACAGCAGGTATCAGATTGCATTTCTTGCTTGACATGTCTCAACCTGCTGAATTCAAATTCTTAAATGCATTGCAACACAACACATGTCTCTTAATGCTGCAGTGCTTTGTGTTACATTACTGTATTAAAACATCATTCTTAGTATACAGTGGAGTGCACTCCTTTATTCAAATTTCGAGCTAATTATGTAGTGCATATTTTCAATATTCTCCGCTACAATCCTCCTTTAATTTTAGTACCACTTTTCTCTGCAAGCACCAATTAGCATTTCTTCTCTTCCATTCAATCAATGTACACCTTTCAATGCCTTGCATCCCTGTTTTGTTCACTGTCAGCCAAACATATAACCAACCAAGAAAGAAATATATAGTTTCTTTCGATTCTGCCATTTCGGGGCTAACCTCAATTAGATTTATAACTTGTTTACCCACATTCTATTTTTTTGTAAATATATATTTGTATTTCACGAATACTTCCTCGGCAGATGTATAGGTCAATGCATATTTTTGCCACTAGGTTTGGCAACCATCTTAATGGTTGCCAGATCCTGATGTCCTTGTCTAAGATGCTACAGAATTACATATTTTAAATATGCTTTATTGGCTTTACACCAAGTAGTAAATTTGTTGACATCACAATACTGCTGAGGAGTGGTGAGATGAGAATATGATGCATTACAGAAATAAAATAAAAAAATCTGATGTGTTACAATCACATGACTTTCTCTACTCTTGTACAATCTAATTTTACAAACGCTTATTCTCCATATGCTTCATGTTAATCAAGATATCGAGATGTCAATCTTATTGGTAATATTCATGTAGATGCAAGGGGAATATGGTAGCTTTTAAGCGATAGTCGAATATTTTAACGCTGGTTGCTATGTGGCGCATTCCATTCTCTTTGCATGTCCAGGACAAAAAAATGAATAACGAATTTGAGAAAAAGTATAAGTATTGGAAAATTTAAGGAAATAACAAGCAATATCTCGAAAACGGTTCACTCAACAAAAGAAATGTATATGACATAAATTGTGTATTTTAACACGATCTACATTTTTTGTGTAGTAAAATTTTGTCTATCTCTTATGGTTTACCAGTTATGCAAAAGTCGTTCACAATGAAGAATACTTTTGGAGACATTCCCAGAAAATTCGAGATATACATTTCATTTGTCATGAAAATATCTTAAACATATGATATTTTAATCAAAATCATTAGAGCCATTTTTGAGAAAATTAAAATTTTCGAAAAATCATCCATGTAAAGGGTAGTCTGGGGTGGGGGGATTTTCTTGAAAACCTTCGTGTCGCATCTCTGGAAGATACTGAACCTAAATACCAAGTTTGGTGCTTATCCGACTGTTCGTTTTTGAGTTATGCTGTTCACAGACACACAGACACACACACGGACATGTTTCCAAAAATGCTTTTTTTTGGATTCAGGGTGTCTCAAAACATGTATTTCCGGTGAAATCTCAGTATCGAATTTTTGGGTGGAATGCAATACTTCCCCTACTTACTATACGTAGTAGAGAAAGTAAAAATACTGACAGATTTTGCTCAATAATTATTTTACTTGCATTTATAAATCAAATGCTTGAGATTTGCAGGAGGCATCCCTTTAATTATGAAACATCACTAAAAAAAAACAATAATAGCAAACATTTGGTTTTTGTATAGTCAGCAATTTACTGTGCATTTGTCAATTATGACAATATATTACATTCAAGCTTCTCTAGAGATTTTCACCAGTGCAATCTATTACAGTATCATTGTCCCAATCTTCAACTACCTACATTAACAGTCAATATCTCATTAAGCTCTTCTGACTCAATTGCTTTCCTAGTAGACTGCAATGTGTTACATTATGAAGCACTGGAAATGTACATTTTGGAATTGTAAAACTGTACACTAATTTGGCTTAAATTTGTTATAACAAATATTTTTTACAGTTAGATGTATTGTAACCCTAAGAAGATCTAGCATATTTATATGGATTTTATTCATGGATTTTGTTTTAATGGCTCCCATAGCAGAACAAACTCTCAAAAAAAAAAAAAATTATATTGGAAAATTCAAAGAAATAACAAGGAATATCTCGAAAATGTTTCACTTTACAAAAAAAAGGTTTATGACATAAATTGGGTGTTTTAACGAGATCTACATTTTTATGTAGTAAAATTTGTCAACCTCTTGCACTTTACCAGTTATGCAAACGTCCTTCAGAATGAAGAGGACTTTTGGGGACATACCCAGAAAATTCAAGTTATACATTTTATTTATGTCTTAAACATATGATACTTTAATCAAAATCGCTAGAGCCGATTTTGAGAATATAAAAATTTTTGAAAAATGTTCCATGTAAGGGGTGGTTTGGGGTGGGGGGGGGGATTTTCTTGAAAACTTTCATGTCGCATCTCTGGAACATACTGAACCTAAATACCAAGTTTGGTGTTTATCCGACTTTTCATTTTTGAGTTATGCTGTTCACAGACAGACAGATGGACATGTTTCCAAAAATGCTTTATTTTTTTATGTCCTGGACATGCAAAGAGAATGGAATGCGCCACATAGCAACCAGCTCTTAAAATATTTGACTATCGCTTAAAGCCTACCATATTCCCCTTATACCTACAAGAAAATTAGCAATAAGATAGAGTCTGCAAATGTTTATCTCGATTAACATGAAGTAGATGGAGAGTAAGTGTTTGTAAAAATAGTTTGTAGAACGGTAGAGAAAGTCATGTGAGTGTAGCACATAAGATTTTTTTATTTTATTTTATTTTCATAGTCTTTTACCGATATACCCCATCTTGCTTGAATGTCATTAATTAACTGATTTTGTCTTTTCTTTCGTCCACTCCATTTTTCTCGCTAGTAAGCAATGAATGATATGAATGGCCCAGTTGTCTGTATCTGTCTGGCTGAAGTTAGTTAGGTTTGCACGAAGTTAGCCGAATACATATCACACTCAACATGTTTTCCACTGCTGGTGATAAACAATTGTTTTGTTTGGCCAAGACATGTTGAATCAACATGTTATATAAGTCTCGTTGGTTAGTGAAGACACTCTTTTACCCCCGACATGTTGAGCTCACTCAAGCAATTTTTTCGTTTTCACAGAGTATTTTTAATTGCTTGATTACAGAATTTAATTCCAAAATCTGCATCATTGATTGGCTATAATGCAGCCTCATTTTAAGCATTTCAATAGCAACACTGACCCAGTGTTTTTTAATTACATTTTTAATGAACAAAGGCTTACAAATCTTTCAGTACTGACAACAGCAAAGTCCAAAGATCATCCTGTGTCGGATAATCAAAACAATAGGTTGGACTTGTTAATTTCTGACAATACTGGTTTTAAAAAAAAACACAGATGAAGAAGATTAGTTTTATCTTTGTACACATGCCATCATTAACCCTGATTTCCAGTTTGTCCAGATTTATTTTTGCCTATTTTACTACTTATGTGCATCCTTTGATAAATACACATGAATATATTACCATGGTCAGTGTCACAGAACAATATGTGAAACTAAATTGTGCACAATTATGTTCATTTGTTTTCATGACACACCTGATAGCGATCATTGGCATCTCATCTGGATGACTTTCAATTTTCTCTTCTACTTTTGCAGTGATCCAAACTTTAGTATCGCACATCAAAATTTGTATTCATTTAATATTTTGTTTCTGGATTATTTGGATTTTCATTAATCCAATTTTCTAGAGTACCACCTAGTCTGGATGAACGAGGTTCTTGGTAAAGTGATTCAACAATCTGGTTATTAATGGCATATCCTGGAATGAATACATGGGCTATCACTGATGTTACTGGTTTCCGATAGTTGAAATAAAATATATAACTAGTGGATTTTGAGCATTAATATGTTTTTTCAGTGCAAAGATAAAAATAAGACAAAACTATTTTAATAGTAAACAATTAACTATTTTGTATATGCTGTTATTTCTAAAATGGAGATTAATTATAAATTTACCCTTGTATCTGTTAATGAAGTCCAGCCATTTTTCCTTACTGGTAAACTTTGTGATGACACTATCAAAACATTATACCCTTTGGCCTTCCTCTGGGAAATAAAAATCTCCTCTACTGACACATTGCTTAGACGAATTTGTCCTTATGTTAACCAAAGATATGTTTTAATTCTCTTCAATGCTGAAAAACTTCTCTTGATGCTTGCAGTAGTAAATGGAAAAGTTAAAATTAGTTAGCTAACTTACGAGTATACACAGTATGAAGGTCATTCAATTTCATGCAGCCTGCAACACCTAGTAATATTTTCTCCGAAAACTCATTAAGGGAATATAACATTGTCAGTTCATTCTACAAGGACACTAAATCAAAATACAAACTACTTTAGGGTTCTTTGAGTACACTAAACATATTACCAGGAAAGTTTACTGTGAAATTTTTTACAGTCCAACAAAGCCCAAAATTTCAACTGCTTCCGTGATTCAAATCTTCCTAGTTTGAGACATAGTAGTATCAACAATTTCAAAAAAATCCTGAAATATATTTCTTCTTCATTATAATGCCTTCTTTTAGAACTTCTTCCTTTTTCTTATAATCATTTAAAGCTCTTAACCACATTTCTTTAAATACTGTGTCTCTGATCTTCTGCAACATGTTAACAAATTCATTTACTTTTTCTGTACAGTAAGAGAAGTGCAAGTTCTTATTTTTTAAAATGCCAAAAAGAACATCAGAGAATGCAAATACTGTGCTGAATGAAATCAAGAAAAGAACTGTTTGAACTTTCAAAAGAAATTGTACATAGCCAGCAGCTGTCTTGACTTCCTTGCTAGTCCAGTTCCCTGATTCATCTTCGATGCATTCAAAGAAATCTATGAGCTGGCTTCTGTAGTCTGAACAGTATTTACATGTCTAGATGCAAAATTCCAATGTGTAGGAGTAACACTTGGCATTTTCTTTTCAGTGAAAGTTCTTTAGGGCATCTGTACATGAGGTAAAATGAGCAAAAAAAAAAAACAGGTATCCCATTAAGGCCCGGTTTCACAGTATAAGCTTAAACTTCGAATCGGGCTTAACCAGAGAGTTAAGCTACAGCTGAGTTTTACAGTGCGTAGTTCAAGCGCTAAGCCGAGATTATACGGGACTCGACTTAGGCCCGGTTTCACAGTATAAGCTTAAACTTCGAATCGGGCTTAACCAGAGAGTTAAGCTACAGCTGAGTTTTACAGTGCGTAGTTCAAGCGCTAAGCCAAGATTATACTGGACTCGACTTAAACCGTACTGAACTGCGGTTTAAGTTAAGGAGTCGCCATGTTATCTGAGGACGACGATTTTAGTGACAAGGAAATGCAAATTATTGTAAACCATATTCACAACAGAAGACGGCCTAAAGTGTTTAGAATGCGTCCAAATCATTTCCACATATGGAATGACCGAGAATTCTACGAGAGGTTTCGGTTAAGTAAACAGTCTGCGATGATGGTACTAAGATTATTGATGATGCAATTAAACATAAAATAGACAGGTAAGTAAAACTTAATATTAAATTTATTCTTACACCTTTATAATATACTTTATCGCTTATAAGGTATTATTACTTTACATTTCAGAAACAAAGCCCTCTCGTCAGAGGCAATACTGTTTTTGACGTTGAGGTTACGTGCAAGTGGAAGCATGCTAATTGCAGATTTTTCCGGCGTCTCAAAATCTACAGCATGCAGGGTTGTGAAAATTGTTTCACATCCATCAATTTGGACACCAATTAATTCCGTTATTTCCTCGTCGATTGGCGTAATTAACGATGGCACAGCCGGACCTCCACCTGTACCCTGAATTGCACATTTCTCGTCGGCATATTTCTTTTTTGTAACTTTTTTGAAATTGTCATATTTCTTCATCACGGTAGCATCTCTGTATATTATTCCGCTCTTTGCATTGAATAACTCCGCAATTTCCCCCACGTTTGGTTCTTCCTGCTCCACAGTACCTTATCAAATTCCTTGCACTTTATTATGTGTTTATACTGCTTTACAATTTCTAACAGAATGCTAACTTCTTGAGAAGTGAAGTTAGAGTACGTTTTGGCTCTGATTTTTCGGTCATTTTAATGTGTGTATCTTAATAACGTATAAAACCTTACTTTCAGGAACAGCGCCGCCATAAACAAATGATGGGAATTCGCTCAATGCGCATGCGCAAGCATTACCAACTTCAAAGTTCCGAGGAGTTGTTCAGCTCAGTAAAGCCAAACGTGGTTGCCCTACTGTGAAACTCGCAAAGCTTTAACCAAAGCTTAAGTTTTGTTTAAGCTGCGTCCATAGCTTAGTAAAGGTTCGATTTAAGCCTGAACTGTGAAACCGGCCCTTAGGGACACAAAAAACTGACTAATTTCTTTAATTCACAGATTGTGAAAGAATCAGATTAAGTCTATGACACTGAATAAGTGTGGCAGAAAAGTACTGTGCTTTAATTAAGTCTGGAGACCGGACATGTGACTACTAATTACTGCACATATCGAATGTTTGTGCTACAAGTTTTTGTGAATAGCCTAAATTCTGTACAGTTTTGTTTACGTATTCAAATAAACCACAAGCTGTGAAGTCAAAACTAAATCAATGAAATTAAAAAAACTTTTTTTGCAGTTCCCTTCTTCATCAACATAGTTTATAACAGTTGGCAATTGATCTCACTAGCATCTCAAGCATTATACTGACAAATGTTGGCGTGCGATATCTGATTTGGCTTTGTCGTTTACAACACCAGCCACAGCACCAATTACATCATTCTGTATGGTGAGGTATCTTTAACCATTGTGGATATTTTTAAATGTTGGGCTAAAACTCTAGTATTATGTAATTCCTTTAATGAGTCCTCACTTTCTTCGTGGCCCCTACATGATGACTTCTGATTACCAAGTAACACAACTGTATCGATATGTGTTTTAAATCCATTTCTGTTTTTCTTAACTTTTTCATTGTGCAAACTGTCTAAAATTCTTTTCTGCAAATTTAATCAATGAGATCTTTGAGATCCATGCATTTTAAAGCCATAAAAGACCTTATATAGCTCGTTGATTTCTGATACTTGTCCAAAACTGTGGTTAAATATGCTAAATTTGCAAAATATATGGTATTCCAGGCTGTTTTCTCAATCCCAAACAATATGCATGGCCAATAATAAAGTTTATTAAGTTCACATGAACCACACAACCACATTTAGTGTTTTTTAATTATTTACATAAAGGATTTGTAAGGATTCTTATTTTTCTCCTTCTGCTCAGTGTAACGGAGGAAGGAGTGGAGTCGGTCTACCATTTTTAATTATTGATCATTTACCTTCATATTTAAGTTGCGAGAATGGTTTATCTAGCAAGCACTATATTTCACATGGTTCAGCCATTTCACAGAGACACAAAAAGTTGTACTGAACACAATTATTAATGTATATAAATGATTAGCACTACTGTGAGACTAATAATACAAAAAAATTGTAATAATAACTCCTTTAGTAACAATCAATAAACTCTCTTTTAGTGCAAAACTTGCATCTTTCATATCTGTTTGGATACTCTCAACAAATTTACATTTGTGGCAATTTGACCAAGTGAAGCCTTATGCCCTTTCCCCTCAGTCCCTGCACCCTCAACCATCCATCAGCAGTGGATGTGAGACAGGAGAAGGGGAAACAGAAAAAGGTCTTCTGTACAGCTTTCCGAAGCTCTGAAGTTAAAAAGCGCCAGAAGCATATTGTGTTCCTCTCCAATTGTCTTTAAGCTTTGTCGATGGTACCTTAAAATTAGGATGCATATTGTATTTATTTTGTTCCCACTTCAGGTTTGGGCTTCACTAATAGCGTTGGTAGCCCTCAGAATATGCCCCTGCCAGTTGTATAACATTTTTTCAGTAACATTTGTTGCAATTATGCCAAAATGAGTTCAAGTTCAAGGTACTGTTCTAAGATTCTTGGAGACTTGCACATGAACAAATAGAAAGAACAGAGAAAAAAATTGTCAATATTTTAACCGTTCTATCTCCAAAAGTTACTGTTAGAATTTAATGTGATTTATATAGTCTTTACTGCATCATTCAAAAGTATTTTAATGTATGAAAATAATTTTTAATCCCATAGTTACTTTTATAGACACTATTTATGTTAGGTGGAAAAAAAGAATGAAAAAAGTTAAATGTATGACTTTTTGAAAGTCTCATAACCAATAAAAGATATATGTGGATTCTTTAAAATGTTTTTCCACTGCTGAAGACTGGACATCTTACATGATCCTGCAACCCCAAAAATTTAGAGAGGAAATGGGAAGAGTTGGCCCAGCTGCTATAAATGGCTGTGGCAGTGGTCCTGTCAAAGATGTGAAAGTATGGAAAAATTTAAGTTGAACGTAGTTAAGGTGGGGGAGTATTCCCCTTGCGTGAAACAACACTCACTTGGAACGTGTGGTGATGTCACCTTATTTCATGTTATGTACACGTGTGCTGCTCTGTTACTACCAACCCAACACCCCTCCAGAAGATAAATGGCCTTGTACGGCTACTGCGCATATAGATAAATTCATCATGACAAAAACATCAGCCTGTACTTGTTATTCCACGTTCTTAATATTTCTTTAGGGGAAAGCTGATGCAGCAGATTTCTAAATAATGGAGTGTATTTCCCTGTTTGTAGCAGGTGGTTTGCATTTTAACTTAGGAAACACTGCTAAAAGAGTTAACAGTGCAGAGTTTTGAGTTTCTCATCATTTTAATGCAAGTTTAACATAATTGATTCAGTCCTGGAGTGTATTGCTTTTATTTCCTTACTATTCAGTATGTCATATGTTATTGAATTTGATAAATCTTAAAGAGACTGACAGATATGTATATTTTTCTTAATATGCAATATGCATGTAGCATCAAGGAAATTATGAGTAGGTACTTATTTTCTGATTCATGATACAAAGCAAGTTCAAGTGTTTTTGTTTTTTTTTCTCCTATTAACAAATTATTTGAATGCTTATAATAAATAAATCTGAAAATGTTGTTAGGTATTTGCTGTATGGAAAAGTGTTATGAAGAGGAAAGCCAGGCTTCAACTTGCACAACAAAACAAATGCCATTGACTGATTTATAGTAGCAATTTCCAGCTGCTATCAGAGGTGTGAATGAGTTCCAGAAGGTGGTGGTTTAACGGTATCTCAGCATGAATGCAACACTTATTTTAAGTATTAATGGTAATGTTGCATTCATCTCTGCAGCAATTTAGCCATTGTGCACACGACTGACATATGGTTGATTTAATGCTTTAATAATTAAACATTTGAGCAGTATTTGTAGCTAAAGCACTGTAGTCACTGAAGCCTGACTAAAATATCATCCAAAATACATGTTCATCATTTTAATTATAATTTTTAGACTTTTGCTTTAGATTAATAAAATTATCTTCATCCTTTGAAATGTTTAGCAGTAATTACCTGTTTTTAATACTCACAAATTGTTTAAATACTGTAGTTACATTCAATTCATATAGGTACACTTTGTTGCTTTCTTTGTATACTACAGATTTTAGTCACTCTCCAACAGACTGGAAAGATTACAAGTGTACCAGTTTTTAAATGCATACATTTTTATGGAAGTGGCAGATACCTTAACAAAAATAGAAAGAAACGACATCCATTCCCAGAAAATATCGTTTCAAGTTGAACTTTCATAAAAATGCAAATATTTAAAAGCTGATGCATAAATAATCTTCTCTATCTGTGAGTAGCTGTCTGAAATTGCATTCCTTTGAATTCATAAAAAAAGGTGCATGGATATTAGAAAGATAAATATTGTGAAACAGCATGCAAGCCATTTTGTGATAAATCTAAAGCAAAAAATTTAAAATTACGCCACTGTTAAAAACAAACTTATGTGATTATTTAGGTGATATTTCGGTTAATTTTCACTTACCAGAATGTCAAAAAGGCAATTATCTAGACCATTTAATCCTTGCTTAATTATTTTATTTAACAATCTGTCCATAAGCATGACAACATGTATTGCAATTATTGCACATACTCATAGATTGCATTTCTTATATTTTAATATTTTTTCTGTTATTTTTGCAGCAATTTTGTGAACTTCTATATAAAATTATCAAAATGACCTCATTTTTTAAAATTTATTTATTTATGGACACACTTTAACTGCTGTGGTCCTTAGCACCCCATTCTATAATGGGGTGAAAGACCGGTAGTTTTGCTCAGAGGCCTCTTTATCAGGCTTGAGGTTCTTTTATGTGCCATAAATCTAAGACATGGGACCACTGGCTTTACTTCTCTTCTGAAGGATGCTATGCTAAAGATTTTACGCCCAAAAAATCCATCACCCTCTGCTGGGTTTGAACCTGCGACCTCAGGAGCTAGAGGCTAGCATGGTAACCACTATACCACGGAGGACGATAAGATTTAGAATAACCCAGATAGGATTTAACTACTACACACAGCAAATACAGAATAAAATATGTTTTGTTCCTACATATAAGTGAAAAGAAAATATAATATGTATTCTATTTCTAAGCATTGTTAATTTTTGTTTATAAGTGTTACTGTTATTCTTTATTTAGTCCCGTTGTAGGCTCCTCCAACTACCACAGTAGTACATCATGTGGTACAGCAACCTGTTTCAGAGCCACAATCACCAGTTATACCAGTGTAGAGGCAAGAGTGGTCTATACGAGGTGTGATAAAAAGTAACGGGAATGTTTGTTTTTCTTAAAGAATTTTTATTTAATCGTCAATATCAACTTTGTCCCCTTCAAAGTGATCCCCCTCAGATATAATTCACTTGTGCCAGCATTTTTTCCAATCTTGGAAGCACTTTTGGAACTCACTTTTTGATATGGTGTTCAGCTCCTTCAACGATTCTCTTTTTATCTCATCAATGGTGGCAAAGCTCATCCTTTCATGGTTCTCTTCAGCCTCGCGAATAGAAAGAAGTCAGGGCCATGTCCCGGCAAATACCATGCCCAAGGCAGCACAACAGTTTTGTTTTTTGCCAAAAAGTCACGAAGAAGCATTGAGGTGCAACCAGATGCATTATTATGATGCAATTTTCACAAGTGGTGTTGCCACATTCTGGTAGCTTTCTTTGGATTGCTTCATGTAAACGGTGCATAACTTCCTTATTGACGTACGACCATATGGCAGGAACCCCTGATGCACTATCTTATTGTAATCAAAGGAAACAGTGAGAAGAACCTTCATATGTGATCGAACTTGTCGAATTTTTTTCGGTCTTGGCTCTTCAGGCAGTTTCCATTGGGACAATTGGGCCTTAGTTTCGATGTGATACCCATATTTTGTCACCTGTTAGAATTTCTGGATCATTTTTGACTTCATTCAGTAATTTCTTAGCTATGTCTATGTGATGTCATTTTTGGTCGAAATTCAAGAATTTCGGAACAAACTTTGCTGCTACATGTTTCATGCCCAAAACATCAAAAGAAATTGCTGGCCAGAGGATATGCTGACATCATCAGCAAATACAAGTGCATAAATCCTAAGTTGAAAAATGGAACAACAGAGCAAGAAGGTGGAGAAGAAAGAAGAGGTAAATAGTGTAATTGTGTATGGTGATTCGATTATAAAAAATGTAGCGGTAGAAAGGGAAAAAGTGAAAGTGAATGTGCTAAGAAAAGCAGAGTACCTACCAAACTATCTTGGTAAAGAAAAGAAAACAAGTGAGGTTAAAACAGTGGTGTTACACGTTGGGACAAATGACATAAAACGATCGCAGGGAATAAATGAGGTTATGGCAGAAATATATAGTGCAATAAGAAGTGCAAAAGACAACTACCCACAGGCAACTATAGTAGTGGACAGTGTATTGAAAAGAAGAGACATAAATCAGAACTATATAAAGAACTTAAATGAAGAAATAAAATGGGCATGTAATGCACTGCATGCAATTTATGTAGATGTAAACAAATTTTTAGATGTAAGTTGTCTGGGCAGGGATGGATTACATTTAAATCGTAAGGGAACTTTTCTCTTAGGCCAGTTGATAAACAAGGTAATAAATATATGTATGAAACAGGAAAACTGCAGATAATCCCAGAGGATGGGGAAGTAGAGAAAGTAAATAAAGAGATAAGAGAAAATAGCTTAAGTTATATAGCAGGAAAGAATACAGAAATAGCTAAAGTAGAAACAAGGTCATTGAGAGCAGGTATTAAACAGGTAAAGGAATTAAGCCTTTATCATCAGAATGTGCAGTCTTTAAAAAATAAAAGGACATTAATAGAGCTAAACATAAAGGAACAGAAACCAAATATCATTATATTCACTGAACACAATCTAAGGAGGAGGAAATGGATGTTACAAATTTTCAGGGTTATACGCTTGGAGCTTATTATTGTAGGCAAGAACACGTTAGTGGGGGTGTAGCTATATATATAGAAAGTACAATACATTTTAAAGAAATAGATTGTAGAGAATTTACAGTAGAGATGGCATGTGAACTCGCAGCAGTAGAAATTAACTTAAAAGAAAAAAATGTAATGCTTATCGGGATGTATAGGGCACCATCGGGAGATAAGAAAATATTTTTTAAGAATATAGAAAAATTCTTAAATACCATACAAGAAAATAAAATAAAAATTTTAATGGGGGATTTTAATATCAACCTATTAAATGATAGTTCAGAAAAACGTACTCAAAAACAAATCCTAGATAGACATAATTTAAAAACAGGCATTGGAGAACCCACTAGAGTGACGAAGCAGTCGAAAACTTGTATTGATAACATTTTTATAAATTTAAAGGAAACAAAATGGAAAGCAGCTGTCATAAAAACAGGAATAGGGGATCATTTTGGACAAATTATTAAATTAAATGTAAATAAAGATAAATTCACAAATATGTTCGAATATAAGAGGCAAATAAATGATGAAAATATAGAAAAGTTTAAAATGTTCCTAAAACAAAAAAGTTGGAAAGAAGTATACGAAGCTGAGACAGTAAATGAAAAGTATGATATTTTTCATAAAATTGTGCAAAAAGGAATGGATAGCATTATGCCGGTAAAAAAAGTTAAAGTAAAAAAGGTAAAAGTAGCATAATTACGGGATGGATGACAAAAGGGATAAAAATCTCGTGGGAAAGATTGAAGTTCTTAAACTCAATAATTCACCCAAATATAAATGAGAAATCTAGGGATTATATAACAAGGTATAACAATATTTTCAAAAGTGTAGTAGAAAATGCAAAAAGGCAATACAGTAGGGAATTGATACAGAAATCTGAAAATAAAACAAAAACAATATGGCATATGGTAAATATAGTCCATAACCAAAGCAAAAATAAGCATATGGAAAATTTAGTCATAAAAAATCAAGGTAAAGAAATAAAAGACAAAGAAAATTTGTGAAATTTTTAATGAATATTATGTAAATATAGCAGCAGAATTAAATTTAAATAAACAAAAAATAGATAAAAACATTAGTCTAAAAAAACAAACAGGCCAATTAAATAGTATGGCAGTCTTCGAAGTGTCAGAAGAAAGTCTAAAATATGAAATAAAGAAGTTAAAATCAAAGAAATCAAGTGGCCTAGACGAAATCTCGAATTTGTTACTAAAACACATAAAGCAAGAAATTAGCAAAATCCTAACACACATTATAAATACATCGTTAATGCAAGGTATTTTTACAGATATGCTAAAGAAGGTAATAGTTAGGCCAATATATAAACATAAGGGGAGTAAAAAAGACATAGAAAATTATAGGCCAATTACTCTATGTTCTGCGATATCAAAAGTAATGGAAGGTATAATACAGTTGCACAGTTATCTTAAAAAACTAGATGTTGTATCAAAATGGCAATATGGATTTCAAAAGCACAAGTCAACCATAAATGCGATTGAAAAGGCAAATAAAATAATTGTAAATGCAATAAATGACCATGAATCAGTGGTGGCTACCTTCATAGATTTATCAAAGCCCTTTGATTGTATGAACATAAAAATATTACTAAATAAATTAGAAACATGTGGTATTCGAGGTTTAGTGCTGGATTGGATATCAACATATCTGGAAAATCGAGCACAATGTGTCAAAATAAATGATCTAAATACAAATGGTGTCATAAAAAAGATAAAGTCAGATTTCAAAATAGTAAAACAAGGGGTCCCGCAAGGTTCAAAATTGGGGCCATTTTTATTTCTTATATATATAAATGAAATTTTTGAGGTCATACAATAAAATGGAGGCATCACAATTGGATATGCAGATGATATGACTGTCATAATTAAAGGTTCAAACAGCAAAAGAGGTTGAAATTAGAGCGAATTCAATTTTAAAAATTATAAAACAATATTATGTTATTTTAAAATAGAGAGTTGAGGGTTGTTACACTACATCACTATGATATTCTTACTTGAACGCGTTTCGGGAGATGGCTTGTTCCCATCGTCAGCATTTTCTCTCAATTTGGTTGAGAGAAAATGCTGACGATGGGAACAAGCCGTCTCCCGAAACGCGTTCAAGTAAGAATATTATAGTGATGTAGTGTAACAACCCTCAACTCTCTATTTTAAATTATGACACATCACTGTTACTAGCTTCTAAATCTTCAAAATTAGTCAATATTATGTTACTTTAGATATGATAATAAATACACAAAAGACAGCATTTATTAACTTTGAATTAATAAAACTTAACCCGAGTAGCATTAAACTAAGTATAGATGGAGAAAACATAGAAATAAATTGCACTAATTTTCTTGGAGTAATAATTGATAAACATTTAAATTGGCAATCTCATGTAGCATCAATTAGAAGAAAGATAAATAAGGGCATTTATGTAATGCGACAATTAACTAAAATAATGGACAATAAAACAGGTCTATTATGCTTTTATATATTTGTATGTAAAAATGGAATTACGTTATGGGGAAATATTACAGCAAGAGAAATGGATAAAGTCTTTAAACTGCAAAAAAAAAGCCATTACAATAATAAGCAAATTGGAAAACAAACAAACTTGCAGGGGGATGTTTAAGAATCAAAACTTGTTAACAGTGCCATGTGTGTATATATATATGAATGCATAAAAACTGTGATAAATATAAATATGCAAAAAAATTCCAGTGTACATAACCATAATTTAACAAACAATGATGATTATTATTATAGAATAACATTAAGGGGAACTCTAAATAATTGTGCCATAGAAGTTAGAGGAAGAGAATTATTCAATAAATTACCTAGAGAAATAAAGAACATAAACCAGCCAAATGTAATGATGAAAACAACAAAGAAATACTTAATAGAAAATTAATTTTATGGTATAGATGAATTTAGACATGGTAAAGCAATGTAAAGTGAAAATGATATTTAAAGTAAACTTAATGTAAATGCAATGTAAAAGGATAATTGATACTTAAGGTAAAAATGTTAATGAAAAGGAATGTAAAATTATAAGCTGTACTTGTTAAATTATTTTATATTTGTAATTGGACGTGTCCTTTAAATGTATTTAAAAGGATAATAATAATAAAAAAGATCCAGGGTGATCCTCATGTTCAACGTCTTCTCCACCCTCTTTGAAACATTTATACCATATACTTGTCTTACTCATAGTAGATTCGCCAAAAGCCACAGTCAAATTTTGAATGCAATGCTGCACTTTATTCTGTTTTTCAAGCAAAATTTAATGCAAATTCTTTGATCCATCTTTTTTCAAAAGTAAAAATTTGCGGAGCACTCAAAAACATGTATAAATGTTTTGACTGTCAACAATAAACTAAATATTCAAAACAGCTGAAAATGCAAACATACATCAGGAACATGTGTACCAACAGGATAAAACAAAAGTTTTGAATATAGAATGTATAAAGCTCACAAAATTAAAAAATTCCTGTTATTTTTGATCACATTTCGTATGCCCCCCCCACAAAAAAAAACAACAGTTGTGGCAAAATGACACACTTATGGAAAAAAGTGAAGATAATAAAACATTAGCTACTGCTCTATCATACACTTCAATGTGAATTGCCTTGAATGTTCCATGTGTGTACTATCATATGACAAAAAGTGTGGAAATAAATATTCACAAATGAAACCTGTATTCTAAATTTTGATTTATCTTTGAACATAGAATCATATCTTAAGAGGATGAGATCTGGACCCATTTCCCTGGTGTAAAACAAAATTACAATGGATATGAGTCAAACACATAAATATGTAATATTCTACTGTATTTACTAATCCTTCTCTTGGCCAAGTCACTGTAGCTTACAGATGAATGCAATGAAATAATGGTTTTTAACAAAACTTCTTTCCCCCAGACCTTAAAAGGTATTAAAAGCATTACTGATCACCTATATTACATTTCACTCTTGTCCAAAATACTTGCTGACCACCCACAGAGTAAAATTTTAATGCACTTATTTATAGTGTATTATCATTTTGCTGTGAAGTCAAATACATAACTCCTTACCTACATGGACAGGGAAAGTAGAGTGGCATGTCATTTCCTGTAACTTTGTTACCATTGTCCTTCACAAGTCCTGATCCGGTTGTCTTGAGAACTTTATCAGGAGCAGAGCACATAAAACGATGTCCTCGAGGACACTCATATTCCACTCCCACGAATATCTTCACTACAAATTCTGAAAGATCTGAAAATTAATGTAAAAGGGTTATGAAACAGGTATTTGATTTACTGTGCTCACTTAGTACACAAAGTTTTATTGCAAGATGAATCTGAAAAACTTTAAACAAGTACTGAGCTTGCAGATTTTCCTGGCCTGTTTGCAGGGAGAGGAGAAAAGTATGAACATTATCGGGAATGGAAATTAGGGTAAAAGTAATTGAATTACACCAAATGATTATTATTTCAGTAATTTTTACTTATAATCAATACCTACTTTTGACAAAATGTAATTTTTACTCATAAATTTATTTCTTGAAATAAAATAATAATAGTAATTTATTTAAAGGTCAGTCGGAATTGTTACACTAACATCACTTAAGTTTAGTGTTAGTGTTTATGTTAGTGTAACAATTCCGACTCACCTTTAAATAAATTCAATACACATCACTGTTTCTAGCTTCTTTTCATTACAATATCAACGTAATAATAGTAATATTTATATTCCAATAATCAATATACATCAAATGCAAATTTTGGCAACATTTGAGCCAAAACGTTCACAAGTCACATGCTCAGGATACAATGAAAATGGCCAAATTATTCCATAATGATTTATTTCAACCGTTAACCACAATACTTTTATTATGACAGTTAAAATGGGTACCACAATTAGCTTACAGAGACAAATTGTGTGTCTATATTCAGTTAAAGTTTAACAAAGAATGCTTGATACTGTCATGACTGTATGCCAACAAATCCTTTACATTCACCCTCCTTCTAAGCATTATATGCATTACCTTTACCTACAATTATTGTATGGAAATTAAATTTAGTAATAGTTGCCACAACTGCAGTGAAACCAAGGGAAAGAACAACAGGAATACTAACTCTTATTTCCCATCTTAATTTAAAGCTTTTTGTCATAGCCACAGTGTAGAGGGCGTTGTTATGTCATTGTAGCATTCTTCTTACTTCAAAGCAACAAATTACTAATAGGCAAACTAAGCCTTGGAGATAGGGTTGTTGAAAGGAAATTGTAAGAAAACATTTCTGTCTGAAACACTTATGGAACAAAGGCACTTTCCATTCATGCACCTAACTATCTGAATTAAATGTATGATCTATCTGATTAATCAGAATCATTTACTATATGATCGAGTATGTTGCAAAATTACTGGTTATACAATGTTTTCATATTATAAGACAGGCTTCTATTTATGTATTTAAAATAAGCAATGACCATAATCAAAATAAATAATCCACAGCTTTCAAAATTAGATATCAGCATCATCTTGAGCACTAACATTAAACAGGATTTTCTTGTAAAATGGTATCTTCTAATCACTCAGATCACTGCTTAGCAAATGGATTTATATGATCATATGAAATTAAACAATTTGGTGGTTTCCATAATTTCTTGGAAAATAATATACGTACTTTATAAGTTTTTGTATCAAGACTTTGAGGATAGCAGACGTGTATGTTCATTTATTGTTGCAGCTTGTTGTCGCTAATAAATAATAGAAATAAAAAGTGTACTAGAAAGACTTTCTGGATCTGGAGTTTATACATAGCCAACAATGGTTAAGAAAAGACCATATTCTTCAGACTGGCATTTTGTGAAGTAATTGCAGATTTACTGATTATTTTGAAAAATTAAATTGTATTGAGTAAAATATTTCCCAGGTAAATGTAATTCATCTCAATTACCTTTTTCCTTATACTTTCCCCATCACTGGACATTACACAATGCTCAAAGCGAGCTCTACTTGCAAAGATTCTCCAACACCAAACCTGATTGTACAGTGTCATCAAATCTAAGTACATACAATTAGCAACAACTTTACAGGATAAAAGAGCAGTTTTAAACAGAATTTTTAGAGAAGAAAGTAAAAGTGAAGGTCAATATTTATATAAAGTAAGTGGAAATGGTCTGTGAAAAGAGAGCACTATTTAAATGTGAGTAACACTAATTAGTTACTAAATTATATGAATTTTAGTAGTTGACTACTGAATGAGTGGCTATGGCCAAATTTCAGCAGAGTTATAATTATAAACTCTCTTAGCAATTTAAATAAATTAAAAAAAAAAAATCTTAGTCGAATGTAAGCTGAGAATATTGTAGGTTGACACATAACCTGTGTCCATTTGTAGAAAATGCCCACCCCTCTCCATAAAAGTGCTATCCTGTGCTAACTTTGTAATGTGTTTCTAAAATTAACTACAATTTTGTGTATTAAAAAATTATACAATTTAATTTTTTCTTTCTTTATCCAGCCTGAGCACCTTTTATTTAAGCTGAGGCTTATCCTAAGCCCATGCAGACCTTTGGTACACTATGCACATAAACTCTGCTACCAGCCTTGCAGTAAATAGTCTTTAGCTGCAAATAATAACTGTTGTTTCATTGGAATGTGAAGAATGCTTCAAAGCCATTCTCATTATTCTGTGATGCTATAATCAGAAACAGAAGAAAGTCCTCTATAACTCCTATAAGAAGTCATTTTCAATGATTCCATAGAATACACAAAAATTCATTATATGGAAGAGTAACCATAAAAGACCTAAAGCATACTTTAATAAGTCACACAGAAAATTATTAAGGAAATACATGGTTTATGCCATACAGTTAGGAAAATATTTTAGTTGATTAAAGCTGATAAAAAATCCCTGCATATGCAATATAAACTGCTTTGAAATTTGGCTTGAAAGAGTTAATTATATGACAGGTCTCCAAGTCATAAACATTAAGATTATATATGAATCAAGTTAACAGGGATTCCATGGTAATAGGTGTTAAAGTTCAGACATTAAAAACTTAAATATATCAATTAGTTACACAGAATACTGAATTTATTATACTGTAGTGGTTAAGAATATATCTGATTGTCATACAGCATATATATATATATATATATCTGTGTGTGTGTGTATTTTTTTTTTCACCCCATCATTTTCTTCAAATTTTGCAAATACAATAGTAACTGGTGGTATTAAATTTGGATATGGATTAGCGGTTAAACTTTGAATCGTTGTGAAATTCTGTGAATTGGTACGATTTAAATAGATGAAAAAAGTGTGTAAGTTAGCTTAGAAGTAACATCACATGATCATCCTCAATTATTCTTCAAAACTTATATATCAAACAGTTTTAAAATTTTTTTAATAGAGTCAACTGAAAAATTCAATGTCACAGCCAGGATCTGTACATGGTTCTCCTGCAATCCGTATGGTTGCTCTAACCATTGAGCTACTGTGACAACATGCCGGTGGGACATTGAATTCCCCAATTGGCTCAAGTTTGGTTCCCAGACAGACCACCAAGGCATCTCACTCAAGATGACAATCTCAGTGGCGACCTGCAATTGCAAGTACTTCAGTGCTGGATGTTTATAGATTTCTTAAGGTTTTATTTTATTATTACTTCCTATAATAAAGTAAAAAGTTTTAAAATTGTGAGTTTATGGTAATGGGTGTTACAATAAAAGTAACAGGTGTTACCATGTTCAACTCAACGTTTCATTTTTGGTAATATTATAGGTTAGCAGATTTGGAAAAACCACATACAAACAGAACATCATTGTTTTATTTATTTTATAAAAAAAAAATCACCTGAAAATTCATATATGGCTACATTTTGCACAGCATAAGAAAGAAAACAAAATATTTTTAGTTTTTTGAATTTACAAACTGTTTTATGGAAAAATAATATTTTAGCCTTACTTTCTTTGTAGAAAAACCTTTCACCATATTTTATGATTAGTCAAGACGAGAATTCCATGCAAATGCATGTTTTTATAGGACCATTGGACATAGCTCAAACTTAGTACTTATCCATTTCATTACTTTCTGATTCCAAATATGTGTACTTTTTCCATGCTGCGAGTGTAACATTCTTGGTGCTTACGTAATATGTTTTTACGTAAATTATTAGAACTTGAAGATCTTATGTTGTGCTGCTTTTGTTTTGTTTGGTTACATCATTTTAACTGCCCCACGTATGGGAGCCACTTTGATGCGGTATTTGTATATTTAACATTATTGTAGCCCCACGTTGTGGTAGCCAATTTGCGAGTGTTTAATGTTATTTATTTGACATTAATTGTGTATGTTTATTTTGTTGTTGTAGCCCCACGTTGTGGTAGCCAATTTGCGAGTGTATTACTTATAATGTTTGTTTACATCACGTGTGTTGAAGCCATCTTGTGACGTCATTCATTTGTTCGGTTTGTAGCTCCATCTAGTGTTAGCAATTTGTGGTACCTAGTATCAGTGTTTGAAAGAATTTTAAGTTTTGTTTATTGTCCTCCGGCTAGCTATTATCTTATCTTGGGTCGAACATGTGTCTTGATCAGGGTTGTGTAAACGGAAAGGAATCTTTTATCCAAAAAGAACACTGATGAAGAAATTTGTTTTATAATTTTTATTGTCGAACACGTTCACTATCACTTTTACATATTGATCTAGATACTCGCCAAACTGAAACTGTTATAATAACTTCTTACTGATCACTTTTAATCAACGTACTTCAACCTTTTGTATAATTAACTTTACCATATTTTAGATCTTTCATAATTCTGCTGCGCGTAACTTGTGAATCTATATCCGATGTATGACGAACTAATACTTTCGACGAACTGACTGACTGAAGACGACGTGTAGTGTACACAGATTTTTGATGAACTGCGCTAAATACGACGTGTAATGTATGAATGCTTTCGGCGAACTGAAGGACTGACTGACTTTACCTCCAACCTACCTTATTTATACTCCCTCGTCCAGATACGCCTAAAGATTATAACTGAACTGCAATTGGCTAATAAAACGCGCCAACATTAGCGTCTATTTTAATATCCAATGAAAATTATGAATACATATGCTTTAGGGAGGAAACATTCCAGAAGTTTCTACCGAAAACGCGCCAACATTACGTAACTTCCTCGTTTCCAATAATGATAAACAGCTCACCCCCCCTCTCTGCATTATTGCGCGCTATTATTGACAGTTTCAGTAAGGCCGTATAAACTTATTTCCAAATAATAATTACAATTAATAAACATCTGAAATCAATGTCACATAAAAATGCATATTCATATTACAATCATTATTTACATTTAAGTAATTTGTGATACAAATTACTGCATCAATGCATATTTGGATATTTTCAACTTTTTGGGGATAAAAACATGCATAAGGCATTTTAAGCTTAATTATGCATATAATATACATTTCAGATATTACAGCCAAAAGCCTGAATGTCCTAGAATGCCAAAAAATTATAAAACAATTAATTTAAATAAAAAAGTAATACTTCAATGAATACCAGCACACTATAGAATAGATGGTAACGAAACAGGATAGTAGAATTACATCAAAATCATCTGGTCCATTGCCTTATCACTCTATCAAAAGAATAATTACATCAACATACAATGCAAAAATTAAAGAAGAATATGTATCACAAATAAAATAAAAACAATGGGAAAATCTGCATAACAACACAACTAGAATTATTACACTAAAAAGAAAATCCTCTATTGGAGTTTTTAGATTATTAACACGCCAAGACTGCCCTAACAAATATCTACACAAGATTGGCATAGCAGAATCTCCTTTAAGAAGGAATGGAGACAAATCACCTACTCCACTGCCCAGCTTTCGATCAAACTCCAACCTATTATCAAAATACTGGAGTGTTAGAGAGCGAATGCCTTCATTGCCAACAGTGCATTAGATACCAACTTAGTGCTATCATGCAGCCATGAAATTGTAAAGAATTTCAAATGATGAATAAAGCATACTGATACTGATGTAGAAATTAGTTTCTTTCAGTCAAGCAAAAAGAAAAAACGATATCAGAAGAGATCTAGCTTACCACCAGGAATTGCATTGTAAAATGTTGCTACTGAATTCTCTTCTCCAGTATACAGTAAATTCAACAAATTATGAGATAATTTAAGCTAAAACATTGTATGTAAATTCATATAAATATGTAGATGAATGTATGCTAAACAAAACACTTTTCACTGTTCTTAATGAATTACCTTTATTTCCACCCTTCCCTTTACGGCCACGAAGTAGAGTTCCTGGATGCTGGTTACCTGGCTGCATCTTACCCCTATATTGATCGCCTACAGTTGGCCACCCACTACCTCGATCCCTAATATAAAGTAAAAACTCACATTCAGAAACAATTGCATTTTTATACTTAGGATTTAGAAATCTAAATCAGCTACATCAAACATCTGCTTATAGCCCATTCATTTTCCTATAGTCATACATTAATCAGAAAGCAATTTTCAGAATCTTCAGAGATGGAACACATAAAAGATGAAATGAATAATGTACAAAAATAAATTAAAAGCAAATAATGATTATTACATGCAGGATGACGATGTTAAAGACTATGCAGATTTGACTAAGCTGTTCATTTTATATATTATATAATTGCTCCTTAAAGTACTTTCTTGATATTTTTATTTTGCGAAGCTTCTGAGTCATGTTCATTTTAAGTGGGAGGTAATTATCAAGGATAAGCCCCAAACTGTACGTTCACAGTTTGTTTTCGGAGCATCGTATTCCTAAATGTGTTGGCTTTCCATGGCTTTAAGTGGTTTTCCTTAACTTAACTACTGCCAGCACAACATTAAATTCTCTGACTAACCTTTTCCCCAGCAACATTATTTCCATTTTACCATGGAAGCTCAGTTGGTTAGAGCAATGGCACAGATATGTGAAGAGCCGTGGTTCAAATTCTGTCTATGGCATTAAGTTTTTCAATCTAATTCCACTTTCCAACTTTAGCCTACACATAGCCTGTGTGGAGGAACAATTAACTAACACCAAATTGTGTTCCTCCATGTTCCCTTAACCCTGTTCGTACCATGAGTATGCCTTTCCCGCATGTAGAGAATGGCACTAACTAATGACCTGGCAAGCCGTGAGTGAAGTACAACAAATGCATGTAGTTACATTCATGCAAATGAAGCATACAGCTGTAAAATATTAATAAAGAATAAATTTACATTTACAGACTATTTGACAGTGGAGTCTAATTTCATAATGTTGTAGTTCCGCTGATTCTTCCTTTTCCTTGTAATGCGCGATTAAAGGGCAATCACCCATGATAAGAAATCCAAAGGATCATCAAAATATGTGAAGTGTAAAGCTATAACTGCAACTAAAATTATTTCATATGATCAAAATATATACTCAAAAAGATGGCCTTTACAAATACTAATATTCAAACTGTTTACATTTCCTGAAATAATACATACATGCTGAAATTAGGTAACTCTGGATCTTGATTTACAATCCTAACACATTATTTATTGTTGGGAACTAAGTTTTAAAGAAAAACCGATGCCCATCTATACACAATTTGCTTTAACAAAATCCATCTGCCAAATATTTTTTGTACCGCAAGTCATTATGTAGCCAGTGCACTACTTGCATTTTCAACCATCTCTGAATAACTTTCCTCTTCATGCAATGCAGCTGTATGCATGACTGAGCCCAAGTGATAAACGACATATTAAATCAATGATCACATGACATCGTCATGATGAGTCAAGTTTAAATGTGAGAAGTAATCTGCAACATATTTCAAATAATGTGACATTGATATACAAGTTATGTCTTTGTTTAAATTAAATTGAAGTGAATTTTATATATGGGTGCTCCTTAACTGCTATGGTCCTTAGCGTCCCATTCTATAATGGACATAAAAGATAAAAATTTTTGCTCTGAGGCCTCTTTATCACGCATAAGGTTCTTTTATGGGCCAGTAAATCTATGACACATGACCACCAGCTTTACTTCCTTTTTGAAGGAAGCCCAGCTAAGAATTTTTGCGCCCAAAAAATCCATCGCCCGCCGTCGGGTTTGAACCTGCGACCTCGGGAACTGGAGGCTAACATGCTACCCCTAAACCACAGAGGACAACAATGTATCTTTGCGCTTATTTCTTGCGTACACTTGTGAAAAAAATAATGCTCTTGGTATCTTCAAATGTATGATGGCAATTTACCAATTTAAGTACAGATCTTATTATACTGAAATAAGCTAGTCAATAATAGAAGACTAGAATTGTGTATTGTTGTTGACATGTAGAGTAAAGTAAAGGGAAACTGCATATAGAAAAGTGTCAGATGAACGACTGGTGCTTATGAACTGTTATTCCTCCTCTCCTCCCTGCAGGTATAGAAATCTGATCTAAATCCCTGTACAGCTGCATTGTAAAGTTGAAACATTATATAAACTCAACTTTTCTGAAATTCTATATGCATGATGCTGGATGGCCTAACATGATTGTTGGGTGTGATAGATCTCAAAACAGTTCTCCAAATGAAGAGCAACACAACACTTTTTGCATTGCCAAGCACTTTCGCTATTTTTCCATCCTTACTGTAGCATACAGCAGACCTTTTTGTTCCACCTTTTTAAAGGGGTGCATGTTTTAGTTGCAGTCTCAATGGGGTGAAGATCACCTCTAAAACTGAATTCTGGAGTGTTACACTTTGAAGCAGCTGATGAGTGATGTTGGTTCTTAAAGTCAGTATAGTTGGTAATTTTCTTAACAGTCATCTTGTGAAGCAATTGAATATGTACATATATAACAGATAGAAAAATATTTTCCCATAACTTATAGTTATGTGTCAAGTTATATGAAACAAACCGGTCACCTCAACTTACACATTGACACATCCCATTCACTTCTGGAACTCAAGGGCACAATTGGTTTCTTTACCTCCTCTCTGGGTGTCTGATCTCAGCAACTTCGTGTTACATCAATAGGAAATTAAAATCTTTGCTATCCTTCCATTTCACACATAGCACATTCATTGCAGATCATAATTCATACTCATCATGCTTCACTGTATCATAAGATATATAAGGTGACATATCCCTCTTATTTGCTCTCACAGTACCAACAGCATTAGTCTTCTGAAGAGATATTGAGGTCCTTTGAATGCCACTTGTTTGTTAAAAATACAAGTATATGTAGTTTTATTGGCAGTACCATTACGAGCTGTGCTTGTCATAGGATTTAAATGCTATTGCTAACACGCATATATTGCGTGCAAGTACAGCTCATCATAAAACTTGATGGGTTAACAACTATTGCAAATAATATTAATGCTACAAAATCTGGTCTGTTACATTCATATGACTTCCTACCCACACCAGTTAAGATAAGCATTTGCAGAAGTGTTTTCACTGTGCATGAGTTAGATCATTAAAAAGTGTGCTGCTATGTGCCGACTTTAAAATTCCATGCCCTTTCCATTACATTAAGAGAAATAAATGAATGGTTACAGCACTTCATAAAATATATGAAATATTGGAAAATTTAAATCAATGACAACAAATTTCGGAAATGATTGTCACAAACAAATTTATTTCTCATAAGCTATATGTTTTAACACAACTTACATTTTTCATCCTGTAAGATTTGACTATGTCTTACAGTTTAGCAGTCAGAAAAAAAAAAAATATACAAAATTTATTCAGAATGAAGAAGACTTCTTAAACATAGGTATGTTTTAACCAAGAGCCATTACTGAGAGCAACAACAATACAGTAGAAACTTGTTAGTATGTTTTTGCAGGGACCCAAGGGTTTGGACATCATAGATGGGAAAATGTATTAACAAAAATACAAAATCTGCAATTTAAGAACATAATTATGTAATAAAATCTAATAATACACCTTACCTCCCAAACAGATGTGAAATATGAACACTATTAGCACTGGTTTGAAATACATATCTATGGTTGATTGCTTTGATGGTTTTAATGCCAAAATTTTACATCCATCTTGTTTAGTAAAGTCATTACATTGTCACATACATCGCTTCTTCACTCTATCCATTGCCTCCAACACTGTAGAAATTGGCTCAGGATCCAACTCATCACCACCTTCATCTACCAGATGCTGCTTCTTTCATTATTCTTCATGTATTTCACCTATTGTTGCTGTTTCATTGTCAATGTTTACATATGTTTCAAAAGACACAGCAGTGTCATCTGCTATTTGGCTATCTGTCTTTCTTTACTCTTGGGAAAACTCATCTTCCAGCATGAATATCATCACCAAGAATCTGGTGAAAGCCAGCTTTATTAAAGCACTTCCTAATGGTATCTTGCATCACAGAATCCCAGGCAGTCCTAATGAAATGCATTGCATGTGAGACAGTGATTTTCTTGTCATTGATTTCAGTGCAGCCAACTTTCTCTGTACCAGCCTTTTCTGATATGTTTGTTTTATGCACTGAATTATGCCTTGATCTAAAGGTTGTAGCTTACTCGTGCAGTTTGCTGATCTTTATGTTTCTTAAATTTGAAACAGTTGGTGGATGAGCGGCAAACTGATCAATAAAGTGTGCAATTTTCCTGCTTCTTATGCCTAGTCTTGCATCTCATGCTCATAAGAAATTTTCAAATACTACGGAAGTCATCCAGGATTTTGTACTGGAAGTATACTTACGTGGAAAAGATTGCACATTCTTGAAGCATCATGGACTTGTGCTTTTCCAATAACCGGCAGTACCAATTTTGTTCTGTTTTCATTACAGCACAACAAAACTGTTATCCTCTCCTTGTTAAGTTTCCCGCTGTGACACTTGAAGCCCTTAAAATCCAGGGTTTTATCTGACAAAAGATGGAAAAATAGTCCCATTGCATCTGCATTATAAACATTATCAGTCTTTCAAAATTGATGGCAGCGTTGTATTTTTCCACATTTCTATATTTTCACACAGTGTAGCATTATTATCTAGGGCAGCAGCCTCACCTTGAACATATATGTAAACTAAGCCATGTCAATTCTTGAATCTTTCAATCCAGCCACTGGACACTTTGAAAACATCCAGTCCTATCTTCCGTGCTAAATGTGTGACCTGAGCTCGAACCGTCTATTGGCACATTTGAAGCTCTTGCTTGTGTAAACCACTTTAGTAGAACATCATCTAATTTTGGAAACTAGCCAGAGCGATTATGTTTTCTTTTAGACTTTTCCCTTCTTCAAAAGCAGTTTCAATCAGTTTATGAAATTAATTGTTCTTTCACACAAGCCGTGTGTTGGACAGGGTTGGAAAGGTAGAATCAGTTTATGTTTGCTAACAATCATGTTTAAGATTGATGTGGAATGTTTAACTTCTACGCTATATCCACACATTTCATATTTGGATTGAAATCTACTTCTTCATGGATTTTGAGACGGTAATTTGTATCACAAATTACTTTAATGTAAATAATTATTTTAATATGAATATGTATTTTTGTGTAACATTGATTTCAGAGGTTTAATAATTGTAATTATTATTGGTAAATAATAATATACGGCTCTATTGAAACTGTTA
Source organism: Deroplatys truncata (assembly GCA_030765065.1). NCBI lineage: Eukaryota > Metazoa > Arthropoda > Insecta > Mantodea > Mantidae > Deroplatys > Deroplatys truncata. The sequence goes on along the minus strand of CM060980.1, from coordinate 3,998,918 downwards.
ACAATAACACAATACTTCAGCAAGGGGGGTGAGTTGTTTATCGTTACCGGGAACCAGGAAGTTACGTAATGTTTCGCGCGTTTTGTCCGTTTAGAATATTCTAGAACATTTCTCTAAAAGTAATATGTATTAGTGGTTTTCATTGGATAGTAAAATAGACGCTAATGTTGGCGCGTTTTATTAGCCAATAGCATTTCATTTATAATCTTTAGGCGTATCTTAAGGCAAGCCTATAAATAAGCCAGGTCGAGTTAGCGGGTCTCCCAGTGTGCAACGAGATTCACAACACATAACACGTCAGCTCCCAGTTCAACGGAATTCTCAGTACAGTACAGATCGTCAGTCAGTCCTTCATTTCGTCAAGTTACGCGTAGAAGAATTACAAGAAATCTTATAAAGTATTATACAGTTGAATATATAAAGTTGAAGTACGTGATTTAAAAGTGAGAAGTTATTACAAACAGTTTCAGTTTGGGCGAGTATTCAGATTAATATGTAAATGTGTTAGTGCACGTGTTCGACAATAAAACATAATAAAACACATTTCTTCACTAGTAATTTTTGGATAAAAGATTCCTTTCCGCTTCACAACCTGTAAGAAAAACATGCCTACCAGATCAGATGATAGCTAGCCGGTGGACATTTAAAACTGATATAAATTGCTACGTCAGAGGAATCTACAAACAGAACAAATGAACCAACCAACGTATGACGTCACACAAGATGGTTTCGCGTGAAGTAAACACATATTTGCTCTCGTAAATTGGCACCACAATGTGGAGCTAACTATAAGATCTTCAAGATATAATAATTTACGTAAAACAGAATACGTAAGCATTTGTTATACTCGCAAATTGGCGCCCAACGTGGGGCGAAGTGACCAGGAAAGGAATAAGAATAACCATAACGTGGGGCGAAGATGACTAGGAAAGGAATAAGAATAACCATAACGTGGGGCGAAGTGACCAGGAAAGGAAGGCGAAGTGACCAGGAAAGGAAGGCGAAGCGACCAGGAAAGGAATGAAGCAGAGTAACCAGGAATACAGCGGTGAAATGGTCTACAAGACCCAGATTCAAGAAACGACAGGGACGACTGACTTCGATCGTAATTCCGAGATTACGATGCAACAAGGAATTCAACTACAAGAAAACATCGAAACGACGTAGATTCATCACAACACAACGCAGAAGCGACATCAAATCTAGGAGAAAGGGGCAGAAAGCTGAAACATCAAAGTAACAGCAACATACAGCATCAGAAAGGTAAACAACTTTCAATGTTATTGAGGAGTGGTAGGATAAAAAAAACAATGGCTACCAATAATTCAGAGGAAATAATTATGGAAGATGAAAATGTTAGTGCAGAAAATAGCCCAGATTTTTTAGGATTTGAAGATGAAAATGTTAGTGCAGAAAGTGAGAATAGAATAGCAGGAAATATTCATTCTGATAATAGTCTGATTATGGAAATGCTGAGAAATATAAGGGAAGATAATGTGAAATTAAGGGAAGATATGCAAAAGAATAATGAGAAAATGAGGGAAGATATGGAAAAGACTAGTGAGAAATTAGAACAAAAATTAACTCAGAGTATAAGGGAAGAAATTTGTAAGAATAATGAGAAATTAGAAAAAAGAAAATAGATCAAAATAGGGAAGATATTGATAGGAGTTTAGAACAAAAACTAACTCAGAATAATGAGAAATTGAGGGAAGATATTGGTAAAAGCTTAGAACAAAACAGGGAAGAGATTGAAAAGAAATTCATGGAGCTAGATAGTAGTATGATTAAAATGAAAAATGAAAATCAGGAAATGATAGCAAATGAAATAGGTGAAGTTTCAAAGAAAATGTTAGACATGAGCAGGGAAATATCTAACCAAAAAAATGAGGTTAATGTAAAATGTACAGAGCTAGGTAGCCGAATGAGTAGCATTTCAAGTGAGTTAAAAGAAATGATGGAGGCTACAAATGCAGATTTAATACAGGTGCAAGTTAATTTCAGAGGGGAAATATCTGAAGTTCAGAAGGAGTCAGAAAAACAGAGAAATAAATTGTCTGATGAAGTTAAAGATTTGTCTAAAGATTTGAATCAAAAGCTAACTTCTGAAATTAACAAACACCAAACTGTTCAAAATGAGAATAATAAAAAATTGGAACAGACAATAGAAAATCTGCAGGGTACTGTAAATAGGTTAGAATTGAATTCAAGGGCAAATATATGTGATGTGCATGTGTCCGATGTACAACATAATGATAGAGGTAGTTCCTCAGGTATAACAAATAATGTGAGTGATGCGGCAGCTTCATCTATAGCTAATGCTGAAACTCAGAGTGCACAAGTTACACTAGAGAATTTAAATATGGGAGCAGGGAATTTGCAAAATTACAATCATATCTTAAGTGATTTTCCACTTCCAAAATTTAATGAAAACTCCAGTCCAGTACAGTTCATTGCAGAATTATCAGAGTATTTTCAAATTAAAAAGATACCTGGAGCATTGAAAATGATAGTTGTCAAAAGATGTTTGGACCAGAAAACTTTAGATTGGTTACAAATGGTATCAGGGGGTGAAATTTCATATGAATCCTTTAAGAGATTATTCATGAACAGATTTTGGAATGTTACGGTACAGCAGAGAATACGAGCAATGCTTAGTCATGGTCAATTCAATCCACGAGAGGGAATATCGATGACTGATTACTTACTAAAACATGCAAGTCAGGTTAGAAACTTGTCACCTCCAATCAGTGAGGAAGATTTTGTGAGTTTGCTCGCAAGGCATTATCCTATAAGGATACAAAATTACTTATTAATTGCAAAACCACGGAACATCTATGAGATGACAGAATTAATAACAGCTTTGGAACAACAGGAAGAAGATATGTCTCGGGAGTGGGAACATAGATTTTTAGATGTACGAGATAGAAGAAATTACCAAGGTAGTTATCAACAAATAAGAGGACAAGACAGACATCATGAAATTAATACCAGACAACGGTATCAATCATATGTTCCACAATTTGAAAGATCAAGGATAGATAGGAGACCAGGGCGGCAGGAACAAATAAATTACGTCAGGACAGAAAGATTGCCTGAAAGAGGGCAAAACTATGGAAGGAGGTATATTAGACAGAGGGGAAATTTCACTCACTGGAGGGAAAATAATAACCGTGAAAGATCTGAGGAACGGCAAGAAAATTACGTGCCAAGGGGACAAAATGTCAGAAATCGAGGATTTCGAACTCGAGGAAAGGGAACTCAAAACAATGGTAGCGACACGGAGATAGATTTAGCGCCTGTTAGGAATGGCAGTCCCGTACGTGAACATGGAAATAACCAGGAAAACTGTTAACAGACTCCTGTGCAGTAGGTTCTCAGGACGTCTTTAATAATTCAGTATCCATTACTAATACAAATCATACACCTACACATACACCCTGTAAAAAGATTACAGCGACAAAAGATAAGGGAGAAGATTTTAAGTCACCTCATGTTAGAATGGAAATTGCGAAGAAAGAAATCATTGCAACTATAGATTCTGGTTCATCAGCTTCAATTTGCTCACAGAAATTTTACATAAATTTAATTAATGAAGGTAACAAGATTATGGCTCTTCCCACTAGTAATTTAGTTTGTCGTGTTGCAATTGGAAGAACCGCACAGGTCATAAAAACACAAGCTCTACTTAGCATACTTATTGGCGGAGAGAATTTTGAGGTTATGTTTCTAATTGTAAACCATCTGATTTGTGACATAATTATAGGATGTAACTTCCTACATGAATATGAAGCATGTATAGATTTTAAACATGAAGAGTTAAAAATAACAAAAGAAGATAGAGAAATAAGGGTACCATTTATAAAAGAAAAAGTTTCTGTAATCGATATGACAAAGGATGAGAAAAATATTTGTGACCAAGAGTTTTTTGTGCAAATAACAGAAACTGATAGAAATAGTCATATAAAGCAGGTAGTCACAGAATATGAAGGGAATACCACGCCATATTTTCAACAGTTAGCAGAAATGCCAGAAGAAGTAGAGAAATGTGCAATCCAAACAAAAGACGACCATTTGAGCGAGACAAACAACAGCAGGAAAGAGAAGAGAAATGAGGAAATAATACACAAGTGTGAAGAAGCTTATAATCTTACGATAATGCAAAAACAAATCCTTCATGATGTTTTGATGAACAATAGTTCAGTATTTAGTAATATCCCAGGCAGATGTAATGTATATCAGCATACATTTCAAGTAGAAGACGTACCACCATATAGGCACAAGTATGACAATTTACCTATAAGTCTTCGAGACAAAGCTAGACAATAAATAGCATGTTAGAAAATGGGATTATTGAGCAAAGTAATTCTCAATACATAAATTCAATCTGCTGGAGTATTAAACGAGATGGTAGTTTGAGATTAACTTTAGACGGCAGATATGTCAACAAGTATATGAAACCAGATCATTTTCAAAGTGAGGGAATTGAACAACTAATTACAAAACTTTCAAGAGGGAGATTTTTGACATCCATTGACCTCACTGCATCCTATTGGCAAGTGGAATTAGATCCGGAAGTGCGTGATTACACTTCATTTCAGTACTCAGGGATCCAGTATCGTTTTTGTGTAAATCCTTTTGGTTTAAAAAACTCAGGAAGTGGATTTTTGAGAGCCATTCATAGTATCTTTGGAAATTCTGCAGATGACTTTTTAATAAAGTATATTGACGACTTCTTAATCATTAGTCAAACATTTGAAGAACACATGAATAATGTCCATTATGTGTTAAATAAACTACAACAACATGGTATGACTGTGAACATACTAAAATCAAAATTTTGTGTCAAGGAAATAAATTTTCTGGGTTATGTAGTGGATGAACGAGGTATAAGACCTGATCAGAAAAGAATAGAAGCAATAATGAAAATTCCGCCACCCAGGAACGTAAAACAAATTAGACGTCTCTTAGGGGTATTGAACTTTCAGAGTAAGTTCGTACCAAGATATTCGGCTGAAATAGAACCACTGCGGCAGCTACTCCGAAAGAACAATAAGTGGAAATGGACAGAGGATCATCAAAAATGCTTTGAGAGAGTAAAGGAACTCTTTGCTAAGTCCATATTACTTGAGAGGCCCAGAGAAGATTTGGAATATGAGATTTATGTCGACACATCAATGCAAGGATACGCCGGAATTTTAGGACAGCGAGACATCAACAATGACTTTCACGTCATTAGTACAGCTTCTAGAGGACTTACCAATATTGAGCGAAATTCTTCAGTGACTCAGCTAGAAATAGGAGCACTATATTTCTCATTAATTCGTTTTAAAACCTATATTTATCAGCAAAAGGTAAAAGTATATTCAGACCACATCAGCTTAACTTTCATACAACGGTGTAGATTATGTAGTGGAAAACTTGCTAGATACATTCATGCAATATCTGCATTCGATATTGAGATTATCCACATTCCTGGCAAAAATAATACCTTCAGTGATTTGCTGTCAAGATTGAACTACAACCCACAAATTCCCGAAAATATTGAAAGGCCTAGAAATGAAGTCAAAATATTGACAATTGAAATTCCTTTAAGTAAAGAAATGATTAGAAAATTAAAAAATATGGGGGAAATTCAAAATGAGGATGCAAAATTATTTGAACTTAAAGAAAATGCACCATTGATTGAGGAGGCAAAGAAAGAAATTATAGCAATTCGAGATGGGACATTATACAAAAAGCATGGAAAAGAAATGCCTAGTTGGAAGGTAATGGTTCCGAAAAGCGTGGAAAAGGAACTAATTAAGAATTTTCATGAAGGGTTAGCACACTCAGGGACGGACCGAACAACTTCTATGATTTTAGAGAATTTATACATATCCAAATTGCGTCAAAAAGTTCGGAAATTTATATCGTGCTGCAACCTGTGTCAGAAGGCAAAGCAAATAAATGCAGCATATGCATTTGAAACTAATTCGGTTATAAGGGATAAGCCGAGATGTGTAATTAGTATTGATATTCATGGTCCGATGCCTCCAAGTCAATTTGGAAATAAATATATATTTGTCTGTTATGATATATTCAGCAAATATGTAAGAATTTACCCTTTGAGAAAACCTACAGGTTTAGCATGTTTAAATAGACTACTTAAGTCATATGTGATAGAAGAAGGACCTATTCAATCTGTATTGAGCGATAATGCTTCGTACTTCACAGGAAAAAAATTTATGGATGGACTTAAAGAAAATGGCATTAAACAATATTTTTCGTCAAGATACAGACCGAACTCCAACCCAGTGGAGAGGGAAATTAAGGAAATTTCAAATTATTTAAGGGTGTTATGTCATCGAAAACACACCCAATGGTATGGATATGTGAACTTTGTTCAGAACCTACTAAATGAAACCATAAACAATGTGACAGGATATAAACCATGTGAACTTAAGTTGGGAAAGAAGATCAATACAATGTGTAAAACAATCCCAGGAGCCATTCCAGATGCACATTCGATACCACCAACAGAAGAAGAGATGTTCCGAAAAGCATTTGAGAGGATGAAGAAAAAAGCCATAAAAAGAAAAATTAAACATGAAGAAAAGACGAGAAAGGAATGGAGGATCAAAATAGGAGATTTAGTTTTGGTTAAAACCAAGAAATTGTCGGACAAAGAAAATAAACTCTATTGGCGAATGTTTCTCAAATACCATGGACCATATGAAGTTGTTGAAGTGTATGGAACTAACACATATGAGTTATGTAATCCAACAACTCGAAAAGGTATAGGAAAGTTCCATATTGAAATGCTTAAACCATACAACCATGAAGATCATGGTGAAATAAAAGACAAAGATGATAAATAGTAAATGCTGGATAGTTAAAGGCGAAATGCAGAGCAATGTATTGGAACGTAAGAGGGTTAAATAAAAATGTACGTCATGTGAATGGAGAAATAAATTGTGGTCATGATTAACTGTTTGAGAGGAAAATAACATTTTATTGGTAACTGAAAATGTAACATAAAGTCTGATGTTATATTAAAGTAAAGTATATAAATATTATTCCAAGAGTATTGTTAAGATAAATTACAAAATAACAAAAATTGGCAAATATAATTAAAAATAATTCAAAACAAACACTTATGTAGCAAACAGAAAAGGTGAAACATTGCCTAGATTTAAGAAATGTAAATATATGTAGAGGGTGAATATTTTGGTAAATATGTGTAATAATTACAAAAAAATCTTAAATGTATAAATTTTTGTCAACAATGTAAGAGGGTAAACAATTTTGAAACAGTGATTAAATAGTTTAGGGTATAGTATTTGCTATAAAAAAAAAAAAAAAAAAATATTTTGTGATATCAGACTAATATCTAAATTAATTAAACCAGAGCCAGTAAGTAGTGGCGAGATAAAACATATGTCGTGTGTTAAATACGTGTGAAGTGTAAAGTGAAAGTGATAGCGTGTGTTCCAAGATTTAGGAGACTAAAAACACAAATTATAAAATTCTAAACAAGTTATAAATATTTATAATTATGTTTATAGTGGGGCATATGAGACGGTAATTTGTATCACAAATTACTTTAATGTAAATAATTATTTTAATATGAATATGTATTTTTGTGTAACATTGATTTCAGAGGTTTAATAATTGTAATTATTATTGGTAAATAATAATATACGGCTCTATTGAAACTGTTAACAATAACACAATACTTCAGCAAGGGGGTGAGTTGTTTATCGTTACCGGGAACCAGGAAGTTACGTAATGTTTCGCGCGTTTTGTCCGTTTAGAATATTCTAGAACATTTCTCTAAAAGTAATATGTATTAGTGGTTTTCATTGGATAGTAAAATAGACGCTAATGTTGGCGCGTTTTATTAGCCAATAGCATTTCATTTATAATCTTTAGGCGTATCTTAAGGCAAGCCTATAAATAAGCCAGGTCGAGTTAGCGGGTCTCCCAGTGTGCAACGAGATTCACAACACATAACACGTCAGCTCCCAGTTCAACGGAATTCTCAGTACAGTACAGATCGTCAGTCAGTCCTTCATTTCGTCAAGTTACGCGTAGAAGAATTACAAGAAATCTTATAAAGTATTATACAGTTGAATATATAAAGTTGAAGTACGTGATTTAAAAGTGAGAAGTTATTACAAACAGTTTCAGTTTGGGCGAGTATTCAGATTAATATGTAAATGTGTTAGTGCACGTGTTCGACAATAAAACATAATAAAACACATTTCTTCACTAGTAATTTTTGGATAAAAGATTCCTTTCCGCTTCACAACCTGTAAGAAAAACATGCCTACCAGATCAGATGATAGCTAGCCGGTGGACATTTAAAACTGATATAAATTGCTACGTCAGAGGAATCTACAAACAGAACAAATGAACCAACCAACGTATGACGTCACACAAGATGGTTTCGCGTGAAGTAAACACATATTTGCTCTCGTAAATTGGCACCACAACGTGGAGCTAACTATAAGATCTTCAAGATATAATAATTTACGTAAAACAGAATACGTAAGCATTTGTTATACTCGCAATTTTCAATTTTTCACAGTTGGTTATTTGCTGCACTTTCTTTTTCTCCATTGCGAATGAAAAGTTAAAGAGTGCCCATATATAAACCTCGATTTAAATGTGTTATTTCACGATGCAAAAAGTAAGCAAAAATCAATCCGAAGAAATTGGAAATTCAGATTAATGAGGGTCAGATAAGCAAGGTTCTTGTGCAATACAAAATTATATAAAATTCATTTCGAAGGAAGACTTCATGAGCTTTTGCAGATAATAAGATAATATAATAATGCTTTTTTTAAAGCATGTAAATATTTTGCACATATGCTCCTTTAATTAAAATCATTACAGTCATTTATGAGAAAGTAAAACGTAACACACATTTTCTTTGTAAAGTGTAGCTTGGGGTGAGAAGATTTTCTTGCAATGCATCTCTGGAAAATGCTGAACTTAGATACCAAGTTGGGTTTTTATCTGTCTTTTCGTATTTAAATGCTCCCTCTCCCTTGCACGTAAACACCCCTTAACTCTGTATAAAATGTTTTTGTATTTCTCGTGAAAACTTATCAAATTTTTGGTTGGAATATAATACATTCATGGCCTGCCCTAGATATGTTGCAGTCAAAATAAAAGTCATAGATTACCAAGCTCTGGAGCATTAACATATATACAACAAACATAGTTTTCTGCCCAATAGCAGATCCATTCCTCCTCCATTTTTCCCTGCATTTTGCTTTCCTTGATATCTTAGTAAATTAATATTTATTTTAATGCTATCATTTGGTTACTACTTCTACACAAAATCCTTTTACATTCTGCATTCCACCGAGTGCATCTCTTGGCACTTGTCCCATTTTCTCTTCTTGATCAGTTTTCAGCATTATTCTTCCATCTTCATTTTCTCTAAGACATACTTTTCACAGACTCCATTCTCCTACACATCAACCTACCATATGTTTTCAAAATCTCTCTCTCTATTTTTATATAACTTTGCTGCAACACCCAAATTTTCACTTTATACAATACCACCTAAAGCACTTAACTAAATAAACCCTCTGAAATGAGAATGAGCGACATAACTGAATTAGGAACAACACAATGAGACAGTACACTGTCCATGTCTTATTCAGCTAGTAACTAGTTTAAATGTGAAAGTAATTTGAGCTTACTTTCCTCCGTTTAAAAGATAATTAAATACTTCTCTCATAAGCCACATGCTGTTTGGTCAATCTGAATGATCCCTGAAAAACTGAGGTAACATGATTCAATTTTTACTGTGGACTGAATTTAGAAAATGTGACATGTTGTATAAGTATTACCTTTGGTGTTCTAACCTAACAGTAACATCCCAGGGTAGGAGATATGCTGATCCTCCCAGAAGACCTGCTTGCTGTTGATCTTGGAGACCCAAATTATGAGAATAAAGCGAAGATGGACCCAGACATACCAATGACCATGACGGAAACTGGGGCAATAATCCAATTGGTGAATCAGCATGTAACATTCCAGGTAAATACTCAGTTGTGCTTGGTTGGCGTACCAATTTATCTATACAACATTTCAATTTGCGAATTAGCTTTTATCTGCACATAGGAAAAAACAAAAGAAAACTATGGGTGTTATTTATAACTTGCTTTTACACATTACCAATAAAAATTTAATCATTACAGCAATTTCTTTAATAGAAAAAAAGAGAAAATTTAATTCCCATACTTCCTATTATGAATATTAATGTTTGAAATATGCCTTAATTACACAGAAGAGTAAATACGCCTACAAAATTATTTTAAATGGGGGAAAACATGCCCCATAAAACATATTAATGTAGCAATATAGTTTTGAATACACCACAACAGAATGCTATTGTGGTGTATTCAAGTAATAATCGTCAGCTCTAAATGAAACTTACCTTTACTTGAATCACTATCTACATCAGAGACTTGGATAATTATTTCATGACCAACATCAGGTAGACTATGATCTCCACGTGGAGGATTAGGACTCAGCCGACTTGCCGTCTCCTCCTGTATAATATCACTTCCTACTGATTGTCCAGAAACGAACCCAGCTGTAAACAGTTAATAGATAGCATTTCCATCCTTAGCTTTCTTTTCTCCTTTAGCACTTCTTCTCAAGAAATTTCTAAAATACAAATGAGAGTGAAGTGCTACTGTGCAATAGACAATGCATAGGTAATATTTAAAGGAAGACTGTACTAAATACTCTAACAACAAAATATAAACACTTCTGAGCACATTCTACAACCTCTTGTTTTCATTCTGGAAGCACTTTTATGTTTAAGGCTCAGCTCATAGTGACGTTATAAGGCTAGCATCACACCACACTACTGAATAACACTTGCATAGTTAGCCTTGTGTTGCATTTAATTCCTGTTGCTGTTATGTGTGATTGTATTCCTTTCCTAGTGTTCTAGGTCAACAACAGTGTGTGCATTGTTTATGGCTGTGCAAATAATTCTGGTGTAAACAAAAATGCTGATTATTACAAGGGCAACTGAAATTTTTAGAAAATCAAACAAGGATTAGTTTTAAAAATTTAAATGATTTTATTGTTTTTCAAAATATTCTCCTTTAACATCAATACATTGTCACATTCAATGAAACCAGTCCTTAAAGCAATGATGCCACCAGGTTTTATAATGTTCCACTACTTCATCTGATTATGGAAAAGTGATTCCATGCATTTTATCTATAATTTTGGGAAACAAAAAGAAACCACAAGGTGCTAGGTCAGGGCTGTATGGTGGAGGGTCCATGGTATTGACATTTAGGGCATCCAGGTACTCAGTTGTTACGTTTTACTGTAAGCAATGATGTGTTGTTATGATGTAACATTACCTTTCCTTTTGGGCATTTTCCACAAACTTTTTAAAAATTTTGCGGTAAACTGACCTAAACTGACAATCAGCAGTAATGGTATGTCTATCTTCTAACTCTATAGTAGCAATATGGCCCATTTTAGAAAAAAAACAAAATTATCAACCATCTTCTTACCAGCATCAGCTTTTGTAGGCTTAGTTTCTGTTTTAAAGACCCATTGAGCCAATTGACTTTTCTTTTCAGGATAACAATAAATCCAAAATTCATCACCAGTAATCATATTCCAAACCAAATTTTAGGTACCATCTTGGAATTTTTCCAAAGTTTTCCTGAACCCATCAATGTGTTATTGTTTTTTATTGGGAGTCAGTTTATGTGGAATCCATCGACAACAAAGTTTCCTCACGTCTAATTGTTGATGTAAAATGTTTTGAGTTTAACTCATACCAATGCCCAATGTTGCCCAAATAAATTCATAAAATGTCCGTTTATCTTCTTCAAGCATTGCTTGAACAGCAGCAATATTTTCAGCAATTATAGGACATCATTCATGAAACTCTTGACTAAGAAAAAACCAATTATAAATAGTTGCCTTGGATGGGGCTTCTTTGCCAAATGCATTTTTAAGCTGATCTTCACATCCTCACATTAATGATAATTCAAAATCATAAAAAATCATAGCTCAGAAATGTTCTCTAATCAAATTAATTTTTGGGTGAATACAAAATCTTTAAATGATGATAATTAACAAACTATTAGAACAAATTGGACAAACTACATGGCAACCCAATCACAAAATGTAACAAAGATGCTGTCAAATATAAAAAAAAGTCATTTGTTTTTACAAACATGGCATTCTAAAACTTTTCAGTATCGCCGTCGTACTCATTCCCTGATAGAGATAAGAATGAACATGTGTACAACTAATAGGTTACTGCTATGAAGTGCAAAAACATTGTGCCAACCAAAAAATGCTAGATTATGTGGAATTCATTTCAAAGAAAGTGATTTTTAAGAGTTGGATGTTATAAAAATAAGAATAATGAATGAGAAATTCTAAAACTCTAGTCTGAAAGATGTAGTACCTTCAAAATTTTTCGGAGGACTAGAAGAACCCCCCCCCCCAAAAAAACTTAAATTTTCTTAAAAGAAAGCAGGTGCTGCAGCTAGCTGGTGATTCAGCAAGCAATTCTTAGGAAGAAAGTGAAACAATACTAGTCTCTGAGTCTTTACACATAGAGTTGAAGACTGTTGTTGAAATACAGTGCAAGTTGGGAACTGAAGCTTTTAGTGCTATAAACTGCGCTAATGTGAACCAAAGTTTGACTGATAAGGAAAGTGAATCTTCAGCTGGTAACGATGTAGATTATAAACTGAATGAATATTTGAGGGAAGAAGATGTAGGTATATACAAAAAATATTTGTGTGTGTTTATATGTGTAAATGCTCTCCTTGCACGCTTCAGTATTTGTCACATATGTGGTGCACCGTCATTGTAAGAAAATCTAACATAGAATTATAACTCATTGTGAGAATGGACACACTTATGAGTGGTGCTATGGAAGCAAAAGTGGAAACCCAAAAAGTAAATTGTGCATAGCTCACAGGCACGTGTCGTTGCAGAATGACATTTAATTGTTTCTTGGTGCTCTTAGAAGCAATAAAACTATTATCTTTTTCTGAATCATATTTGTTAAAAAATTTGTTTTCACTTCTGTACACAAAGCTTGGTTAAAAGAAAAAGAAAGTAATTTTGCAATTGCCATGAATGGTCCCAATTGTATGTTTATGCGGAGATAGATAATATGACTTCCCAGGATTTTCTGCTAAACATGTGACATATTCTATAATGAATTTGGCAACAAACAAATATTAGAAATCATAATTGTATAGAGAGGAACTGTAAGTGGCGATATTGAGAAAGCTGCTTGGGACTTCTATGAATGAAAACCTGAAAGATAGACACACCGTTATTAAAGCTTTGATGAAAAAGAAACTTCTGCACATACACCATGAATTTGATGTAGGTATGGCATCTTGCTAAATCATTTATGAAAATGTTTAATAAGATACCAAAATCATTGGTCTTTCAAGAATGGAAGCATTTTATTTATAATCATCTGTGGTAGACATCTGCTACTTGTGAAAGTGGCAGTGCACTAATAAAGGAAAAGCTCACATCAATTCTAAATCACATAATTGGGTAGGTTTTGAGAAATTTCATTCATGTGCTCATGATGTGTCGAGTGAAGAAAAAATTAAAAACACAAACTGACTATGTAAGAATTCCACAGAATACAATGACTTGTGCAGTATCATAAATAATGGAAGATTTTTAAGTGACAATATGCATATACATCATTTTCATCATACAGGAAACCTTGAATTCTTTCACAATGAGCGCTTGAAGAATGTCCCAAAATGAACACATTTTTCATTCATAGGCATGTATGTCAGATCAATGATAGCTGTTCTAGATCTTAAAAAAGAAGTGGGTAGTTCAATGGAATATTCCAAATTGGCTGGAGACTAGATATATAAAACAAAGTATGAAGGGAAAAAAAACTTATGAGTGGAGAAGTAAGTGAACACAAGTCTCAATACAAGTGTATTGTACCAGTAGTTAATGACCGTAGTGACATTCCTCATAATATTCACTCACTTCATAAAATTAAACCTAATAAGAAGGAAATGGCAGGACGGTACTTCTCTCACTTTGGATTAACTTTGTGAGAAAATTAATAAAATACATTTAAAAACATGGATGGATATTCAAGGCACTACAGTGACTACACAACTGCTACAGCAGGAGATACTTGCTACAGTTTACTGCAGTGTTGAAAATATCCCGCAGATCCTCAATGGTGAGTCGTACATTGTTACAGTTTTCAGCCTTATTATGTACAACCTAAGATTTTGTAGAATATTAAATAAAACAGACATGTGAATTTTTAGTTCAGCCCTCCTCTAACAGTTCTGAGTGACAGTATGAATGCATTTATTTACCAACTTTTCCATACACCTATTTGATTACACAACATGTGTTAATTTGCCTTTATTTTCCCAATTTAAGGAGTTTCATTTCTTCCATACACCATTATAGTTAACATCAGGTTGTGTATATAATGGGTGTACTGAACTCTAGATTCTAAAGCTATGGATATCCTTGTATATCTCATATCATGCAACATAATTAACATTACTATTGTCATTGATGTTGCCTACCTTCCATAACTATTTTTGTCTTACCCCTCTGATCTTAAATTAAAAATTCTTTAACCTGTTATTTTGTTTGCTAAGTTTTTTCCACTTTTGTAGAAGGGATTCATTCCTCCAAAATTTTGTTTGCTTATATTCCAGAATGCAATGCTAAGTAATATCTCTTTCTTTGCACATTGGAAATTTTCCCTTAATATGTCCATTTCTTATCCCACTCCTGACACCAGTGTGATTTTGCCCAGTTTTTAACTGTCACTTCACTAAGCTCTCACTATCCTTGCTTTGATATACTTCAACTTTCACTGGGACTTCACTTAATTCACCGTCACTTCACTAATGTGAAAAAGTTCAATTTCCTGCCACTTCACTTTCTTTGCAACGTAATAAAATGCGCATGACACAACCTCTTCTTCATGCCACTTCACTCCCTGGGGACTCGAATACAAGACCTCTTTTAATTCCTCGCAATAGCAACACTCACTGTATGTTGCACTGATATAACCACCTCACTAGTAGAACGCATTTTATGTTTCACCAGAAATGCACTCATTGACTCACTAACTCGTTGTTGCAAGAATGCTTGCTTATATAGCCGCTGGAAACTCCCTAAAGAACAGTCTAAAATGTTCTGGATATGTTTGCTTACCTCACCACCAATTTCTGATAGTACGTGAAGAGGCCAGGAACCATCACAGCTATTTATTCCTTGCCCAGGACACTCCTTGATGGGGTCTAGCTTCTGGGGATCCACAACCACTCTATCAGGGCTTAACATATGTCCTGGGTAGCGCACTTCCTCTCTAAACAGATGACGCTTCTTGGGTTTAAGCTTTAGGTTAGCCTTCCCCAGGTTACTCAGCTGATTCTTGAGTGTCTTGCCTATAGTAATGACGTCGAGGTAAAGGAGGCAAGTGTTGTAGGTGACTCCATAAATCTCTGGAACGTTGCTGGGGCATTGCAGAGTCTGAAAGGCATTACGTTAACTGCTGGGGCATTGCAGAGTCTGAAAGGCATTACGTTAACTGCTGGGGCATTGCAGAGTCTGAAAGGCATTACGTTAACTGCTGGGGCATTGCAGAGTCTGAAAGGCATTACGTTAACTGCTGGGGCATTGCAGAGTCTGAAAGACATTACGTTAACTGCTATAGTCCATGTCCAGTAGAAAATGCTGTCTTCACTTTGTTGTAGGGGTGAAGTGCCGTTTGTCAGTACCTTGACTTCAAGTCCTGGGTGGAACCCCTCCCCCCTTTTAAGGTGTCGTCAATCTGTGGCAGCGGAAAGCAGTCTTTCTTAGTGACGTCGCTCAGTTTCCGGTACTCAACGCAGAAGCAAAGATCTCTATGTCCTTTTTGACTAACACTACGGGTAACAATCACGAGCTATCGGATTCCTCTCCTACGCCTCTGTTCATGTCCGATATCCGGTTATCTATTTACTTCTGCTTCGTTACCAGGACACGGTGAGATGGCTGTCTAATCGTTCATACATTGCCAGTGTCGATGCGATGCATGCCATGATCATCTTCTGATAGGCTGAAGATGTCCTGGAATATCGTGAGCAAGTTGGCGGTATGCAACTTCTCACTTCGCAAAGGATTCTCAGTTGCCTCCTGGACAAGGTTACTCAGACATCCATCCAATTTCTTGGTGTTTGGTCGGCCTTCGGTGTCTCTGACCGCAGTATTATTGAGGCGACTGACTCACAATTGCTACAGTCCCACTAAGCATCTGCTGGTTCAGGTTGGTGGTACTGAAGATCGTTACTGGGATGGTCCTCTGAGTAAGAAACAGTGCCCTCGTGACATAAACCCCATCTTGATGGAGTCCTCTGTCCACAACCATGTTCCTTGTTAGAGGTTTCTCTCCGCGCGCCATTACCTCTCTCACTTCACACTGGAACTACTTTCGTTTGGCAAGTAAGAGCCTCACCAACCTCTCCTTCGAATGGTTTAACAGGATCTCGTCGTGACCCAGGTGTAACATGCGGTGTCTAATACACCTGGGCCCAATCTCGGTCGCCGCTGCTGCTGCTATTGATCCACACGTGGAGGGACATCACACTACACCAGGCGCTCTGCTCCCTGCATACACACACGGAGGCGCTGCTGAAATAACACTACAATCGACGCTGACGCCACCTACATCTACATCAACATAGCTCATCACATCCGACACCATTCAGCCAGGCAATTCGGGGCGTACGCGACGCCACAGAGGACCTCCATTCAGAGTTCTTGAATCTGGCGGCCAAGCTAAGTCCTGCAGTATCTCATTCAAGATCTACAGATTATCACAAAACTTTCTCAAAATCATCGCACCGCAACACAGCACACAAGAGCAGCTCGAATCCATCGAGCTTTGGAATATCATCACACCCAGCTCAGAGCCTATGTGGCTAAGAAATCCGGACACTAGAAAGGCATCCAGTTCACGCCAGAAGCTTCCTAACTTGTGCCATCATACGCCCAGATCTTCGCATCCAGGATACAACTGACGAAATCTTCGGATGATCACCAATCATAGTTGAATTCCTCGAAAGTCACTTTTGTTTCCTCTTCCATCATCATCACTACCTTCGAACCTCACAGTTTGTCATGGCTCTAGCCTAGAACCTTACCTTTCAGCCGCTCCCACACTTTGGGCGGCAGCTATATCTCTTATCAGACTAAAGTGGATGCATCTATGGAACGGCGCCATTTTCACCATCGATGTCCTTTCTATCATCCTTCCTTTCCAGCGGAGGGGATTTAGTGTCTATGGCCATGGTGGCGAGTCCCACAATATCAGCCTCACTAGTGTATCTAAAGTATTTCCCCTCCACAAAACACCTTTGGAATCGAACCGAAGGGCATCTGGGCCCAGGATAACCTCGTCGCTAATTGCGGCAACAAACATCCACATTTGTAGCCTGCTCCTGCCAAGGGTCAACTTCAGCTAAGCTCCTCAGACATGGGCAGGGTTTCATCCGAGATGGTTCATAGCTCGTGTCTGACCAGCGTTCTTTTTGGTAGTCCCCGCACCACATCGGGGCAGGTGATAGTGAAGCACCCTGTAAGGATGGTTTCGAATCCATTCATGCACTACTGGACCATTCTCGCCACCGCCACCCTACGCGAGTGGAAGGCGATAACGATGCCGACGTGCCCCTCTTCCCGCCGGTCCTTAGTAGTTTTCCACACTCCGCCTTTAGGTGTCCGAAATAAAATAAATATGTTGCTTGTTAACGACGCTGACAATTGCCAGGATATCAGCGCCGGCGGTGCCGAAATTTCGTCCCGCAGGAGTTCTTTTACATGCCAGAAAACCTACTGATATGGGGCTGTTGCTTTTAAGCATACTTAAAAATCATCAGTCTGAGCCAAATTTGAACCCGCGACCTTGGGATCAGAAGGGCAGCGCCTAACCAAGTCACCCAGACCGAGTTTAGGTGTCCGGGCTCTCCAAAACTCCAGCACGTAGGTCTCCCGCTCCCAGTTCTACTTTTGTGACTGTCGCAGGTGATCGTCATTCTCGGCCGCTCTTCCTGCCACCTCAAAACACAGGACAGTCGACAAGTGTTTCGCTAGGCGAAGTTGCTGTTTCACTTCCCGGTCTTTCACCCCACTGATGAATGCGTGGGCTACATCTCCGGAAACATAATTTGATGGGAAATCTACCAGAGGCCGGTTGTTGCACTCTTGCTTTCAATTGGGGTCGGTAAGCGAGGCAAGGCGATGTTCTCCATAGCGCCTTAGGATCATCGACCAAACCTCCGGTGTAGAAGGTAAAAGTATGTCCGCTGCAGTTGTGTCCTCTTCTCCATCGGCGTCCGTCCAATGTGTGCAGCAATAGCCACAAACGTCAACTTAAACACTGCCCATGACCAACTGCCATCGAATTTCGTTGGCTTTTATATTATATTAGGCGATCTCGTAATCCTGGGATCCTCTAAATCAGCCAGCCTCAACTCACAAAGGTCATCCTCCGTGGTCTATGGGTACCATGATAGCCTCTAGTTCCCGAGGTCGCGGGTTCAAACGTGGCGGAGGGCGATGGGGTTTTTTCGGGCTTAAACATCATCCTCCGTGGTCTAGGCATACCATGCTATCCTCTAGTTCTCAAGCCCAACATAGAATGGGACGCTAAGAATCATAGTAGTTAAAGAACGTGCATAAATAAAAATTCAATTTCAGATCAAAAAAAAAAAAGGGCAGCAGACAAGGTTGGCATATTCTGTGCTTACCCTTGCCCACTATCCCCATATACTTTTGTCTCTGTTTATAGGCACAGGTGATGCAGCGAAATGTTTAGCGTGCGACCGGTTGGTTCAAACAATTAAAAAGTATAACTTACAATGACACTACGCTACTCATAGCAATGAATATGATGGTTATAAAGGAGTGGAATGCTATATGATGATAAAGAAAATGATCAGGACCATAAAATCAGTTAAGTCGGCTGATGATCGGGAAATGGAGTCCTTCACAAAACAAGCCTGATTGATTTTTACTTAAAATTTCCGCAGCCCAAATTTTCACTAATGCACAGATACACTGCTCACATATTAAGCACGTTTGGATCTACTTATCTGTGTGAGCAGTGTTTTCCATTAATGAACTTGGTGACAGAAGCCAATATTCTGACAATCTGAAATGTAGTCTTTGGCTTTGTACAAAACAGACAACTACTGCAAACATGTGGGGGAAACGGTACAAAAAGCTCAACGTCTAAATCAGGAATGAATACAAATGTAAATATTAACTGCCGTACCAGTATATAAGTGGCAGAGGAGGTAAGAAATGTAATGTTAATTTGCTCTATTAAGCATCCAGTTGAATGTAATACGAAATATCGTTTCTATTTCTCTTTGTATACACAGTCATACGGTCAATAAAACTTCAGACCTCCTGATATTGCAAATCATATAATTGTGCCGCCACTGCCTTTCTTTCCACCTGTGTTGACTTTTTTCACTAGCCGCTTCCAGACATGGACATTGGGGCTACCTACTCTACACCTTCGGCACGGATCTTGGCTTCCCTGTCGCGGTCCAACTCAGAGATAAACGCTACGGTGAAAGATAAAAAATGACTTCGCAAAAGGTTAGAAGAAATTAAATCTGGCCAGGAAGATAAAATCAATGGGTCCGAATCAGCAAGAAAAAAAGGCTGTTCGGGCAGACGAAAGAAAACAAAAGGATGCTGGAGATGGTAATAGACGAGAGTCTGGACCAGTAAATGACGGAGAGTGCTGCAGCCCTACCCCAGTCACGGTGTAACCTGCAGTTGGTTGGGACGAGGAGACCTTGTGGAGGGAGCAACTGCAGGATTGAGACATAGGGCCGATGCTGAAGGATAAAGAATCTGGCAATCGATCTGTGTGGGCGGACGTGTTCTAAGAGGCTTGATCTATAAGTTATTTGTCCCAGTGACACACTAGTGTTCAGGAATGGTGTATTGAAGAGCGTGTGGGAGTTCGTAGACAGAAGACCTAGGTGCAACTCTGATGCTCCCGAAGAGTACCATGAAGGAAGTCCTCGAGGAAACCCATGCCATTACTATCAGGGGGCACCTGAATGCAAATAGAAGCTACGTTGCCGATTCTATTGGTTGCATCTTCGAAGCGACATGGAGAGGTGGTTCCAGCAGTGCGACATTTGTGCGGCATGGCCTGAGCTCCATCACGCATGCGATGTCAACCCCGAGGGAAGCTGATGGTGGTTCGTCTTGATTGCCTTGTTGCAGATCACGGAACTGTTAGGTAAAAGCTCTGAGGATGAAGCTGTGCAACGCAGCGGCTATGACCTAAGGTTATCGAAAGGTCGGCGCCAGACAATAGCGCTCCCGCAAGTCTGTCTGTCAGTTAATGAGATCGTTTTTGCTGCGACGAAAAATGCTTTTCTTCGAGTGAGTTTGTAACGACTGCTGTGACCTGCTTCCGCGAGATATTGGAGAAGGTTTGTGTTCGACTTCCCAGCGAGTGAACTATCCGAAGAAGTGGCTACATCGTGCATATTTCATTATGCCGCTACTTCACGAAGAAAGTAAAGTGACAATGAAACTGACAAAGACATGTTGATGTCAGTAGGGGGAAATAAGTGCCACATTGAATGGAGAAGATGGAGATGAAAATGAAGAGCATTACGGAAGAAATGAAGAATGAAATGGATAAAATGAATTCAAGACTTGAACATGACATTAAGAATGGAATGATGGAGACGAGAACTGAAATGAAGAATGTGAAAATAGAAATGAAGACTGAAATAGAGAAAATAAAATCCCATTTCTGAATCAGTGTGACTTTGTCCAGTTTTTACTTCACTTTCTTCGTAACTTAGCTGCATAATAAATTATGCATGATGTAGCCACTATGCCATACAGAAAGTTAAGCGATAGTGGAAATTTAGTGAAGTGACAGTGTAAACTGGACAGTTACAATATTACTCCTGTTCTAAACTGCGTCAATCCTTCTCTTCCTATTTTGTCACAAGTTTCAGTATATTTTTCTTTTCATCAATCATTTTTCAATGTTCTATACACATAGTTTCAAAGATCTTTTATGATTTGCCAATATTTTCTGTTTTTCAATATCCTCTAGTCATGTTGCTCCCATACCAATTTTTTGTATAATATTTTGAATTCTGTATGTCCCTTTAATTCCTGCTTGTGTAACTGAACACTATTCGAAGATGTTTTCCTCATCTAGCTTTCCTATTCTGTACAAATATTTTTTCCATCACTTTGCTTTAATAGGCTAATCTTCCTAGTTCCATTAAAGCAACCTATTAGGCAAAGATCTCTGTACGCCAACATCAAGTCTACAAAATAATCTACTTATCACATTTATTGCTTTCCATCCTTCATCTGGCCCCCAAATTTCTATTCCATATAACATTTTTCTCTCTGCTATTGAACCATACACTCTTTCTACACATTTTACTTACATATTTAGTATTTTATTTACACAAAATCTAATTACATTCATGGCCGTTTTTTCTTCTGTTAAGGGGGCTGATGGGTGAAATTTCTATTTTGCACAATTTTAAAGCTACATACTTAATTTCTTGTACACATATTTGGGGTGTTAATGTGGAACTATTTGGCAGAGTTTCATTTTTGTAAGTCAATTAGTTTCTGAATTATTGAAAATTTTCTTTCAAAAAAATTGCAAATTTCAAAATGAAATTTACTCCACACTTTTTTGAAAAAAGTTTGAATTTTTTGTTTACAAAACAAGAAAGTCATTTAGAAAACCTTGATGTATGGGTTTTGTAAATATCTTAATTGTAAGGGAAATTAAAAAAAATATGACCTGCATAGCAAAATTTTCAAAATGTTGGTCACTACACATGTTTTATTTTTTATCTCAAAAAGTAACAAGTTAATCTTGAATTCCATATGTCAATTTCTTTGTTATGCTTTATAGATTGTACAGAAAAAGTTTCAGCCCTCTAACACATAATTTGTGGATGTAATTTTAATTTGAATGAATAAAAGTGACTGTAGCAAAAATTAAAGCGAGGAAAAATAGGTTTAAAAATTAGTGTGCAGTTAACAAGAAACAATGATGTGCAAACCTTCCTAGAAGTGTCCAGCTTAGATGTGTAATTTATACTGTTTTTCCAGTACAAGCCTGCAAATCAGTTCTAATTTATGGCATAAGCCAAGCCTTTCAGTGACAAGTACTATGTACAAACGCTTTTGATTGTGGTAATTAGACTTCAGGTTCTTCACCAATGATGATGACAGTAAAACTGGTGTCCATCAATATATATTTGCAGTATTCATTATTTACAGCAGGTATGTGTTCACAATTATCTTCCAGCTTATCAAAGTTGAAATAGGACAATATTAACAGTGAAGAGTCAATAGATAAAATAAATGTGTCGAATGATACTAAAAGCTTTCACTTACATCATGATGGTAAAATATGGACGATCGTTTCGAGACTTCAAGGTCTCATCTTCGGCAGCTGGAGACGACTGGAATGTATTTGTGGATCGAGATTCAGTCGTCTCCAGCTGCCAAAGATGAGACCTTGAAGTCTCGAAATGATCGTCCATATTTTACCATCATGATGTAGGTGAATGCTTTTAATATCATTCGACTCATTTATTTTATCTATCTTCCAGCTGTTTCTGCCTTAAATTTTTCTTTTGTACACCATATTCCTGCTCATCTAACCTTTCATCATGGCATTATTTACACTTGTTTCTGGTTCATGTATATGAAACAACATTTAATTTGATGTTACACGACATCTACCGGCAGAGCTGCTGTTACTATGTTATACCGATCACGGTGGCCAGTGGCAAATCAGGAACTAATCTTCAAGGGAAAAATCCCACAAAAAAAGGTAAGCGGATTTTTTGCTTCATGCGGCAATTTCATCACCTGCCTTGCCTTCTCAGGGACATTTAAGCAGCACAGACCTTCAAATATGACATAATTAGAGCAACTTCCTGGCGCTGTAGTGCTTTAAAACTTTGCATATATGCACTTCAAACAACCTACTATTTTTTGGTACACAAAACACAACATGCAAAATTTTGTCATTTTTGGTCACATTTTCACCCTTTCATTTTCACTAATGCCTTTTGCTTTTGATTGTTCCAGATTCCATTACTAGATAATCTAACACCAAGGTAATGAATTTTCTTGACCACCTCAATTTCTGAACCTTCCCACCACCATTTTTTGTTTGTTTGTTTTCAGTTTGTAATGTTTCTTCACAACTATAATCTTAGATTTAGCTTTATCTTACGAGCCCCTTCTTTGCAGAATGTGCCTATTGCTTCTAATGATCGCTTTAATCCTACACTTGTTATGGAACCTATTACTAGGTCATCCACAAAAGCAAAGCTGGTATCTCTGTTATTTATGATTGGCAAATGTGTACTATTGAGTGACAGTAAGGAATGAATATATTTGGAGGAAATTCCTAAACCCTTGAATGTTGTATTAAGCTTTCTAAAAATTACATGTCTTTATCTAGTTTGCACTCTGAGCACAGAGAAACAAAATTATGAGCTCAATCAAACTTGAATTCAAGTGGGGCTCAAACCATGAACCTTTGAATATCTATGCCAATTTTCTTTCCAACTGAGATGCCGGCTGCAAACCCTAACTGAACAATAATCCCTTCCTGTCAGTTATCTACACTGTCTGGTAAGCCCTCAAAGTCAACATGAGCATTAAGACCACTTGTTATAAAAAATTTGCATTGTGCAGTCTTGATCCATCTTTCCCTTTAGCCCAATATGCTTAGTGTGAATAAGAACAATTTCCAAAAATTCTAAATATTATAATTATGAACTTATGGAACATAAAAAGATTTGAAATAAGCAGTTGCAGCTTACCTAAACTGAATCCCTGAGTGTTTCCTTGCGGAGTACTAACATTCAGTTCTCTTCCTTCCATCACACGACTGATGTTGTCCTTCCAACCACTTCCTGCCATCTTATTAGAGAACAACTGAGCGGCTCTGCACATTTACAAAACAAACAGAACACACTAAGAAGCAATTCAATGTTTGATCACAATAGTCTATTAAAGAAACTTGACAATGACATTAAAGGCACTGGAAATGAATAGTTCAGTTTGTATCTCAAAAATAGGGCACATAAGGTGGAGGTTGATGACAAGCAATCAGATTTGCTGGTTTCCAGATGTGGTATACCCCATGGCTCAATTTTAGAACCCTCTCTTTCTCATTCATATAAATGACCTCCCATCTTATACGGCACATGTGAAAACTGTCTTATTTGCTGAGGATGCAATGATTCTGGCAAAACTTCTCTAAAGTTGACCATTGATAACCTAGAGATTGATCCAGTTAACTGGATAGAGTGTGACAGATTAGTTTTAAATATTGACAAAATATGTATTTGAATTTTAATGCGCACACAAACTCAGTTGATCACTTTAAAATATTAATCAAAAATTCTCTAGTAAGTAATCTTAGAAGTAAAACGTTTTTAGGTATTGTAGTCGATGCTTCATTGTAATGGAAAGAGTATATTTAGGATTATGTGACAAGCTAAGCAGGTTAACTTATGCATAAGAATCCTAAGTCAAGTGGGTAGCAAAGAAATGTTAAGAACTGCATATTTTACATATGTTTACTTGACAATATCATATGAAATTCCCTTCTGGGGGAGTACAAATCTGTCTCCAAAAGACAATACCGAGAAGACTAATAAAGCAGAATCCAAATAATGCAAAGTTATTAAAAACATCAAGTTTTGAAGCATTTAATGCATGACCTGCACCATGCATATAATTTTAGAAACAATCTCCTTTATACATAACAACACTGTTTCAAACAAAATAAGGACTATCATTCATACAACACCAGAACAGTTGAATCACTACATTTACAACATCTCAGAGCCTTAATATTGTATTGCACAAAGGAGTGACTACTCTGGACAACAAATTACCTAAATATTTCACAATATTATGAAAAAAGAAAGTTCAAGTTCTTGTCAACATATACATTCTATGATGTTAATGAATTTATAAAATTAAGATTGTAACCGACTGTTATTTGTATTCTTTTTTGTAAATACTTCTTTTTGTATGAATTATGATTTATGACTGTAACCCTCTGTTACTTATTCTTTGGCTAATAGCTTTTGCATATATGTATTATGTAAAATTTTTGTATCTTGTTTGTTAAATAACATAATGGTTTTAGTATAAGAAGATGACACTGTTAGTAAATGATTTGAAAACCTATATTTTATATTCTTTAGGATTACAATCACAAAGACTATTTGCTTTTCATCTATAGGTGCCAGATACATCCTTAAATTGATTTTGTTATATGCACAGGAAGCTATGGAGATATTATTATTACTACTGTTAGCATTGATACTCATTTGGTTATGCATAACATTTGCAATTTCAATGAAAATCTTATTGAAGCACTCAACTGCTTCTTCAGTTATTAGTTTATTTTGGTTTCTGAGGCATACATTAGTTATTGTTTTGTGTAAGTTATCTTGTTTAGCTTTAATTATATCCAAAATAGATTTAGATTTGTTCACTGCTTCCAATATTTTTATTATTAATCTTTCTTTCCTACCCTGATTACTTTATTATAGGTAGCTTTATATTTGCATAAATAATCAAGAAAAACTGCAAAAGCTTTATTGTTCTTTGCAATCTACAAAAGAATTTTAAACTTTTGCATGATTTGCTGATATTACCCACCTTTTTCAGGTAAATTTAACATTTATTAAATTGAGTTTTTATTTATGGATGCTCTTTAACTACTATAGCCCTTAGCATCGCATTCTATATTGGGCATGAAAGACCGTAAGTTTTGCTAAGAGGCCTCTTTATCAGGCTTGAGGTTCTTTTACGTGCTGTAAATCTATGACATGGTACCACCGGCTTTACTTCTTTTTGGAAGGAAACCATGATAAGGATTTTTACGCCCCCAAAAAATCCATTGTCCTCTACCGGGTTTGAACCCTGATCTTGGGAATTAGAGACTAGCATGGTACTTCTAGAGCATGGAGGACGATCAGTTTTTTTAGCTGATTTATTAACACTGACACGAAAGAAAGTAAAAAAAAAAGAAGAAGAAGAATTTAGGCAAACAAGCTGAGAAAAAAAAAACTACTATATTAAAAACACTAGCAGGGAAAGCTATACAATCTTTTGAATACCTTTTACAAGATGTAATTAAACCAACTTTCAAATATCATGAAGAAGTATCAATAATTGCAAACGTCGAAAAACTTATATACAACAAAACAAAATTATTTATTTAATAACAGTGGCTGTTAAAACTACACCAGCACTTATGTACATTTTAACAAATAATTCAATATTTAATTTTGACACTGAAAAAACTGCTGTTACACTGTATGAAACACTAGCAAGATAACCCCATAATAACTGGGAAAAAAGAAGTGAATTTAAAAATCCAACATAGCTACTTATTAAAGCTCAAGAAGTTAGACTTTCCTTGCTTGAAAGAATACTAATAACCTATTATTTGACATTCAATTTTATCTACAGTTAGTAGAAGGATTCAAAAAGTTTTAAACTTCTCCCCATGGTTTGATGTAAATGTTACTAGAAATAATACATTTAAAATACCCTAATGAATGGCTCATGTTCTCACTGATGGATACACCTTTCAAAATAATAGTGGCGCAGTATGCTCACTGTTTTCTTTTGACAATTAAATTTAAATTATACAAATTTTGATGGTGAAATTTTAGCAGCCCTTCTCAGCTTCTTCTATATCAAATAAACAAATTTCAGAGATTATTTAAGATGAGTCGCGTTATTGACACAACTTCATTTACTATTTTTTGAATGAACTATTTCAGGCATTGTCCTAACACTGAAGATGGGTGATATTCTTCCAAAACTGATTCATAACAGTAAATGAAGTTGTATCAATAAGGCAACTCATCTCAAATAATTTATACCACTCAACATTCTCATGAATTTATGTTAAAATTTAACAGGTCTTAACATTGACTGCAAAGCAGCTATTATAGCCATGGTGTCTGATACAACATCCAAAAGGCTTGATGTGGCAAACTTTTAAAACAAATAACTACTTCCTGTGAAGTAGAAGCTAGCAATACATCAAAACTATCAGGACCTCTAAAAGATTATGTTTACAGGGTGGTCCCTTTACACTGTACTTAACCTGGTTCTATGAAGCAAGCAAATACATAATAGGAATACAATAATCGAATGGACGATCTTGCTCATGACAATACAGAAACAATATGCAACAATCAAAATGGCAGATATGAGTGCTTTTAGTGGAAGAGCATTTGATGGCTTCTGTGTGTTCTTTTTTTAAATTTATTTATGGATGCTACAGTTCTTAGTCTCCCATTCTATATTGGGCATGAAAGATCATACATTTTGCTCAGAGGCCTCTTTATCGGGCTTGAGGTTCTTTTTCATGCGCTGTAAATCTATGACACAGGGCCACCGGCTTTACTTCCCTTCTTAAGGAAGCCATGCTAAGGATTTTTAAGATTGAAAAAGTCCATTGTTGTCCGCTGGGTTTGAAACTGCAACCTCGGGAACTAGAGGCTAGTGGCTAGGAGGACAATGGCTTCTGTGTGGTCCACAAACATCAAATCACTGCACAAACAATGCAGCATATCCAGAAACGCTTTGAGGTACATTTTGGCAAAGTACCATCACATCCAACATTATTGGGGTGGGAGAAGAAAGTTTTGCCACAGGAAGTGTTTTTGACGTACATTGCAGTGGGAGACCAAGCACATGAGCTGAAACTTAAGTGTTACTGTGGAGACATCAATTCGTTTGCTGGAAAAATCATTATGCAAAAATTCTCCAGAGTTAGACATTCCAAGATCAACAATGCAAGACCACTTAAGGAAATATGGTTTCACGTTTGGATAACAATTTCATGCTTGGACAAAATTTTTCCATATCGCTGGATTAGATGTGGAGCAGAACCATTTCCAGCTCCTTTGCCTTGTACTGCAAGAAGCCTCACATAACAATGCACAGTGGAATATTGTGAAAGAAGATGTGCAGAAAAAAATGATTCCCTAACGCTGAGCAGCTGAAAGACACAGTTTGTGCAGTATTTTAAACTATCACCCCTAATTTGCTGTTAGAAATGCACAAACAGACATAGAGGAACCCACAGGGACATTTGGAATCCATAGGAGGTAAGCTCTACATAACTACATAGTTTCAAGGAACTTTTCATCCACCATGTAGTATTATAGAATGGAATTCAAACCAAAAATCAAAGAACAACAATCCCATAATGTATGCTACATCAACATACAACAATAAACATAAACAATATATATTACAAGAAAAAGGAAAACAAGGTAAAATATATATATATATATATATATATATATATATATATATATATATAATAATATAACTAGAATTATTACACTACCAATAAAATCCTCAGTGGCAGATTACTAACAGGTCATGACTGCCTCAACAAACATCTGCATAGGATTGGCAAAGCAATATCTCCTATATGCCCTTTGTGTGAACTTTGAGAAGATATAGAATGAGACCATCCATTTCACTGCCCAGCCTTTCATCAAAATACTGAGTGCAAGAGAGTGAATAGCTGCAATGCTAACTGTCAAGCATTAGAAACCAACAATCATATTTATACATGAAGAAAAAGAAATTATTTACTTGGGTAAAATGACTTAAACTCATGATTGGAATGCCTTTTGTAAGATGTATGACATTATTCAAATATAAATGAAATAAATATTATTATAGTTTTCTGATATATATTAATTGGATGTTATATCAAGTGCTAAAACTGCTAAAATACCAGTAGGTTGAACAGCAAAATTATCAGGCTTACATGAATGAAGTAGCACCATCATATAAATGTGCTGAGATACTGACAAAGATGTGCTTGATTGTGCAATAACTTGATTAAATATGTTTGCAGTTTCTTTTTGCTAACAATTTCTCAAAGCTTCCCAAGCAAACATTGCCAAAACATATGCTGCAACACATACCTACCCCTGCCTTGCTCTGCTTGGGGCCAGTAATATATTTCTCCTTCTAAGTGGTGCATTTCCATTATGTCATCATTTCATAATTTTTGGTAACTACTGTTACTTACAATATCAATGGACTGTTTGCTCTTGGTTTCGGCTATCTAAATTGAGAGAGTATGGCCTCAACTGAAGTCATGTGATAATCATAGTCATGAATGGTTTTGCAGCATAATTTTAAGTTTTCCTAATTTTTAACATAGTGATTAATTTTCTTATGGTATTAGGCAATTATAATATTACCTCATCAGACCAGATCATCAGTTGACATCAATCAGTATCACAACTACACTAACTATTAGATAGACAATTATGCTATCTTCACAGCAAGGCCGCTAGATGACAGCTTTGTTAATGCTTCTTTATGTCAGGTTGCTGCAAGGCTCTTTTTGCTAGAAACATATGCGAAGTTCCACTATGTTTTTGATGTATGATATTTAATACTATAAGAAGACAATGAAGAACATTTTGCTATCAATGCTTGTCTAGCCAAGCACAATTTTGCTTCAGAAGTTAAAAGCCAAGAAATTTATAAAAATAATTCTGATCTTACTACTTTAACCTGATAGATCATATCAAACAATGGATGAAATGAGCTCAAATAAACCCAGGGTCCACGGAGCTTAGTTACCCAACTAAGCCTTCTCAGGATAAGAGAAAACCCTCGAAAAACCGTATCCAGGCAACTCAACCTAACCAAAATTCAAACTCAGGACCTCTTGAATGTGAGGCAAACATGCTACCCCACACCACAGAGGCAGGCAAAAAATGCTGTGATGGTTATAATTTTATTTTAAAAGATTTTGATAAATATGATTTTATACAGTTTGAGATATTCAGGACAAACTTAGTTTAAGTAACTCCAGGAAATTGGCTTTAGATTTCTTGTGAGTCATTTCCCAGATGCTGAAGTGAGCAGAGATTGGATGACATGCGGTTTAGGGTAAAAGATCATTTCATGTCTGACATGTCGGCGAGTTATGTAATTTCTGCTCACATATGCTTACATCAGTTACCAGCTAGGCACTAATCAGCCTTTTGTCGGGTGTTTAAACTTAGAATTTTTTACATAGCTCTCTTGACCAACCACATGCCAGACTCTCTGCTGGTCAGTTCCTTAAATTTATTTAGTGTTAATTTATAATCTTGACGTAGGCACTAGGCCTGATAAAGCTGGAACTCAGATCTCTTCTGCCATGCAGGTAAATCCACCAGCTGTTTAATTCTTTCTTTTTTAAATGCAGTTTAGTTTATATTAGGAAAATTAAAGATTAGAAGGTTTAGGAACAGAAATTACATGTCTGATAATGTCCCCATTCACCACCCTTCCAGCTACCACAACCTGTAACCCTCTCAATGCCATCCTGTGCTATGTTATCCCTTTCTTTACATGATGTCTGGTGAAGGCGCTTATAGCGTTGTTGCTACCCTTACATCACATCTTGTTGTAAACACCGGGCTTACGTCACAATATCTTACTTATGTATGCTTTTATCTGGCTACAATGCACATGCATGTTTTATAAGTGTTTTGTGGTATACTCTTAAATAAAGGTTAGGTATTTTGCACATTTCAGATTTGCAAAAGTTAATTAAGTTTTGTCAAATAAAAGGATAAAACCTGTGCATGCATATATTTTAAATGCATTAATACTAACAGTTATACATACAGATATTTTATATTATATATAGTAACTACTACTGACATTTGCTACTTTATATTCTCCAATTGAGTATAAAGGATTATTTATCAGGTAAGTCTTTACCACCTCAATTTTCTTCACCTCTGCATTTATTTCCTTAATCTGGTGAGCTAAATGATTGTATAAATCTTTTGTATGGCTTTCAATACATTTGGTATCCAGCGACCCTCCTAGTCTTTTCTAAAATAGTGCAGTTTTGTTCTTGTGTCATGCTTTTTTTTTTTTTAATTATTAAGATAACTTTATTGTATAAATTGAATACAGTCAGTTGTGCATACATTTTAGCTAACAAATAAATAACATGAAACTTGTAATCCGGTACTTATCCAACAATAAACTTGAGAATGTACTCATCTGAGTTATAATCTTAAGCCAGTGTGACATTTTCGTTTTAGTTTTCTGAGTGGTGGGCAGGTGGTAGATTGTCTGCTTGCTGAATTAATGATTATTGAATGTTTTTTGAAGTCATATGTAACTCATGTGGAGGAACAACATTACCTCTGGAATTCCTAAAGTCATCATCATGCATGTACCATAGTGATCCTGTCATAGGCTCCTGTTTTGTATGCTCTGAATCCTTTTAGTTTGACTGGCAGAAGCAGATCCCCAGATTGAAGAATCATACTGCCAAGTTGGACAAGTTACTGAGGTATATATAAGGCACTTCATTGTACTGCAAGTGATCTTTCTTGGAGTATTATTTTCAATTGATGAATTCTGTTTCGACATTTAGTCAATATGTCAGTTATATGCGAATTCCACGTGAGCTTAAGAGTCAATTGTCAATCTTAAGATATTTGTTTGTGTTCAATGTCGGTATGGGGTTGATCCTATTGTGAATATTTATATTTTCTTCTTCTTTGTGCATTCTTACTATATGCTTGATATATTCAGATATATATAAAAACAGACGTAGCGTGAGGACTGCATGTATTTCTTCTTGGAATCTTTTAAATTATTCTTATTTTCTTTTCTGTAACCTAACCTCTGTTTCTTTCCCACTGCTCCCCATAAGATGGTCCCCTAATTTAGATGCAAGTGTATAAAAGCATATACTTTTGGAGCACTACCTTCATCCATGATTTGTTTTAGCTGTTTTAGCACATATATAGCCTTATTAATTTTCTTGCTGATCTTTCCTACATATTTATTCCATTTCACATTATCATCTACAACTAACGCTAAAAAATTTATCTGCGTTACTTAGCAAATTTGCTCATTTAGATTGCTGGTGTTATGTTTGTCTGGATTTTATTATTTATTCCAATTTGCATCCTTTACATTTTATTTGTATTTAGTAACATTCCTAGCTCTGATAAGTATGTTCTAACTACCTCTAATAATCTATTTGCTTTATTTTGTGCATCTGGCATCATTTTACTTGTTACCATTATAGTAGTGTTGTCAGCATACCCAATGGCTAATCCTCTTGCATTCAGTATTTTCTTAAACAAGTAATATATGTGACATATAAATAGATATGGCCTCAATTTAGACCTCTGAGATACTCCAAGTGTAATATGTTTAAAATGTGATTTAATTTTTCTCAGATTTACTTCTATGTTATCATTATCTCTACACAATGCTTTCTGTTAAACAGGTACTAACTTAACCATTCTAATGGAGTACCTCTTATTCCATAGTTTTCTAATTTTCCTAATAGATTTTTAATGTCAACACAGTCGAAAGCTTTGCAGAGATCAAGAAAAACTGCTACCACTGTCTCCTTTCTGTCTATTGCATGAATAATTATACCATTTCCTTTGCTACTAGCATGTATTGCCAATTTCTTTTTTTGAAAGCCAAACTGATTATCTGAAATTATATTAAATTTATTACAAAAAAACTGAAGTTGCTATAAAAAAGGCCTTCTATGACTTTTTAAAATACTGAGCGGAGTGATATAGCGTGATAATTCTTCACCAATTGCTTGGATCCTTTCTGTTGTAAATTGGTCTATTGCTTGTTTTAGTTTACTTGGGAATTTTCCTGAGTTAAAGCTTTCATTTATTATGTAAGTAAAGGTATTAACTATTTCATATTTACGATATTATATCATCTGATCTGAGTATTCATCTAACTAACTAGATTTTTTACATTTTAGTGTGTTTATCTGTTTAATGCCCTGTTCTTTTGTAATTTCCCTTACCACCATGGAGTTATATGCACTTCTTTCATTTGTTTTTTGTTCACTCATTTTCTTAATTTTCATATTTCATACAATATTTATATAATAATCATTAAATGTGTTACTCATATTTATTGGGTCCAGAATTTGGCAGATGTTTTTTACAACTCATAAATTTTCTACCCATTTTATGTACAGTTTTAATAATATTTCATGTCTTTTTAATTTTATTTTCAGCATTTTGTAGCAGTCTTTTGCTGTGAAGCTTTTTTGTGAGGTACTTCTTCAGAAATCATCTTTTGCAGATAAGTTTACACTGCAATAGTATCACATTTTTTGCTATGTAATGAAAATGACCATATGTCTGCTTCAAATGAAACATATCTGTGGCATTAACGCATTTAAATTTTATGTAAAATAAAACTGAGGTTATGTCATATTTTTGCAGCAGCTCGGAGTGATGTAAACTGAAGGAGTACCATTCAATGAAAAAAATACCAATGAAAGATAAATCTGGAAAAAAGCAAAGTATTCATCAACATATATAAACTCTTTTAAAGATTTTATGCAATGTAAGAGCTGGATATCTTAAAGTAGTATTATATGCTACCACTTGGCAGTATGTTGTTTCATTTAATTTGGATAATGTATTGGCCCATTTTCATTTTATTTGGGGATATTTATGTACTATAAGTGCAAAGTGTTTCAAAGCAACATTAACTAACCACTTGGAAGAACACTGCTTCCTTTAATGCTTCATGTAAGTGCCAAGAATATTAAAATAATTTGTTTACCACTTGGCATTCATGTTTCTGGAAATTGTAATAGTATATTTTCGCTTTATTTAATGTAGGTGCAAACAGTACAACATAATAAATAAAGTAAATATTTGAAAAAGGTGAAGTTGTTTATTCCTTTTTCCTTCTGTTTCTAAGTCGACTCCCTGCAACATCTACAGTATATTCTCTTTTCTTGGGTAGGGGGGGGGGTGCATGGATTCTACATGATGAGTTGCTCATACAGAAACAGTAAGAGTTTAAAATGTTAATTGCTACAGAAATACAAATTCTCTTTTAAATATGGACTGCTAACTGATGTTTGTTTTTATGAGAAGAATTATGATTTCTCCAATTTTCCTGGGATGTATTTGTAGATCAGTAAAGGTATGCAAAGACAGTAGGAGGTGACAATCAGGGTAAGCAAAGGTAACAGCAGGAAAGACCGGAAAAGAATGTGTGAGATATACAAATTGTAACACTTCCAGTGGTTCATCCAAGCCAGGAATATAAGTGAAAAACAGGCCATAGCATGTTAAAATTTGTGGAAATCAATATGCAGAAAAGGAAGCAATTTTGATGTAGAATGTTGTTTAACATAATAATACTGTGAATGCTATTAATAATCAAGATACATGAAGAAAAATATTTGCTATCAGCTGGAATTTGTAATCTTGTCTATAAAACAAGAACTCAAATCTATAGAAGGAAAGAACAAAGAAATACTAACTTTAGAACTTCAATTTTCTTGTATTCATTTTTGTCAACTTGTAATTTGTTGTAAATTTATTATATTTACAATGTATAAATTCCTCCTTTTCTATATCTCTTCTGGTTTTGGTTATAAAAACTTAAAAAGAGAAGGAAAGAGGCTTTACAGGGCTGTTTTCATACATTTAAATGACAATTTTGTCATTATTACACTAATAATTTCCTGTTTATCTCACCAATTTCTCGGTTACATGATAGAAATGCCTTCTTAATGGGAGGTAATGGCATAATATTGTCAAACATCTACAGTAAAAAATGCTATCCTATATGATTCCAGTTTTGACTAGCAGTCACTTGAAAATACATGTAGTTCCAGAACATTTTAGGCCCTTTTGCCCTGTCCTTTATGATATTTACTTCATTTGCTATAGCATACAAATCTGCACATTCTGACTTGGACAAGGATGTATGCTTACACTATAAGTTTTGACAAAAATTAACAATAACTTTCAAGCTTAAAATGTTATTTCTACCCATATTTTTGAATGTATTACTAACAACATTTTGTACATAAATATATTGCCTGAATGATTTGGAAAAAGCTTTTCTCACTTAAACAGGCTGGGCAAAAGTTATAGATATGCCATGTACTTTAAAAGTGTCATCCAAATCTTTAAATCCTTATATAAAAATGTAAACTGTATTCTTTTGTTTTATTATTTTTATGCTGTTATGTTGACTTATTTGATAAATTTGTATTTTTTGAGTTTTACATGTGAAAACTGTTCAGACTAATTATGAAAAGTATTCCTTAAAACTTGAATTCACCGTTCACCATATGAATTCCCAGGTTTGATCAACAGTTGAAGGAACCAGAGAAGCTAACTCTTTTCATATAGGCAAGAATGGCAAAGTTGAACCATGGTACAACTAGTAAATTGTACAATACATCTGCAAGTGTTTGTATGTATTTCCTGTGACCTATCATTTACTTCTTACAGTTTCCATTTAACTCTCTTCCCTCCCACCCAAAAATAATTAGTATTTTGTACAATATATTCTGTAATTATAATTATATTTTGTGGCATGTTGCATCGTTTGAACTGAGGACAAGGATAGGTGATACTTTAACTTCACAATTCAAACTCTCATATTGTGGTACATACCAAAATGCTGTAATGGTCAGCAATGTGATGACCTAATATACAGAACCATTAATCCTACGTAGATTACAGCAGGTAAAAGAATTTCAAGCCTGATAAAGAGGCCTCTGAGCAAAATTAACAGTCTTTCACGCCCAGTATAGATTGGGATGCTAAGGACCACAGCAGTTAAAGAGCGTCCATAAATAAAACTCAATTTCAATTTCCATTAATCCTACATCTAGCAACCTTGCTTCACAGTTCAGCTACTTATCAGAAAGGTAAGGAGAATGATGCCTTGTTATTCTACTGGGGCTTGGAATTTTTTGATTCTTGGAGGAGAGGAGTGACTATAGATTATAAAGGAAATATCCATCACTATCCATCATGCTAACTATCCATGATGGATGGTTTTGTAAAGAGGTGCCAAAAATGTATGGACAACAACGGTGGCCAATTTCAGCATTTCCTTTCATAAAGTTGGTAAGTAAAGCCTTTAAAAGTAGTTTTAAAAATGTTGTATGGTTTTATCTGCTCCTTTCTATGATAGCAGAAGATGGCAACGATCGCCAAGGACGCAGACAGGAGAAAACACTGTGCAGGCAGTTCATAGTTTTTTGGCTCACCATGTATAACAGCCAATAAAGTAGTTATACTAACTTTTGATTATTTAGTACAACCTACATTAACCTCTATTTAATTGTGCATTTATGTATATGACATATTTTCTTATTCCATATGATTCTTTGTGCCATGTAATTGTGGACCTTCCCTGAATAAGGATCTATCTCAATCAACATAAAAAGGTTTTTTGGGATGGTCCAGATTTGAAGCACTTAGCTTTATTTAATGCATATGTCTAAATGTAGTGTTTTGTATAAAAAGGATTCAAGCCTTGAAACTCTGTATTGTATCACTGAGCAAGATTTTCATTTAGTTTGAAACAGACTTAAGTAATCAACTGCTGTCCTTTTCAAAATAAAGATGAATTGCTTCCCTCTTGCAAGCAACTATGGGTTCAAATTTTCAGAATTTGAAAGCTGGAGATGCAATTTTTCACTAATATCATAAAGGACAGGGCAAAAGGAACTATATGTATTTTCAAGTGACTGCTAGTCGAAACTGGAATCATATAGGATAGCATTTTTTACTGAAGATGTTTGACAATATTATGCCACTACCTCCCATTAAGAAGGCATTTCTATTATGTAACCGAAAAATTGGTGAGATAAACAGGAAATTATTGATGCAATAATGACAAAATTGTCATCATCATGTTCGAATTTACAGTTCCTAAATATTATAATCATATGTTGCACAGGCAAGTTCCTTATACAAGTTTATTTCAAAACTTCTACTAACTTTTTCATAGACTGCAAAAGGTGGTGACCCAATTCTATTAAAACAAACAAACAAAAATCTCTATGAAATCAAATGAAAAGCAACTCCCAAAGAAATTCAGGTTTTGTTTTAAATTTAAATTCCAACATTTTTCATTCCACATTTCAGCACTAGACATCATAAAAACTAAGAACTTCATTGATGAATTGAAAATTAATAACTTCAAACTCGCCACCAGTGCCGAGGTGAGATCCTATAGTGAGAACACCCACTGACTATCAGTGTAATAGTGATGATATTGGAAAGCTCCTCAATATTTCTCTAATGCATCTGAACATACTTTAGGATTGTAGAGATATTCTTCAGTGGAAAACTGATGTAAATCATGATAATATTTATGAACTAATGTTTGTTAGTATCACTATTTTACATTAGTTGCAGTAATGAGTTTCTATTATTTTGCTAATGTCAATGTGTTAATTAAATGGTTAAGATAAAAATTACTATTTATTTTGAAAAAGTATTTAAGTAAGATTTGTAAAAATATAAGACTATTTTCTTTAAAATATTCTATACTGAAAATACTAATAATGATTTATTTGTCAGTATAGCACAATAATGTTTTTTTCACCACATTTCAAAGCATATCTTTACTGTTAATTTTAATCACATTTTTTCAACTTCCTGAAGACTAACTGTTTCTCTATAAATGCATAAGGATGATAAATGAGTTGTATAAGAAAGCTATGTCATTACCTGTAATCCTTTGTGCTGGGTTGGAATACTGGAAAACGGATGGACTCTAAATGAATGCAGCCACACTCTTCGCCCAATAATTGGTAGAAATCATAGTTTGCAGCACGCATTGTAAAAGGATCCTCTCGTGGTCCTTGTTTACGACCACAGTTACATGCAGACACATAGCGAACACCACTGGAGTGTTCTATGATAGGTAACTGTGTTCGATCATGGCTGTAAACATAATGGTGCATGTTTACATATATTATACTTATTATATGAATGCATATTCCCCAAATGTCTGGCTTTATTAATTGCAACCTATTCTGATTAATAAAATGCATAATGATGGTTCGTGCTGAATATGATAATTATGTAAATGTTTATACTGTAACTCCACTTCCAATTATTTTTAATTATGTTGATAAAAAAATCTTACTATATCTACCACAAACTCAGAGATACATTCTCATGACTCCAGAAACAAAGATCAACTTTGCATAATTACATGCAATACAAGCCTATTTGAAAAAAGTTTTGTACATACAGGCCTCCAGCTTTATAATAACTAATTATCTACACTGCATAAATTCAAAAAAATCACATTAAAAAGTTTCTTTTGCAGCTTGTTTTTAGAGTATAATAGAGTTTTATGAATACGTTTAAAAGTAGTTTTCAAATTATATAAAAATGCATAAAATATTTATCTAATGTATCAGTGTAACAGCTTAACATTCTAATTTATAAGGTCTTCAGAGTGAATTACATGTATATATTGAAATAATATTCTTAAATATTTGTGCAATTTTTGGG
The DNA here is from genome assembly GCA_030765065.1 of Deroplatys truncata. Taxonomy (NCBI): domain Eukaryota; kingdom Metazoa; phylum Arthropoda; class Insecta; order Mantodea; family Mantidae; genus Deroplatys; species Deroplatys truncata. Next base: position 3,960,438 of record CM060980.1, on the reverse strand, counting down.
ATGTGTTATATACAGACAAAATGATTTCAATGAATTGAAATGTACATAAGTGCATACAGTGGAGATATTAGGCAGACTAATTGCAAACACCTCTACTAGATGCTTTATAGGCAAGTGTAAGGCATATGATGTGGCTCCATCTAAAAGAATCTGATTCATCTGAAGTCTGATGTAGCAGTCATGTCTATGCAGTGCTTCATACTGATTAAGATAAGGAGCTAAAAGATTACTGGACAAGGACTGGATGTTTCTATGTGGGTACAAATTTGAAGAATGGAAAAACAGTCGCAATATTATTGACTGAAAAGATATTCTTAGGAGTTATCATAAATGAGTTATCCATTATCAGTGGAACTGAATTACACCCAGTTTGAAATGATTTGGAGCAGTTGAGAAAGGATGTATATGTTCTTTGCTGATTTTTAGGAGGCATTTAATGCTGTTAATGGGATAGAAATTAAGAAAACAGCAAGTTGGTGATGAGTTTATTATATGGATCAAAAAGTTACACAAAAGAAATTGAATTACAAACATAACTGAACAAAAGTTAGGATTAAGACATAGATGCAGACTGGGTCCCTTTTATGAGGGCTGTTCAATAAAGATTGGCACTGAATTGTTTTCCTTCTATTAAGTGACTGCTTGCAACATCTGTCCATGTGCAGAGCAACAAGTTTCACAGAGATAGCTCTGCCACTCAAGTATTGGCAGCCTGTGAAAAAGAATGTGTTTCATAACTGCCCCTAAACATCATCATGGCTGATTTTCATCGCAATAAAGTTTTTCATTTGCTTGTGAACACAGCAAGGTGTCATTACTATGACTTATGTTCACTGTGAGACAGCTTGCAAGCACTGACAGAATTTTAAAAAAACATTTGCACATGTCTAGGATACCATGACTGCTTCGTGTTGAGGGCAGAATATCATCACTGATGATGAAACATGGGTGTATTGTTAGCACTCAGGGATGAAGCAGAGCAGCACACAATAGTTGCAACAAGGTCAACCACAAAAGACAAAGTTTACAACTAAACCAATAAGACCATAGTCATCACTTTCTTTATTACAAGGGGATGGCATTGACTCACACAGTGCCAAGACACTACAGTCACTGCAGATTACTACAAGCAATTGCTAAAGGACACAGCCCAAAAAAATCCTATGTGTTACACTTACATGACTTTCTCTACTCTTGTACAAACTATTTTTACAAACGCTTATTCTCCATATGCTTCATGTTAATCGAGATATCAATCTTATTGCTAATTTTCTTGTAGATGCAAGGGGATCTTAAGCGATAGTCAAATATTTTAAGAGCTGGTTGCTATGTGGTGTATTCAATTCTCTTTGCATGTTCAGGACATAAAAAAAATGAATAACGAATTCCCATTTGAAAAAGAGTATAAGTATTGGAAAATTTAAGGGAATAACAAGCAATATCTCAAAAATGGTTCACTCAACAAAAAAAAATGTATGACATAAATTGTGTGTTTTAACACAATCTACATTTTTTGTGTAGTAAAATTTTGTCTATCTCTTATGGTTTACCAGTTATGCAAAAGTCGTTCACAATGAAGAATACTTTTGGAGACATTCCCAGAAAATTAGAGATATACATTTCATTTGTCATGAAAATATCTTAAACATATGATACTTAATCAAAATCATTAGAGCCATTTTTGAGAAAATTAAAATTTTCTAAAGATGTTCCACATAAAGGGTAATCTGGGGTGGGGAGATTTTCTTGAAAACCTTCGTGTCGCATCTCTGGAAGATACTGAACCTAAATACCAAGTTTGGTGTTTATCCGGCTGTTCGTCTCTGAGTTATGCTGTTCACAGGCACACACACGGACATGTTTCTAAAAATGCTTTTTTTTTTGTATTCAGGGGGTCTCCAAAAACATATATTTCCAGTGAAATCTCGCTATCAAATTTTTGGGTGGAATACAATACTTCCCCTACTTACTATACGTAGTAGAGAAAGTAAAAATGAATAACGAATTCCCATTTGAGAAAAAGTATAAGTATTGGAAAATTTAAGGGAATAACAAGCAATATCTCAAAAATGGTTGACTCAACAAAAAAAATGTATATGACATAAATTGTGTACTTTAACACGATCTACATTTTTTGTGTAGTAAAATTTTGTCTATCTCTTATGGTTTACCAATTATGCAAAAGTCGTTCACAATGAATAATACTTTTGGAGACATTCCCAGAAAATTGAAGAGAGAAAGAGAGAGAGAGAGAGAGAGAGAGAGAGAGAGGAAAAAAAACACACACACACACGCCCACACGCGCATGCACCTGCACGCACGCGCACGCACATGCGCCCACGGTCAAAATAAAGCAGTATAATAGTGCCTAAAATGCCAATTTTGACACTACAGCCCATTTTCCATTCCAAGTGCCTATTTTCCAGCTTAATCTATTTTCCCTGTGTTACATTTGTATTTGTTTTATTTGTATTATTTTACACCATTCATAGAATCAGCACAATATATTATATTTTAATATATATTATAATATAAATTGTTATATATGAGCAAAATAAAAATAATTTTTAAATACATACATATTCTCCATTTAGTATATTATACATGTGCAAAGTTTCATGAGGGCATTCATTCAAATATATTTATAAGGAAATATTTTCCCAGCTGGAAACCTTCTCATTATAAGTAGTGTAGTGGCTTCAGCCTGGAGTATGAGAGCAGAGGCGATTCACAGCTGTTATGAGTTGCCCAAGGTTATTCTTCTGAATCACTTACAGATTTAAAATACAAACAAACCCTTATCACCAGATTAGCATTTCTTTCCACAGTGGACCATTCCAGAATATTTAGTCTGTGGGGAGAGACGACAGACTGTGTTGTTTTGAGTTTAAATTGTTAAATTTAGTTGCGAATATCAGTTAAATGTTTAATATGAGTATTACCAGTACCACTACTACAAAATGGTTTGATTGTTGCTTTAACCACTTCAAAATTAGTGACACGTGTTCAAGAGACTTGTGACTCGTAAAATGCTTTTAAAACTGAAAATATAAGATGTAGAACTGTCCCCACAACTAAGAGTATGTCATGAGTAATGTTAGTGAATCTGGATAGGTCAAGCAAATGAAAGTAGCTCAGAAATTAATAACCTACCTTCACATCAAAGTAGTGATGCAAATGAGATCAAGGAAAGTGTAGATGTTTGAAATCTTAAAACTAATTTAGTATCAATCTTAGGAAAAATCACACAAAAATTACAAAAAATAACAGAAAAACTTAAGGAGAGGGTATGTCATATTGAAGGTGAATTGGTCCTAGAAAAAAAACAGGATTCAAAAATAACTGAGAAGCCGACAGATTTCAAGGAGCAGATAATTGGAACTTATAAATTTAGATTTTGACTATTTTCAAAAGCTGGTCTTATAACCAATTTAAGGAACATTTTGGCAATAATGTTTCAAACCACATGATAAAAATTGCAAAAACATTAGCTTCACAGAGGGGTTTTTTGTTGACTCCTGAAACCAAATCTGGTAAACCGTTAGAATATTCTGTGGTGGAATACTATTAGTTTTATGGCAGGAGAACCATGCTTCCAACAGAAAATTAAAAATCAGAAGAGATTGATTTTGTGCAATCTAAAAGAAACTTTTCACAGTTTGAAAGATAAATAATCTGATATCAAAATATGTTTCGCACAATTTGCTCAACAGTGGCCAAGGTGTGTTTGCACTCATCATTGAAACTGATGCTTGATGGAATGAACATTACCCGAATCTTCAGTAAGATGGGAGTTGTTCTCTGCAATTATAAGGACTCTCACCATCACCATTTAAGGAAATGTGTTAACTGTAAAACTTGATCAATAATATTCTCGACATTTATGAAGAACAGCAACGGGTAAATGGGGATTGCAATACAATCACCTGTTGAATACTTCTCAAAAAGTTGTCAGGAAAATTGTCAGTTCTTTTAACTAATACTTTTATAGCTCAACAACAGTCTAAGTTTTTGTCTGAATGGAAAGAAAATTTGAAACCTAAAGAATGTATTGTAATTTGTGATTTTTCAGAAAACTATACCTTTGTCATACAAGATTCCATTCAGTGGGCACATTGGAACAATAACCAGGCAACAATCCATCCATTTGTAATTTACTTAAAAAAAAGAATCGCTTAAAACATAAAAAATTATATTGCCATATCAGAAAGTTCAAAACATGATACAAATGGTGTTCACCTGCTCCAACACCAGTTCACAAACATCCTAAAGAAGAAAATAAGCTACGTAGTGCTCAGAAACAGAAAAACAAAATTGTCAACACATGTTTTCATGAGGAAGATTTTGAAGTTAGCGCCGAATGGCGTATTGTAGCCACATCATAAATGTCTAACAGCAAAAGCCAGTCTTCAGCCAGGACAAGATACCATCACAAACCTCATAAAATATTTACTTGAATCATATTAAAAACATTACATTTAATTTTTTTCTGTTAATTAGCACAAATAAGGGAGCGATATTTTTGAGGCAAGATATGAAAGCCGAAAACCAATAAACAGGCGCATTAAAGCTACACTGTTTTGTATCATTTGGAGCTGTAGTGAAACTGTATTCATTTCAAACTGAAGGAAAAAAGGTTCCCATTTAAACGAACTGTGCTAGGTGTGTTTCCTCAGAGCACTGTGCCTTGAAATGAACTTGAACACTCTGTGCATCATTCACTGTCAGCTACAGTGCAGTGCTCTGGATGTCCACCAACCCCAAGTTGAGTTCACTGCACCACACGACTTGGCAAATAATTTAATTCTAAATGAACCAGAAATAATACTCTCGTGATAGTTCGAAAACCTTATAAAAATATGGAGCAAGAAGAATGATTTTTTTACCTTTTTATATGGTTGATATACTTAAATTCTAAAATTAAAAGCTTTTTTTAAAACTAGATATGTTTTGTGCAAGAATGTGCATTCTCTAGCTTTCAAATGAAACATTTACAAATACTCTAACATAAAAAGGACTGGAACTATGCATATTTAAACATATCAAAGAGTGTGCTATTACTGAAAATTCGTTACTTAGTAACAGCCATAATACTACTGTTAAATGACACGCACACACACACACATAAGAAAGTGTATAGAGAAGTTTTAAAAAATCTGATGTGTTACATTCACATGACTTCCTCTACCCTCTATCGCTTATTAGTGGGTATACAAACTATTCTTACTAAAGCTTATTTTTCTATCTACTTCATTTTAATTCAAATAAAGCTTTGCAGAAATAGCTAGATTACACATTTCATTATAGACACAAAGGGAACAGCAATAGTCAAATGTTTAAGAACTAGATGCTGCCTTAAAACTCCATACTGTTTCCATGCAATCATGAGAAACAACTGAATGTTGAAAGGACTTTATAGAATGACCAAGTAATGAACAATTCGAACCATTAATAATGGATATCTTGGAAATGATTGATACCACAAAAAAGTTATTTGAAATAAATTGTGTGGTTTAAAGAGATCTACATTTCTTGTGCAGTATGTTTTCTTCTATTGCTTAACATTTACCAGTTATACAAGATTATACAAAATTCCTTACAAATGAGGAGGACTTCAAAGGCTATTCCCCTGGAAAATTCAAGATATAAATTTTATTTGTCATGTAAATATCATTAATACATATATGGTATTTTAATCAAAATCATTATGGCCATTTTTTTAGAAAATAAAAAATAGCAGTGGGGAAATTTCCTTGAAGGTACTGAATCAAATATCAAGTTTGGTGTTTATCATCCAACTTATCGTTTTTGAGTCTCTCTCCCCCTCCCCCCCCTCTCTCTCCCTCTCTCTCTCACGAGCATGTGTGGGACTTTTTCTAAAAATGCTTTTTTTATTCGGGGGCCTCAAAATGCGTATTTCTGGTGAAGTCTCGGCATCAAATTTTTGGGTGGAATGCAATAGCTTTCCTACCTACTATATACGTGGTAGAGAAAGCAAAAACCAAACATATGACGGGCAATTTTTCTTAAAAATCATTTGATTTGATGTGGAATGACTCAAGGGATAGTGAAGTGTATTCTATAACCTCTCCCATGCTCAACCTACTTCTACAGATGAGGTGGATAACCACACATAGAAAATGCTGTAAAACCCCACCCTTTGGGCCAGCAACCCACTGGCAGTAATGTTATAATTGCTTTCTAAACTCACATCAACTGGATGGATTGACAATGGCAAGGCTACAGCAATTCTTGATAATACTTTTAAGCTAGCAATCTAGAATGTAAATCATAAGGAGGATTAATTAGATGACAGTTTGACAAAGAAAGGAATTTCAAAGCAGTCATATCTGAAACAAAAAAGGAAATTAAAAGGACCAAAAAAGACCAATAATTACATACATTTTACAGTGGAGAGTGTAAATCAAGAGCAAATTCTGGAATAATGTTAATGATAAAGTAACAATTGAAATCTTCAATAAACAATTACTACTTTTGGAATGAATAATCCCAATTAGATTGAAATTACCTCAAGGTTATATGACAATAATTGGAGTCTATGCTCCAGTGGAAGGGGAGGAAGAAGAAAACAATTAGTTTTATGTGAAATTACAAAAAAAAAAAAAAAATATGAATAAAGTTAATAGATCTGACATGTTGGTATTATTGAGAGAATCTAAAGCTAGAGAAGGGAAAGCCAAGATTGATCATTGTATGGGAGTACACAGAGAACAAAACATGTAATAGAAATGGCAACGGACTAATTGATTTCAGTCTATAACCAGCTTCAAATTATGAACACCTTATTTAAACAAAGATGTCACAAATTTACATGGGAGGCTAGAAACTCAAGGTCTATTACAGATTATGTAATATGTAACAATAAAATAGCACACATGCTATTAGATAGAGGCCCAGAAATAAGTTAAACACGCATTATACATATATGATACAGCAAGATACAGAATTTAAATCAAAATCAGGGACCACTGTATCCATAAGTCTATTTAATATGGCTGTATCAGAAAATGTTATATACTATTATATAAGAAACTCCAATTCAAAATAATGTAGAAAATGAGTGGAATGCTCTCCAAACTATTCTGAAGCAAGCCACCAAGGAAAGTTTTGGTAAAAAAAGAAAATGGTCTAGGAATAAAGGATTAAGAACATGGGATGATTATAAAAAGAAGGCTATAAGAAACATTTGCCTACTAAAGCAGAAGAGGATAAAATAAATTACCATAGAAAACAGGCGATCACTGAAAGACAAGTATGAAAAAGCAAAGACATAATTGGGAAGAATTTATAGCTTATTTAGACAATGATTTATACAGACCTCAACCACAAAACACACAAAACCCTTAAGAATCTCAAGAATGAAGTGAAAGAAAATGTTGAGATAAATGTTTTTCCATTAGGAAATTGACTACAATATTTTCATAAATCATGGTCCCAAAGTGTAGAACCTCTTAAATTATCTGTTTCTATTAATATTGAAAATTCAACTCCAGTTTTGAACTAACTCAAGTCTTAAACACAATGAAGAATAATAAAGCCCCAGGAGAGGATTCATTAAATATTGAATAGTTTATGTATATAAGTCAGGCATTTATAGATAGACCTTCACTTTCTAAATCAGATCTGGACAGAAGATGATATACTAACAAGTTGGACAAAATCAATTGTAACTGATATATTTAAAAGAGGATATATAAAATTATGTGACAACTACAGAAGTATTACTTTATTAAATACAGGCTATAAAGCTTTTACTAGCATAATTAACTATAAACATTATGATGCACTCCAAAGAGTGATCACAATCAGAGAAATTCATACAGGAGTAAGGCATGGATGCAGCCTTTAACCACTACTTTTTAACACACCCACCCACACATATGTATATATGAATCAAATAATTAGAGAATGGAGAAGCAGTTGCCTTGTGGTTATATACAACTCAATAGAAATTTACAATTACATTCACTACTTTTTGCAGATGATTTAGCTCTTCTAGCTTCCTCAGAAGATGATTTACAACATTTTGACATAACTTTAATATAACTGGACCTAGGTATGGTATGAAAATCAATGCAAAAAAGAAATTATGGCTTTCTGCAGAAAATACTCTATACCTAGCAAAATATGTTTGGATTAAACATTTTTAGAAAGAGTAAATTTATTTATATATCTCAGATACATATTATCCTTTTTCGATGAAGCAGACATTTCACATATTTCTAAACACACCAAAACAATGGAAATAATAACATTATGAAATCTTGCTTAGTATAAAGACATACTAGAAGACCTTGGTGAGACCTATACTTTCTTACAGCAATGAGGACATTAACAAAGAAAATTGAAAGCAAAATAACTACTGATGAAAAGAAATTTACAAGATATGCAGCAGGATATAACAAATACGACCATAAACATAACAAGGAGATAATAGAATAATTACAATTAGAACCTCTAATTAATCACATACAAAACTACCAGAACAAATGGATAAATCATTTGCATCGGTTGTGTACAAATAAAATCCCAAAACTATGCTTCATTATTGTCCAAACGTGAAGAGATCTTTAGGTTGCCCAAGGAAACATTGGATTGAAATTCAATTGCAAAGGTGTAACAGGCTATAGGGCCTAATCCTTGAAATGGGAAAGAGGAAGAAGACAAAAAAGAAAAAGAAATCCTTTATGAGTTGGCAAATATGTGAATCATAAAAACACCTCTAACTTTTTATTTGGACAGCACGGAAATTTCTGATTAAAGTATTGGAAGCAGAGACAAGTTCTAACCAGAGGGTGGACAAATTGCTTCATTGTCGCTATATGACATGTGAATGATGCAATAAAACTTTAGTGAGAGATTTATAACACTTTAGCACTTGCACTAATTGTTTTCTTTTTGGCCAGGCTGCAATTTCCCATTGTCCTTCAGAATCCCAGTCACATAACGTTTGGTGCATCCCCTTGTTGTCCCAATAAAACACAGCACATCTTAAGATCACAGTATACAGTGGTATATCTGTGCTCATTATATTTATTTTTTTCTAGAATGATAGACAAATTTTGATGCACTTCCCTAAGAGCAATTAGAAGTGAAACAAGAATATTTACATTGCACAGAAGAATAGCTTTTAGACTTCTTCTGCTAGTCAATAAATATATGCCAATCTTTTGGTTCATTAACCGCTCCTAGAAGACCCATCGAACCAGAGATATCAGGACAGTACGCTGTACTAAGTGCAGAATTTGATGGCAGCTGAACTCTGGGTAATATTGGAGCTATGTGACTTGCCATGCATTAAAGGGTAGAGCCAAGTTAAAAGCAGCAATGAAGTAAAAGAATGAATCGAATGATTTACATGTAAATTACTGTAGGACTCAAGCAAACATAAACTTGGTATGAATTCCTAAATCAACAAGAAAAGTAACCTGAAAGTCATAACTGGATAAGGATAAGAAAACTTCCACAGGCCAAGCAGAAAACTCCTTATGGTAGAACACTGTATCTGAACTGTAATTGATCTACAAGTGCTCACAATTTACTTTTGCTAACACAAAATCTATAACCTCTACTGAAGGTAAAACTTAACACTAACTAGGTCTCAGCTGAACATTGTGTCTAGAGTTTGTATTGTTTCACATGCTGACACAATAAACAGAAGAGATAGAAAGAGAGTTGGATGGGCAACTTAAAAGCTCTAGTTCATAGCATCATCCTTTGTTGAAAGAGGAGTTCAAATGCTTAACATTATCTCAGTAAGCAGTTAAAGGGGGAAGTTGGTTTTTGGACTCTATTCATGAACAGATTATTTTCTTTCCTGGAGCTCCAGTAAATTTTATGGGTGCAAATGATATATGTATCAGCACTTTTACAGCATAAATTCACAATGTCTTAAATGTACAACATTGCTAGTTGGAGTGTGCTTCTTATTGGGTTTTCCACTGACTGGCTCCGCCTACCATTTTCTATGAAGTTCTGTATTTGCCATAGTTATCCTTCCTTTAGAAATTATTTTTTGATATGTCCTTCACAATGGGTTATATGCATAAAATCCAAGCTTTGTCTTGAAGATTAGTCTTTAAGTTAAAGCGAAAGCTTTAAGATTACTCTACAAGATTAAGCTTTGGCTTGTTCAACTCATGCATAAAAAGAATCTTAATCTAGCAAGCTTTCGCTAGACGTTTTTCCAGCAAACGCTTGAAATACGTTGCACGCGCAGCTGTCGCCTGCCAAATGCGGCTCATAACTGTTGTCTCATGTGGCGAGTACAGAAGTGTTTTGCGAATACGATACCTAACCCATATCAAAGTTATATGTGTAATGGCAGATGAAGTGAATATTCAGAATACCTTTCTAGCAATTCTTAAGCAGTTTTCAATACTGTTGAATAAATCGCAAATCCCGAGCATCAAAGAAGAGAAAGTGAATGCTTTGCAAACCACCTGCATCAAACTGGAAGAAACTTTAGGCAGAAAATTCACTCCACAGCAGGTGCAGAGAAAGATTCAGAATATGAAGACTGAATTAAAAACAAAAACTGACTATAAGGCCACAGGAAATCAGAAAATAAGGTTAAAAAGGTGGGAAGAAGAATTTCTGCAGCTGCTTGATGGCGAAAGCAACCCAACCATTGGTAGGATTCCAGGTAAGAATGCAAGTCGATCTCAGGAGCCAATTATTTAAAAGTTTCTGTGTAATTTTTTTTTGCTTTGGTTTGTAGTATCAAATGCAATTTAAAACGTATTCTGTAATGTGATGCATGTTATACGTAACTGCTATAAAATATAAATATATCGGAAAATTACAGCGAATGATAAAGTATGTAACAATATGATATTACTTTGGCAAAAAAGGACAGTTTCAAATTCTTTTTTTGCTTCATTATGAATTTTATCAGGTTCTTCAAGACAGTTTTCAAATGGGTTTACACATGACTTTCCTGTAAACAACACTAAAATTGCTTATTTTAGTTGCCTTTATTTCTGGTTAACAACTGGACGTTGCTGAGTTTACCATTTATATACGTTTTATTGGAAAATCTTTCTTCTCTATTGTGGCTCCTCTAGTTGGAAGAGTTCCAAATGTAACTGTCTATAGCTCTTGTTTGATGGAGCTAGTTTTAACAGCTTATAACTAATTTCTCTTAAGAAATTTCTCATTTTCATTGAGATTTGAAGTTATTATGAACAAAAGTAATCTCGGCATTTATACGTAAGATGTTAATTATTGAAAGAACAATGACAATTGACATCATCTGTATCCCTCTGCTACTGAAGAAATTTCACTTTTAGGATCACCTCTGAATAATCTAATGAAGGTTACATTACTAATAACTAAGCCCCGGATTCTTAGGTTCTGACGTATTTTATTCCTGACCTCCTACACTCCAAACTTCGGTTTATATTAATGTTTTAGTTACCAACAAGTAATATACTTCAATTTTAGAGAGCCTAAATTGACCTAATTTTACGTTAGGACCTAATAAAACCTATTTTTCGTGATAGAACCTAAAAGTGCCTAATTCGGTTATTTAAGCAAATAACAGTAGATTTATGAATATAAAAGTATTTTTAAAACGAAGGGAGACCGTTCAAATAAGGAAACTATTAAATAATTGGATTCTGAAATCTTGCGCAGTACCTTACAATAATAAACTTTAATTAAACCGTCCGCCACAATAATAAAGTAATTAAAACGTTCGCCACCTTCAGTTATCATTTTCTAGCTATAGTCAAAAGAGGTAGTCAGTGGCACGCGCATTTCTGAAACGTGTGATGTTTACATGCCGCAATAATAGGTGAAAACTAGAGGCAAACATTTTAATAGCACTGTTGAGTAGTATGTATTATTGCTTCTTCCGTTATAGGGAGCTTCTAACACGACATTTTTGAATTTGGTACTTTCAAATACATACTAAAGTTACAGTTAATTTAACTTTTTACACTTTTCTTTGATGGATATTCATGAACTGTGCCATTTTGTGTGATAAAACAACTCTTAAGACTTCTCTTGTATGAATCAAGTCACCTACTGAGGTAGCTTGATAAAAGTCAAGATTAATCTAGAGGAAGTGAAGCTTTCGCTTGTTTTATGCATCGGATTTGCACTTAAAGTCAAGTCGTTGCTGGAAAATTTAAGCTAAAGCTAGGCAGCTAGCTGGCTCCAAAGCAAATGCTAGACTTAAGTCAAGTCGAAGCTGTTTTATGCATTAAAAGCCAAGATTACACTTGAAAATTAGCAAGGTAAAGCTTATGCTTGACTTTATGCATTCCACCCAATGTCTGTACCAATAGAAGGTTGATCCAGGTCCTAAAAGATGGAAGGGGTTATTAATAAATGTCCTGCAATTATATTTGCTGCGAGTCGAATAGCTAAAGTTCCGGGACGAATTAAATTTCTAATTGTTTCAATACAAACTATAAGAGGTATTAATATATTTGGAGTTCCTCTTCTTTCAACCTTGAGCCTAAAATTTCACTCTCTTTTTTTGCTGAGATCTAGTTGCATACCAAATCATTTAGTTTATACTGGCTCAAAAGATGCAGTTTGTCATCATCCAAGCCTGGGGACAAATTTAGATATTCTTGTGTACTTGAAATGCGTAAATTACTGTTACTGCTCTCTGGTAATGCCTTAGTAGTGCTAGAACTGGAACATCTAGTCCAAAGGGCAAAGGTTTAAGGCTGACTTGTTTTTCTTATTGAACCCAGATATTTTACACAGACAAAAATAACAAGTCATAATGATTTGTTGCTAACACCAAACCATTGAACTACAAGGAAGAGAGACATATGAATTCACAACAAAAACCACATTTAAAATAGAGCCACTGGCTGACACATTTAAGCCATAATAAGGATAGGAGAGATAGATTCCTGCAGTTATATTAGAGGGAAGAATTTCTTTTGTCTCCTCGTATCTTTATTGCTTTAACTCCCATAAAAAGAAACAATTAAGAGATAAGTTTTGGGAAGAAAAACTTATCGTTAATGCAGTAATCTGACAACTTGTAAACAGAGATAGTGTTAAAACAGGATGTCAAATGCTGTCACATATTTACACATTTAAACAAACCATGCAGGAAGTAGAAAATACAATGATCCAATACCAGAATGGCAGACTTTCAATTTTGTATTAAATATCAAATTATGCACTATCTGTGCATGATATGAAAAGACTAGTATTATTTTCAAAACCAGATCAATCAATTTGACCTTTGTCACATTCCTGTGTTACTTGAATCCTTTCCAAATGGGAAAAGCTAAGGGATGAACTCTAAGAGACATACAACACTTACTTTATGTCAAGATGTGATGAATCAGACAGCGAAACTGAGATGACTGATTAGGTGGCACAGAAGTTCCTCTTACAATTTCTGAAGTACCTGTTCTTGATTCTTTTGTGGTAAGTGATTACTCTCTTCATTGCAATAAAACATAAACAAATATGAGAATTTAAAATTAAAATTTACAATATAAACTCTCAAATTAAAATAATTAGATCAGAGTTTTACTTTCTCTACTATGTATAGTAAGTAGGGGAAGTATTGTATTCCACCCAAAAATTCGATACCGAGATTTCACCGGAAATATATGTTTTGAGATCCCCTGAATCCAAAAAAAGCATTTTTAGAAACATGTCCGTGTGTGTGTCTGTGTGTCTGTCTGTGTGTGTCTGTGAACAGCATAACTCAGAAACGAACAGTCGGATAAACACCAAACTTGGTATTTAGGTTCAGTATCTTCCAGAGATGCGGCACGAAGGTTTTCAAGACTACTCTTTACATAGAACATTTTTCGAAAATTTTAATTTTCTCAAAAATGGCTCTAACGATTTTGATAAAATATCATATGTTTAAGATGTCATGAGAAATGAAATGTATATCTCAAATTTTCTGGGAATGTCTCCAAAAGTATTTTTCATTCTGAACGACTTTTGCATAACTGGTAAACCATAAGAGATAGACAAAATTTTACTACACGAAAAATGTAGATCGCGTTAAAATACACAATTTATGTCATATACATTTCTTTTGTTGAGTGAACCGTTTTCGAGATATTGCTTGTTATTCCCTTAAATTTTCCAATACTTATACTTTTTCTCAAATTCGTTATTCATTTTTTTTATGTCCTGGACATGCAAAGAGAATGGAATGCGCCACATAGCAACCAGCGCTTAAAATATTTCACTATCGCTTAAAACCTACCATATTCCCCTTGCATCTACAAGAAAATTAGCAATAAGATTGACATCTCGATATCTTGATTAACATGAAGCATATGGAGAATAAGCGTTTGTAAAAATAGTTTGTACAAGAGTAGAGAAAGTCATGTGAGTGTAACACATCAGATTTTTTTAATAGTGCTTAACACCTGTTAATATGATATCACAAGTGGTGTAACTAATGATACATGAAATGAAATAATTGGGAAATGAAATTTAGTATGGAAACACTCCAGTCTAGGGTATCCCATAAGCACTTGCCAATTATCAGGACTGAGGAAAAGCTGGAAAAACCCCTGTCATGGAGGACTTGAAACCCCTATGCCCTGGTAGGACTTGAAGCGCAGACCTCTCACTCAAAAATCTGTGCTTTAAGGACCTTATCAAACTTCGTCAGTAACAAGAGTAGGGATTTAAAATTGACTGTAGCAGGTCTATGCTGGGATTTAGATTATTATGCATCTAACCATGGACTGTATTATTGCAAGTTGTTCAGAATTCTAGAATTACAGTAGAGTAAGAGGGTATTCTGAAAGGAAAGAGAGATACTACATAACAGAGTGCTTTAGGGGTATTTTCTTTCTTCTTTCTTTTTTTGTTTGTTTAACACCTGTTCTTATTAAATCACATAAGTGATGGTACGTGGAATGAAATGATATTTGGGAAACAAATTTTGAGAAGGAAATGCTCCAGGCCTAAGTCTGGCATTTGCCAGTCATGGGAGCAAGAAACCTCAGTCAGAGAGAACAGTCCTGGCAAGACTTGAACCACAGATGTCCCATTCAGAAGACTATGTCTTAATGACTACTTGAAGCTAGTAACAAAGCTAGAAATAATGAATCAGTGAATCCTACAGAACTTTTATCAGTGAGTTGTAGCCACAAACAGATTTATTAAAGGGAACCATATAGCTCAAAATTTACTTTGCTTCAGATGAAAAATGTTAGGAAGAATGTTGAAATCTAGAATATAATGAAAATCACATAATAAACGTTGATATTGTAATGAAAAGAAGCTAGAAACAGTGATGTGTATTGAATTTATTTAAAGGTGAGTCGGAATTGTTACACTTAAGTGATGTTAGTGTAACAATTCCGACTCACCTTTAAATAAAATCACATAATAAACTTGATTTATTTTGGTCCAATTCTGAGCTCACGGCTGCAATGTTGAATTTACCATGTTTCTAAATAAAAGGAATAAACAGAAAGTGAAAAAGAACTTTGTGTGTGCAAAGAAAACCAAAATGCAGTTTGTTTCGTTCCCAATTATGAAATATAGAGGAATATTTAACCCTAATGCAAATATGCACTAATGATAATTTTTCATTCAGAAACAAATTTTTAAGCCAAAGGGAGGATTTAGCAATAAGCAATTCTTTGTTACCATTCTTGGCCCACTTATTTACGAGTTTCCTGAAAATCCAAACAAGAGAAGCTTTTCTGAACATTTTTAAAATGTGATTTACATACATGGACGACATTATTGCTATAAACAAAAAACTTACAGAGGACATCCTAACAGGTTCAGTGAATCCATCAACGAACTTCCATTTTTAGACACAAGGATTATTAGAAATGCTAAAAAAATGGAATTTGAAATGTATAGAAAAACCACATATACCAACTATGTAAAGAATTGGAAACACAATGCAAGGGCACATGAACTGCTATATTCAATAGCAGATTGGAAAACATACCATTGAATGACAAGGAAGAGCTGGATTAGGATCATGGAATTAGCGGAAAGAATGGTTTTTCAAGGGATTTAATATCTATAGAGCAAAATTTAAAAATTCAAAAATATAAACAAAATTCTACAATACTGCAAAAATTACAGAAACTAAGATCTTTAAAAAGTTCCCTTGGGCAGTTCACAAATTTCAAAATATTGTTAAAAAATGGAATATTAAATTAGCACCAATTAGTAATTGACCGTTTTAACAAAACTCAACAAACGCCTTTTTTTCTTTCAAAATTAGTTTTTTAAAAGATTCTAGTGGTTTAATATGAGCCTCATACAATGGTTAACAGAAAATATGACAAAACCGAATATTTGCCATTGTAAGAGGCACCTGAGTATAGCAAATTTTCACGAAACTCGACATCTCTATTTTTCAAGATTTCACAAAACTCAACTAATCCTTGCTTTATATTGCATGGTTGGAACTAAGAACAATTATTATTATTATTATTATTATTATTATTATTATTATTATTATTATTATTTAAAGGCTAAATTTAATAGCCCTTACACATGCATGTGTATGTTGTCGGGCAATCGCCAACTGCAACAAGAAAACCAACTGTTTGCCAAGTATTTCTGGACAACAATGCACGTTTTTCCACATAAATCTCTTTCATGTTCAGCTACTGTTTCAAGATTAGCAGTTGTTGTAGAATACAATTGTGTGGAACATCGTTAGTAAGAGATTAGAAGATTAATATTCTGAAACAGTTCAGAGGTGAAAAGTGGAAGACAAAGCAGGAGCCGTCAATGCCAAAAGATCATGAAGTACAGGATTACACCCTCAAATGAAGATCTGAATATAGACTGTAACCATATTGAAACAACATGCAAAGCAAGACATTTGTGTTTCAAATATCTTTTCACTTTAAAGATAGCCTGCAAATGAATAAGATTCCTGTATGTGCCTCAACATTTTCAGAGAAGTGACAGGTGAGTCTGATTTTATTTATAGCCTAAACAAAAAGTTTGCAGAATGAAAATAATAGTCTGAACAAGTTATATTTATTTTGTATGTATTTTTCCAGCAGTGCCCGGAGACAGACTCATAAGCTGGAGGGCATACTACCTAAGGAGAATCGAGGTGAACAAGCTCGCAAGCTGCAGGAAAGGAACAAAGAACAGACACAGTTCATTAAGAAGGATATACTTAAGTATAAATGCAGTTCTTCTCATTACGCTAGAAATAAAGTTAAGTGAT
This sequence comes from Deroplatys truncata, assembly GCA_030765065.1. Lineage (NCBI taxonomy): Eukaryota > Metazoa > Arthropoda > Insecta > Mantodea > Mantidae > Deroplatys > Deroplatys truncata. The sequence continues at coordinate 3,943,247 of CM060980.1, read as the reverse complement.
CATATCTTCCACCAGAGCTAAATCTTAAAAGAACGCATGATAGGTACAATGCTTCTCGAGTAAGACAAGGATTGTTGGGCTGCTCTCTTTCAAAGTATAAAAAGGATATTCTACAAATATTTTAACCTGGGTTTTGGAAATCCTCATACTGATAGTTGTTCAGCTTATGCACATTTTCTTGAGTTAAAGTGAGCTTGAGATTTGGAATTAATTAACAAAAGAAAGCAAAGTAGTTAACCACACATGGGTTGAGACAGACTCAGGATGGGGAGCAAATGAAATTGCATCTGTTGTGAGAGACTATTTAACTTCTTTACAGCAAGGTCTAATGAAAGAAGATGCAGAAAACCTTAGTCTCAGATTATTTTCTGATTCTTGTGGCTCCCAAAACAAAAACTCCACAATGATGGCTTATGCTCAAAGATATTTAAAGAAATTCAACATTATTTCCCAATATGTGGACATAGCTATTTACCTCCCGGCAGGGTGTTTGGCCTTATTGAAAAAGAAAACAATCACTCTGCTTTCAGAATATTACAACATTTTGCAAAAGTTTGGGGTAAAGACTGGTACAGTTACGATATCAGACCAATCTCCAAACATGTAATGAAAGCCAAAGTGCCTTTTAAGATATCTGAGGCAAGAGTACTGCATTACATAAGAAAAGCTAAGACCAAGGCACAATGCCTTTTTCAACTTACTTTGTTTCACTGATAGAATTTGAGGTGCTGAAACCTAGAAAGAGAAGTACTTCGATAATGTTTGAATCACCTCAACTTCCACCAGTGAATCATGTAAGCAAAAATAAAGCTAATGACATGAAGAAGTTGATGTCTTATTTTGAAAATTATTCACAGGAAAGTAAGGAATTCTAATCAAAAGCTATACAAGGGAATGCTAATGATACTGAAGACAAAATTCTGCTTTCTGAAGAACTTTAATTTAAAAGAGGACAGTATTGTTTTGGATTTCATACAGCAATAAATCTAAAAAATTGTTGTGTTAAAGTATGTACTATTACTTTAGTCCTCATTAAAGCGTGTGGCTATGAGTTTCATAATAGGTTTAAGATGTAAAAAACAGATTTTGTTACTGTGGAAACTTCTGTTCATTTGTTAACTTACAAGAAAAATATAAATTCTCTAATGCATTGGTAACTTCTTATTCTGATATTATCTACAAAATGTAATATATTTAAGAGCCCACCGAATTTAAATGCCTAGAATGTATATTTGTAACACTTGGCTTTTAAAAAAAAAAAAAAGTATGGAAATGTTGAGTTTTGTAAAAATTTGTAACTTATAATGTTTGTTTTTTTCAATAAAGTCAGCTAGTGATGAACTTCAATTACTCCTTCATCAATTCCTATCTACAAGGATGACCAGTGCTATTTTTTTAAAATTTTTTGAATAAACGATATCGAGTACCACTAAAAAATACCTCTCTTGTAAAATTTTGTAAATGGCTTTTGTTGAGTTTTGTTAAAATGGTCCCCAATTATCCTTATACATAAGAGTCACATCCTGTGCATATTTGTCTTACATTAGCACCTGAATTAATTCTTTTTACCTACTTCTTCCATGATTTTCTGACAAAGGACCTGTTACTATCCCTTTCCTTACTACTGTTTCCCATTTTCTCCCTATAAACGATAGTTACTCAACAAAATATCCTCTTCTAGCCATGTTTCAACCCTGCTAGCTTTGTTCTAAAAAGGGCATGGATTTCCATATATGTTTATGTACTTTTTAACATCCGGCATACCTCTAGAAATTAATATCTACACTAACCATATGTTTTAGGGAAGGTGAGACTTTTTTATCACATACTTTCATTGTTTTTGCATAAAAATCAAATATTTAAAAAAACAGAGCATGCTTAGCACATATTTTAATTTTTTATAAAACATACAGCATATGAGGAGTGACATTTCAAAATGTAATAAGTCCACATGCAGACGTAAATTCGTTTGAAGCAGACTTCTACTCCAAAAGATGTGCTGCATCAAGCTACAGTGTTGCTTTGATTGAAAACGTAATTTTTTAAAGTACAAATTTTGGGCTTTGATTCAAAGCATAATCACTCCAGCATCGAAATTGGTTCAAACCATAAGTCCAACTTGTTACAGTTGCTAATGTCTACCCAAAGTCTAATACAAAATATGGTAAACTGAGAAACCAAACATTCCAAATCTTCACAACAATGCTTTTGGTTGCATACCAGTAATCGTTGCAACCAAAGTATTGTCATATGCAACAGGTTTGTTATAATTTTTTAGCTAGATTGCAGTTTATGTAAATGATGAACATGGAGGAGGGTGTACATGTAGGGGACCACTCTTCTGTATCTAGGAAGTAGCAGGAGGGCTTAGTGTGTCAGTTTAGTACACACTATAAAATCAGGGGAAGAAACAAAAAAAGAGAATTACTCAGTCTTTTGAAACAATGCTTTAGTGATGGCTGGAAGGAGGATGAAACCCTGAAATTTTATGCTGATTTTCTAGAGAGAAAAGATGATGTAACAAACAATGTTACAAGTCGAGGATGAAAGTGATTGTTTGGAGGAGGACCTGGATATTAAATGCTGTGAAGAGGAGTAGGAGGCATAATATCCATTCAAATTTCAATATTTTAGCTAAAATATGATAACAATCTGTGAAAATACTTTTAATGGAGATATTTGTCAGGTCAGTGTCATCTGGTTTTCTAACACCTGCCTTTATTTTTAAAACTGGGTAATTTTTATTGCTTCATTTAGTGAATATCTAAATTACATTATTTATTAATATTAATTGCATTCCTTCTTACATAATGTGTGAATAAAAGTCAAAGCAAAACTATGCAGATTGTTTATGAACAGATTAATTTTGATCCTGTTATTATAATATAAGACTAGCTTGTATCCATAGTTACAGGTCAATAGCTTGTTTACTTTTTGAATGACAGGATTTTAAATAAGACAACTTTAGAGTTTTCACAAAAATGGAGGATTTGGAAAAATGAGTAGTGATTAAATACCTCCATTTGAAAGGCTTAACACCTCAAGAAATCAAGGAGGAAATGGACAGACATTGAAAGACTCTGCCCCATCATATTCAATGATTAAAAGGTGGGTTGTAGAGTTTATAATGGGACGTACGAGCATAGTGATGAGCCTCGCTCTGGACGCCCTGTGTAAGTCTCGACTCCAGAGATGATTGAAAAAATTCATCGTTTAGTACTGGAAGACCGCACATTAAAGTTGTTTGAGATAGCAGAGGCTGTAAACGTATCAAAAAAACGTGCAGGTAATATTTTAAGTAATGTTTTGGGCTTTCAAAAGGTCTGTGCAAGGTGAGTGCCGCGTTTGTTGACACCTGATCAAAAGTTGCATAGAAAAACTGTTTCTGTTAAGATTGTGGAGCTCTACCGTAAAAATGCCAATGAATTTTTGAGACGGCTTATTACCATGGATGAAACTTGGATACATCACTACACTCCAGAAAGTAAATCACAGTCAAAACAGTGGATTGTGCAGGTGAACCAACTCCAAAAAAGGCAAAGTCAATTTTGTCAGCTAACAAGGTTATGGCGAGTGTTTTCTGGGATGCACAGGCAATTATTTTTATTGATTACTTGGAAACGGGTACCCCACTGGTGACTACTACGCAAGCCTACTGCAACGTTTGAGTGATGAGGTGAAAAGACAAAGACCTCATCTGACAAAAAAAAAAAATCTTGTTTCATCACGACAATGCTCCGGCCCATCGTTCAGTCATTGCAATGGGGAAAATTTGCGAATTAAAGTTTGAATTGCTTGAACATCCACCCTATTCACCAGATCTAGCACCCAGAGACTACCACCTGTTCCCTAATCTCAAAAAAATTCTTGGAGGACGAAGATTTCACAGCAACAAGGAGGCCATTGATGTGGTAAACAGCTATTTTGAGGACCTTGATAAATCGCACTACAGAGATGGTTTAATTTACGTTAGAACACCAGTATGACAAATGTATTAACCTTTCTGGAGATTATATTGAGAAATAAAAAAAAAATTTTAAATGTTTTTATTGAGAGGCCCAGGACTTATCAGCCGATCCTCGTATGTATATATTTTTAAATTTTGGGGGGGAAAAAAGAGAGAGAGAGAGAGAGAGAGAGAGAGAGAGAGAGAGAGAGAGAGAGAGATGTATAGTTAAATAGTAGGTAACAATTTTGACTGTATTCTTTAAATAATATTTGAAAGTGTCTTCCTTAATTACAATTTTGATTGCTTAAATAATGTTTGTACATTTCTCAAAGAAATGGCATTTACCCATTAAAACAAGTGACTGATTTTGGTATTGTTTAAATAATTGGTTAGGAACATCTTTCTGAATTATTGATTTCATTGTATCAATTATTTGACTAAAAATTGAAATTAAAGAATGAATTCCCGCACTATTTCTGTATAAATTTGTTTGAAAATGCAAGTCGCCCCTTTGGTTGGTGGGAAATAAAGCAAGTCCACAGATTTTCAAAATTCAATAGGTAATTGTACCTTTAAACAAAACGTGAAATTTTTCCCACATCCTATTTTTCTATATTCAGAATTCTTAATCAATCCCCGTACTTAAATTATAAACTATTATAAAACTTTACTTGATATTAGATTTTGGCTTCTCCTGTAAAATTTGTATCTGTAGACTAATCTGTTTTAGAAAGTTATTCCTCATATATTTCACAAGCCAAGGCACATTCATAACTTCAATTATTTTTTAATTACTAGGGTTAGTTTTGAGAGCTTTTGCTTCATCATCAGCTAACCAGAATCCAGGATGTGAAAATCTACTTGTCATGGTCAATTATGTGAAAATTAGTATGTCTGGTGGTTCCTTAATAAACCTATCTAAATTGTGTCTTGGCAGGATTTCAAGTAAATTTCTTCATCACTGTATTTGGTAAAAAAATGCACACACACGCACCCACCCACGCACGCACGCACGCACGCACGCACGCACGCACGCACACACACACACCAATGGACATTAGCTGATGATGTACGCATAAGCCTAAAAAAAAGTATGTTCCTGGATATAAGTGTGGCGAGAGAAACCTTTGTGTGTTTAGTCAATGCCAGTCTCAATTAATTGTTTTAAATTGGCAGTGTTTACAAATAATGTAGTAGCTCTGCTAAGTTTTGTCATTGCTTTATGGTTCTCTGTGAATGGTCTCGTTATCTGAAATAAGCAGGCCGGCAGAATGTTGGATAATAGAGAGGTGTATAGAAAAACCCTATTAAACATCAAACTATGCTATAATTTCAAACTACATTACAATTTTACACATTACAAACCTAATAATCAATGTTTTACAACAAAACTGAAAAAATGAACTCACAGTTACAGATTTGCCTGAAGTTAAATACATATAGTTTAAAGGTTCAATCCTATGATGATTTAAAGACATTTTTTATTGCAGTCTATTTCCTGATGAGTGCAGTTACTTCACTGCAAGTATTGCCATCTTTACAGCATCATTATGTCAATTCCTGAAGCTTCTTCGTGTTGCTCAAGGTATTTTGTTGTTGTTTCTAGAGCGTTAACTCTGTCGTTATGTGAAATTCTGCGAGATTCAACACTTGGTGTTTGATCTTGAGCTTCAATTTTATTGTACTTGCAGTTGACAAGAGTGACAATTTCTCTACTGATCATCATGCTTCATCCAACTTTTGATTTCTTGCAAAGAAACCATGATACTTGCATTAACAGTAAAATGAATCGTTTCTTCAGCTTTATCTGTGCCTTTTTCATTTCTATACTTTTATCATTGCCTGGCTGCTTCTTCCATGATTTGGCAACTCTTGCAGCTGTTATGTCAGTGCAGAACCTTGCAACCAAATAAGCAACATTCTTAATGCATACAGAACGTCAGGTAAGTACAGATCAGATAAACGAGACACTACTGTACTGCATTTACCTAGCTTTGTTAACATGGCATTTTCACTGTAAATAAGGCTTAAGGCAGCTCTCACTTTTAGCATCTAACATAAATCTTATCTAATTTTAATCCGTACTTTAAAGAAGCACTATGCTAACGAGACATGTGCATGGCAGTGTTTCTAAATTAATTGAAGCAACAGTGCATTTAATTAAAAGTAAAAATGATTACTTTCATTAGAAGCACCTTTCTAAAGAATTATCATCTTCGGACATTTTGCTGGTCTCTCCCTGCAGCTCCCCACCTCCTGCACCCTCGCCACCTCCCCTATGAAGCGGATTGGTGCAAGGGTTACCTGTAAGACTCAGTACCTCACACATCTGTCTTCCATTCTTCCAATAACGATCACACTCTTTCTCCAGCTGTAGTGCATATTGGTCAAAGAGAGGCCCTCGAGCATGTACAGCAAACACTGACATGGCATGAGCTAACTGCAAAACAAATTTTTACAAAATAATACATGCTTAATTCTGAAGAAATCCTTCCATTCACATACAAGGAATAATTATCAACTGAGTTTCTGAATACCAAAACTATCAACAGAATTCACTGAAATACAAAACAGGTTGCTGTATCATTAAATGAACAATAGAGTGCTCAGAATATGACAAACATTTCCATCACTATAGAAGGAATACTCAACAACTGTCATTTTAATAGTTTTTATATTTATCTTCCATTGATAATCTTGGAATTGCAACTGCAATTTACAATAATACATGCAGCTAATTTTTCCACTTACACCAGTGAAATACTATTTAAAGCACAACCACTTAATTCTTTTATGCATGTGTTAATGATGGCTCGGTCTTATACAGCAAAATTTCCCTTAAAACATGAATACCCTGTAAGTGCAATATAATTCATTGAAGTGTGTGCTTCCGAGTAGTTCATGTCAAGAAGAGAATGTATTTTCAAGCTAACTTTTAGTTTTTGAGAACTATGCTCTACAATATGTTTAAAAACGCCTTGATTTCACTGCTTATTTGAAAACAGTATTTCTGAAAAATCTGACATGTTCATTCGCATTACTCTACACTCACTCTTATAAGTTTTCAAAGCTTATTCTTCTGTCTACTTCTTCTTAATAGAGATAAAATTTCATTACACATTTTGTTAAAAGATATAAAAAGGATACAGTACGCTAAAGTGATAGTAGATGTTTAAAAGGTGGGTCATTATGTGATGGCTTTGAACTTCCATGATCCTTGCAGGAACACGAGGAAAATTGAATGCTGACTTACCACTTGAAGTAAGTATAAGTATTTCAAAATATTTTCAAAGTACTTAGCAGGGGAAAAAAAAAAAAAAAAAAAAGATAAACATTTTTAAATTTTTAGTGTAATAAGATTTTGTCTATGTCTTACGGTTTACCAATTACACAAATTCATTCAAAATGAAGAACACTTCACAGGATATTTGCAGAAAATTAAAGACATATACATGTTTTGTTTATCATAAAAATATCTTAAATATAATCCATCATCTACTATCAAGGTTTAAATCATTTCTGATCTGTTCCAGCTCCTTATAGCTGCTTGCTCATCAGTCCGGTTTGCAATGTTTGGAGCTTATGAGTAAAATAAGTTTTACATGAGAGAGATACCAACACTCTGCAGAACCCTTAACCATCAGCAGGGGGTTTTTATTCAGGGGATCTTAAGCATATGGTACTCATATTTTAATCAGTCAATTGAGCAATTTCTGAGAACATAGAAAATAACAAAAAGCGTTTCATGTAAAGTGTAGTATGGGGTGAGTGATTTTCTTGAAAATCTTCCATGTAACAATTTGTGAGGCTGAACTTAAATACCACATTTGATATTTATCAAACTTCTTTTGGTCTTTGAGTCGGTCTGTTTCACAGATCTTTTTTCTATATACATTTTTTTTGGGGGGGGGGGGGGGGGGAATTCCGGAGAAATCCTGGTATAGAATTTTTTAGTGGAATGCAATACTTCCTCTACTTACTATACATAGATAAGCAGTAAAGAAAGTATAAGTATATGAAAATTCAAACCAGCAACAAAGAATATCTCAGATATGGTTGCAGCAGCTTTTTATATGATGATGATGATCATTAAATAAGGTTAGATATGTGCATTGCATCTGGCTGGTGCTGTCATTTTGAGCGATGAGATTCTTTTCTTACTTGCAGGGTGTGGTAGCAGGAGAACAATGAACTTTCCATTAAGTTTTGTAATTGAATAGTTTTTATTTGAACTCTTTGTAGAAATGTACTTTATACAAATATCAATGTTCACAATAATGCTACTGTGTTAGCTTATGCCACTATTTCTCCTTATTTGTTGCAAATTCTTTTCTATGTGTAATAACTCATCTTTCACCAATTCTATCTCGGAGAGTAGTGATAAACATTTTCTGGTAACTATGTAAAGTTTGTTATATTTGCATCTTCCCGTTGTTTACCATTTATTCTCCTGAAAGATGAATGAGGAAAATATACATGATTCTTTCCCTAATAGCTTAAAGGTTAGCGAATGCCATATTCACTAAATTGAAACAATGCATATTTAAAATTAAATTAAACTTTTCCATTTTATGTTTTTCTAACACAACAGCCAGTCATATAAATGTCACAATCAACAATAATACAATTAACATTAGTTACATGAATATATCAATTACATTATTGAAAAAATAAATAATTATAATTTAGAAATTAACAGATCCATATAATATGTATTCACTAATCCATATAATCTGCCTTAAATACCTCTTTATTAAATTTTTGCCTATTTTTTTTTGTTTTCATATCATTTCTTTTAAAAAATGTAATAAATATTTCCCTCAAAACATTAAATTAGTCTTTCTATTTACAATTCTATGTCCTGAAATTAAATTAAATTGAGTTTTATTTATGGACACTCTTTAACTGCTGTGGTTCTTAGTGTCCCATTCTATATTGGGCATCAAAGACCGGTAATTTTGCTCAGATCCTCTTTATCAGGCTTGAGGTTCTTTTAGGACATAATTTATGTGTTTTAGGTGTGATTCAAAACCACTGTTAGACAATAGAAAATCGTTAACATACTGAGTTACAAATTCTGTAATAGTTTCTTCAAAAATATGGTGTAATGTCCTCAAAAGCGTGCCATTGCTGATTGATAATCCAAAAGCACATTTTTTAAAACAATGTTTTCTCATGAATAAAACCTGTGTACTTTCTTATGTCTTCGCATAGTGGTATCTAGCAAAAAATGACATTGCATCCAAAATAGAAAAATATTTTCTATCATTAAGTTTACAAATTAATTGATCTAGCCCTCTAATGTAAAATGATATGGTAGTGTGTGCAAATTAATTTTCCTTGCATCTATCATCATCCTAAGTTTCCCTTCTTTTTTGTGTAACCAACAGACTGGACTCAATAAGACAGACATTTCTATAATTCCATCCCTAAGCATATCTTGTATTACCTTGTCTGCCTCTTTCCTAATTGCATTGGGTACAGCTTTAGATTCATGAGTAAATGGGGCTAGGTTTTCCACTTTAAAGGTGTGCACATATTTACTACATGTTCCAGATTTTTTCACTAAATACATTCATGTTTTCTATTACAATGTCTTTTAGTTGCTCTTTCTGATGACTATTTAGGTTACAAGCTCCTTCTACTTTAGCATTAATTAAGTTTATTGTATCTCCACCCTGCTGTGTTGTTACCATATCATAACCAAAGTTTTTATATCATCGTCATGGCAGCCTATGCAAAACAAATGACTGTAAACATCTACCTCTTCAATATTTTCATTTATTTTCTCATTGTTGCATTATGTGAACATTAATTATCACATTCTCATGCAAACATTTTCAATAAAGAATCTTTCATAACCATTTATCTCGTCAAAGCTACTATTTTCATCATCAATACCATTTTCTTCAATAAATCTCATTACTACCTACATTGAAGCATTAATTACAATCATTTCATTTGTCTCAAAATTTAACATGGTCTGCCAGTGATACAATACATGACTTTCTATGATTATGTGGTTAGATAACCTAAGTACAACCAATGCTATGAAGTCAACTTCCCAATTATCTACTAGTATTTTTAACATTACCTGGAACTTTAGTCATTCTTTCATCTTCCCTATGGCTGTGCTGCAATATACTCCGCAGACTGGTAGAAGTTCTGCCTTCACCTTCAATGTACCTCTTGGAACGAATACTCGCTGCATACAGAAGTGGTCACACCCGTGTCTACCATGGCATAGTATTTCTTGCTCTATATTCTTAAATTTATTAAGGGTGAATTTGCAATGTCTTTGACTTTATTTTCACTAAATTGTTCGTCATATTTGGTTATCATATTTAAGGGACTCCAATGTTCCTGATTATCTATAAGATCAACCTTCTGGGCATAACAGTTTTCTTAACAGTTTTCCAGCAGATTTTGTGGGTTGGTAGTACTGTAGTGTTTTGTGTGCTCTGATGTTTCCAAATCCATACTGTTAGCATTTCCCTTTGTCTCACTTTGACTCGTTTCTCTGTAACTGTCATTTACAAATCTAGGGTTCCATGGTTGTTGGAAATTCCTATTTACCGTCCAATAGTTCCCTGTGTTTGATTTTCTTTGCCTTCTCAAGTACTCTCTGCAAAAGTTTACGTGGTTAATTTGTTATGTCTGCCTCATCCATTTGAGTACACTCATATTTTGTATTAATACCGCTTGTATTTTGCATTGTTATTGTACAGAGCTGTCCTTGGAATTAGGTGATAATATCTCTGCCTTATGTTTTGTGTGTTGCTGATGTGATTTTCTTGATATGAAACTTATGTCTCTTCCCTCGAGTGATTTTGTCAAGTATTTAAACATAGACACGGTACATACAATCCTTAGACATAAAATCATTTTGTTTGCTTACTTCTACATTACATGCAATCACAACTTGATTCAACCTGTTTATGCTTTCTTTTTCCAAGTTTTCATGCATTGCCTTTAACTCATCACTTATTCCACCTCTGATTTTATTGTGATTTTCATTTAGTTTCTCAATTATTTCATGTTAAAAAATTAAGGTTTATTTCTTTAACTGCTGGGGTCCTTAGCGTTCCATTCTATACTGAGTGTGAAAGACTGGAAATTTTGCTCAGAAGCCTCTTTATCACACTTGAGGTTCTTTTACATGCCGTAAATCTGACACAGGACTACCGGCTTTACTTCCCTTCCAAAGAAAGCCATACTGAGGATTTTTATGCCCAAAGAAGTCCATTGCCCTCTGCCAGTTTGAACCTGCAACCTTGGGAACTAGAGGCCAGCATGGTACCACTACATCACAGAGGACGACATTATTTGGTGTTGTGTTTGCATTTCAGTCACTAGTACATTTATCTCTGATGACATAACCTGTTTTATTTGCTCATTATCACATTTTAAGCTATTTAAATTTTCATTCACATTTGTACCTATGGTTGAAAATTCTTCAATAATCTGATCTATATCTCTGCTTAATGTATCTTTAATTTCTTCTACTTTCTTTTTTCCTTTAATTCAAAATCACTTTGCTGTACTTTCATTTCATTCCTCAAACTGTCCCTACTTTCTGCTAATTTGTTTTCTAGGCTATTCCTACTTTCAAACATCTTGTTTTCTAAGCTTTCTAGGCTTTTCCTATTTTCTAACACCTTGTTTTTTTATACCCTTCTTATTTTCTAACATCTTTTGTTCTAAGGTATTCCTACTTTTTAACATATTTCTTTAATTTCTGTCACTTTCTAACATCATTTGCTTTAACATTTCTAACACAGATAGTTCCTCCCTTGTCATATCACCTACTTGCACAGTTTCCTTTACTGCATTTTCTCTTTGTTTATCAACTTTACCTTTTACTACTTTAGATAACTCTGCTCTTTCTGTACTTTAGCTCATTTTTCTTGCCTTTAACTGTTTATTATTTCATAAAAACATTCTTTGCAACTACTGAAACCATCTTACTTTTTCGTAGCTTCTCTTTTTACACTTATTTCTGTTGACTTTCCTACTTCTTTCTTCTTTACTGGTTTGTTTGAATGCCAAGATGCCTCCTGAACCTGCCTTGACTCCATCCACCATTATTCGGATGCTGAGTTGTCATCTGCTTCATTATTCTCTTCTGGTGATGTTAGAGGTCTTCTGCTTCTTTCTTCTTTTCTTCACTTCTTTCTTCTTCTCTTGAATTTTTAGCTTTCTGTTTTGCTTACCTTATTTCTTAGGTGATTTCCTTCTTTATTCATGCTTCCATCTTCTTTCCCCGTTTTCCTTTGCTTTCCTTATTCAGGCCCCACATGTATGGGTGCCATATGCAAAGGTTTTTTTTACAAGTTCATTATATAAAATTAGATATGTATGTGTGGCGCTGCATTTTGAGCAACGAGATTCTTTTCTTATCTGCAGGGTGTGGTAGCAAGAGAGCAATGAACTTTCCATGAAGTTTTGTAATTGAATGATTTTTATTTAAACTCTTCACAGAAATGTACTTTATATCTCAATGTTCACAATAATAGTTATTATGCCATTGTGTTAGCTTACAATTTTACACCACTATTTCTTCTAATTTATCGCGAATTCTTTTATAATGCATCTTTTACCTATGCTACCTTGCAGAATAGTGATGAAAATTTTCTGGTATCTATGTATAGTTTGTTATGTTTCCATTGTTTACTGTTTATTCTCCTCGGAGATGACTGAATAAAACATACGCAATTCTTTCACTAATAGCTTAAATATCAGCAATTGCCACGCTCACTACATTCAAACATATTTAAAAATTAAATTAAACTTTTCCACTTGACTTTGCTAACACAAGAGCAGTCATCATATAAATGCCACAATTAGCAATAATAATGCAATTAACATTATTTATATTACCTTATAGAATATATACATTAATTATAATTTAGAAAATTAACGCATCCATACAGTCTGTATTCACACATTCATATAATCTGCCACAAAAAAGCTTTATTTAACACATAATGTATACTTTAATGAGATGTACATTTTTTTATGCAGTAAGATTTTGTCTCACTTACAGTTAGTAATTATACAAAAGTGATTTAGAATTACTTTTAAATAATTGGACTTCACAAAAATTCAATATAAACGTTTCATTTGTGATGCAAATATCTTTAAAATATGGTATTTTAATCAAAATCGTTACAGCCATTTTTCAGAAAATGAAAATGAAACATTTTTCATATAAAGGGTAGTTGGGGTGGAGAGATTTTGCAGAAAATGTATGTGTTAAACTTAAACAACAAGTTTGATATTGTAGCAAATGAGAACATCAGCTGTTCCTTGTCACTTAATTGTTAAGAGTAGCACAACCTTTACACTAGAAACACTTTTGACACACACTCAGAACAGAACACAACTGATCTAACTGAACTGCACTCGGCACTGTCCACTTACCACCCAAATTCTTTGACTTCTTGTAGGCATTTAACTTTGTAACTTCTTCACTAACTAACTGAATTCCTAGCAAGAGCAGCCCTTATATAGGCCTAGCATACAAAGCAGAATGCTCTGCAAAGGGAGCTACTAGAATATTTAAAAAGAAAGGTTCTGGAACAGAGAAGTGGCATAGAATTAGGATATTGTTCTGTACTAACTATTGTTCCAATGGATGGTTGAAGGCCCTGCCCAAGTGCCAGGTCAGGAGGTGCTTACCAATGACCCACAGGTAGTGTTGCACGCATGGTCACACTACTCCTTCCTCAGGGCTGGCTATCCCAACTAGCACTGTCATAGCTGGTTAGACAGCCTAGATGTACTACCAGCATTTTCTTTCAAAGCAGCCTCTGCATGCGGTAGACTTCATTGATCCTCTTCACCATGCGATACGGTACTTGTCATGGTTATTGGTCTGGCTGGAGCGATACAAGCATACCAAATCACCCTAATGCGGAGCTTGGCTTGATGGTCATTATGGGTCCTCATCCAGTCACTTGCTACTAGGATGTGTTGACGGGTCATATTGTGAAGATAGTATACAAAGTTCCTTGGCAACTGGCCTCTCAAACATATCATCACAGCTAGCTCATGTCTCCCGGACAAAACCTCATCCTCTATCAGAATTGAAATTGAGTTTTATTTATGGACACTCTTTAACTACTATGGTCCTTAGCGTCCAATTTTATATTGGGCATGAAACAAATTTTGCTCAGACCTCTTTAACAGGCTTGAGGTTCTTTTACGTGCTGTAAATCTATGACACGGGACCACCGTTTTACTTCTCTTCTGAAAGAAGCCATGCTAAGGAGTTTTATGCCCAAAAAAATCCATTTCCCTCTGCCGGGTTTGAACCCGCAACCTCGGGAAGAACTAGAGGCAGGTACGGTACTTCTAGACCATGGAGGACCACATTCTGCATCAGGATCATCCTAAACTTAAATGGAATTTTACTTATGGAATGCTTTTTAACTATTATGGTCCTTAGCATCTATTTTATATTGGGTGTGAAACACCAGAAATTTTGCTCAGACCTCTTTATCAGGCTTGAAGTTCTTTTACGAGCTGTAAATCTATGCGGGATCGCCAGCTTTATTTCCCTTCCAAAGGAAGCCACACTAAGGATTTTTATGCCCAAACAAATCCATCACCCTCTGCCGGGTTTGAACCCCCGACCTCGGGAACCAGAGGCTACACCATGGAGGACGACCAGGATTACCCTGCAGGTCCTGAGATGTCCTTTGGCACTCCGGTGCATCACCTCAACCAGCTCAGTCGCAAAACCCTATTGTCAACGTCGACTGTTGCACGTGGCTTCTGAGGCATCCAGTCACAGTATCACATCCTCAGCTACTCTTGCAACGAACACCCATAGACTAACATGCTCTGCCCCAGGGTCAACTCCAGCAAAACCTCCTTCTCCATAGGTATGGTGTCGTCTGATGCCATCACTATCTGGTAGAGCTGATCTGGTTTCCTTGACGACAAGCTCTCTGCCACGCCAGGTCTGATTATGGTCACGGCTGCACCTGTGTTCAATAGTATCTGCAGTTTTCCTCATATCCTGCCGTTTGCAACAAGACTGTCATCCATTCTTCTGTCCAAGGCATACAATGTCTCTTGAGAAGGTGATGACGGCCCTAGCATGCCCCTCGCTGGTCCTTATTCTTTTCTTGCTTACCCAACAGCTTGGTTGTGGACAGCCCTTCACTAGGTGTCCTGGCTGATCACACTCCTAATACACACCTCTTGACGCTTGCTGTCTTGTCTATGGACAGTCCTTCAATAGATGTCCTGCCTAGCCACACCCCCAACGCACACCAGTTGATGATCTTCGTTAACATCCCTGGATTGATTCTCTGTTCCCAGTTGTAACCATACTCCTGGGAGTATGTTAACTTGATCAATAGCTGCTCCCTCCTCAGACCTGCGCTATCCTATCCACCTGGAGGCACCGCCTACTCTTCGGCTTGGTGTGGACAGCCCTTCATTAGTGTCCTGACTGGCCACACCTGCAACACACACCACCTGAAGACCTTCGTCGACGTCCCTGGGTTGATCCTCTTTTCCCATTGTGTCGAATGCTCCTGGTCTCCAAAGTGGGAGACAGCTGTTACCTTGGCCACTTCCATCCTCAATGCAGCCATTAGTGCCTGGTGATTGATCTTGTAGTCAGTGAGCATCAAATGCTCTAGTACCTCAGCATCACACAACCCGTCGACAAAGGAGGAGGCAGATTCCAGCGTCACGTTACTGGACGGAGGTTCACCAGAGATTTGTTCACCAGCTGTTCAATTGCCAGGGTGAACTCCTGCAGTGTACCCCCTGTCTGTTGCAGCCTTGACTTGAACTGATTACGATAGGCTGCAGCCAAGTAACGGTTCACAAACTGGTGTTCGAGGGCCTCCCAGATGTCTCTGGACACCGCTGTAGAATTGCATTCAAAAATTCTGCTGCCCATCCCTGCAGAATGGCTATCAGCTGTATGGCTCCCTCCTCTGCCGACCATCGGTTGGGCAGTGATGGCAGAGGAATTGTCACGCAAGGCTTCAAAGTTGACGTTCCCTAGTATTTTAGTAGTAGATGTTGTGATGCAACCTGGTGCCTTGGCCTTCAAGTCCTTATGCTTCCTGTCAAGCATTTCTTTCACCATGGCATTCAGTTCCTTGGCGCTGCCATTTGTTCTTCCCTCCAGTACTCTAAGCCATTCCCCTAGGGCATTAAGTCATTGTCCATGGTCTTTCACTTTTCTGGCAAGCACTTCCAAATTTTTCTTCATGCTGATTCGAGATTTTGGTTGATAGCTCCGTCTTCATCCTGGACACTTCTATCTACATCTTCTCCATTACACATTCTAACTTCACTTCCATTTTCTTCATTGCGGAGTTCACTATCGTTATTTCACTTCCCATGTTGTCCATTCCAGATTCCATTTTCTCCTCCATCATCTCCAGTCTGGATTCCATTTTTGCCTCCATCTTCTCCATTCCGGATTTTGTGGTCTGTGCATCACTTAATAATTGAAGTAGTTGCTCCATTGCAGCATTTATATCCTACCCTGGCACCAATATAAGAAATGAGTAAACAGTTGTTGCTAAATACACTTTGTCACTTAGGTGCACAGCATGTCACAACTTCAGACACCTTTGATATACTCTCAGAACACAATACAACTGGAATGTCACATTGAATCACAACTAACAACTGAACTGCAGAGTCACAATTCACAACTGAAATGCACTCGACCTGTCCACTTTACTGTCAAAGCTCTTTTGACTTCTTGATGGCACTTAACTTTGTAATATCCTCACAAACTGAACTCCCAGGCAAGTCCAGTAGCCCTTTATGTAGACCTCAGACACAAAGCAGAATACTGTGGAAAGGAAGCTACTAGAACATACCAAAAGGAAGGTTCTGGAATAGGGAAGTTGCACATAATGGGCTATTGTTCCAACCTGCCCAGGTGTGGGATTGGGAGATGCTTACTGGTGGCCTGCTGCAAGTAGCTTTGCACATGCAGTCACATTATTTACCCAACCTTTTTGTTTTCGAGTTATACGGCTCTCTCTTTCTCTCTCTCACATGCACACAAACCTTTTTCTAAAAATGCTTTAATGTGAAATCTCCAAATTAAATGTTTGGGTAGAATGCAAGACTTTGCTTACTATAGGTTAGTAGTAGAAAAAGTAAAAGCAGAAAAATTCTTATACCAATCATAGGCATACTGAAAGTTAAAAAAAATCTTCAAGCTGTTCAAGATCTCATTAGAACTTTGTAACAGATTTAATGAAAAAAAAAAGTTAGGTAGATAAAGAACTATTACATAGAAAAGTTAAGATATACAAAAGATCAAATAAAAAACTTTTAACACAGTTTATACAGAGAAAAACAACAATAGTAACAACAATAACAAATAATAATAATAATAATAATAATAATAATAATAATAATAATAATAATAATAATAATAATAATAAAGGCATCAGAAGCAAAGAGCTTTTATGGAATATTAAATACAAATACAAAACTAAGCAATAGCCATGCTTTTTGGAACATAAAACGTGAAGTATGCCACAACATAGTGAAACATATCAATAACACTATACATTTTACAGCGTGGGAGAAGATGTTTATTCAAACGGGATCTCATGACTAATATTCAGCCAAGTGTATAGAATGAAGCAACTTCATAGTAGAATCTACAGTATAGAGAGAGCTTAAGTCAAATCAAAGTGAATGAAGAATGCTAAAACTAGATCATTATAACTATCCCAATAGGAGTGATATTTTGGAAAAATTGTATATGTACCTATGGATAGTTATAAATATGGTGCCACCTGTTTTGCAGTTCACTACCACCATATGTGACAGTCTAGTGTGAGAGAATTAATGTTGTTTTTACTTCATGCATTGCCATCTTGTGACGTCATTCATTTGTTTGGTTTGTAGCTCCATCTGGCGTAGCAATTTGCATCAGTTTTGAAATAATTCACTTTAAATGTCCTCCAGCTAGCTGTTTGGGTCGAACATGTATCTCTATTCAGGTTGTGAATCGGAAAGGAATCTTTTATCCAGAAATTATACTGATGAAGAAAACTTGTTTTATAATTTTTATTGCCGAACACGTTCACTAACACTTTTACATATTGATATAGATACTCGCCAAACTGAAACTGTTTGTAATAACTTCTTACTTATCACTTTTAACTATGTATTTCAACTTTGTGTAGAATTAACTTTATAATAATTCTCGTAATTCTACTGCGCGTAACTTGACGAAAATGAAGGACTGACTGACGACGTGTAGTGTACACGAAATTTTGATGAACTGAGGGGCAAGCTACCTCGAACCTACCCTATTTATACGCCTGCCTCAAGATACGCCTAAAGATTATAAATGAACTGCTATTGGCTAATAAAACGCGCCAACATTAGCGTCTATTTTAATATCCAATGAAAACCACGAATACATATTGCTTTTAGGGAAACATTCTAGAAGGTTCTACCGAAAACGCGCGAACATTACGTAACTTCCTTGTTCCCAATAACGATAAACAGCTCACCCCCTCGCTGCATTATTGCGTTATTATTGACAGTTTCAGTAAAGGCGTATAAACTTATTTCCCAATAATAATTACAATTAATAAACATCTGAAACCAATGTCACATAAAAATGCATATTCATATTACAATCATTATTTACATTTAAGTAATTTGTGATACAAATTACTGCATCATATGCCCCACTAGAAACATAATTATAAATATTTATAACTTGTTTGTAAATTTTATAATTGTGTTTTTAGTTTCCTAAATCTTGGAACACACGCTATCACTTTCACTTAACACTTCACACGTATTTAACACACGACATGTTTTTTTTTTTATTTCTTTTTTTTTTTTTTTATCTCGCCACTACTTACTGGCTCTGGTTTAATTAATTTAGATATTAATCTGATATCACAAATTTTTGTATAGCAAATACTTTACCCTAAATTATTTAATCACTGTTACCAAATTGTTTACTTTCTTAAGTTGTTGACAAAAATTTATACATTTAAGAGTTTTTGTAATTATTAAACATTTACCAAAAAAATTCACCCTCTATACAAATATTTACATCTCTTAAATCTAGGCACTGTTTCACATGTTCTATTTACTACATAAATATTTTTTTTTTTTTTATTTTATTTACTAATTTTTGTTATTTTGTACTTTACTTTAATATAACATCATGCTTTATTTCACATGTTCAGTTACTAATAAAACGTTATTTTCCTCTTAAACATTTAGTCATGTCCAAAATTTATTTCTCCTTTCCTATGACGTACATATTTATTTAACCCTCTTACGTTCCAATACATTGCTCTGCATTTTGTCTTTAACTATCCAGCATTTACTATTTATCATCTTTGTCTTTTGTTTCACCATGATCTTCATGGTTGTATGGTTTCAGCATCTCAATATGGAACTTTCCTATGCTTTTTCGAGTTGTTGGATTACATAACTCATATGTATTAGTTCCATATACTTCAACAACTTCATATGGTCCATGGTATTTGAGAAACATTCGCCAATAAAGTTTATTTGCTTTATCCGACAATTTCTTGGTTTTGACCAAAACTAAATCTCCTATTTTGATCCTCCATTCCTTTCTCTTCTTTTCTTCATGTTTAATTTTTCTTTTTATGGCCTTTTTCTTCATCCTCTCGAATGCTTTTCGGAACATCTCTTCTTCTGTTGGTGGTATCGAATGCGCATCTGGAATGGCTTCTGGAATTTTTTTACACATTGTATTGATCTTCTTTCCTAACTTAAGTTCACATGGTTTGTATCCTGTCACATTGTTTACGGTTTCATTTAGTAGATTCTGAACGAAGTTCACGTATCCATACCATTGGGTGTGTTTTCGATGACATAACACCCTTAAATAATTTGAAATTTCCTTGATTTCCCTCTCCACTGGGTTGGAGTTTGGTCTGTATCTTGACGAAAAATATTGTTTAATGCCATTTTCTTTCAGTCCATCCATAAATTTTTTTCCTGTGAAGTACGAAGCATTATCGCTCAATACAGATTGAATAGGTCCTTCTTCTATCACATATGACTTGAGTAGTCTATTCAAACATGCTAAACCTGTAGCTTTTCTCAAAGGGTAAATTCTTACATATTTGCTGAATATATCATAACAGACAAATATATATTTATTTCCAAATTGACTTGGAGGCATCGGACCATGAATATCAATACTAATTACACATCTCGGCTTATCCCTTATAACCGAATTAGTTTCAAATGCATATGCTGCATTTATTTGCTTTGCCTTCTGACACAGGTTGCAGCACGATATAAATTTCCGAACTTTCTGACGCAATTTGGATATGTATAAATTCTCTAAAATCATAGAAGTTGTTCGGTCCGTCCCTGAGTGTGCTAACCCCTCATGAAAATTCTTAATTAGTTCCTTTTCCATGCTTTTCGGAACCATTACCTTCCAACTAGGCATTTCTTTTCCATGCTTCTTGTATAATGTCCCATCTCGAATTGCTATAATTTCTTTCTTTGCCTCTTCAATTAGTGGTGCCTTTTCTTTAAGTTCAAATAATTTTGCGTCCTCATTTTGAATTTCCCCCATATTTTTCAATTTTCTAATCATTTCTTTGCTTAAAGGAATTTCAATTGTCAATATTTTGACTTCATTTCTAGGCCTTTCAATATTTTCGGGAATTTGTGGATTGTAGTTCAATCTTGATAGCAAATCACTGAAGGTATTATTTTTGCCAGGAATGTGTATAATCTCAATATCGAATGCAGATATTGCATGAATGTATCTAGCAAGTTTTCCACTACATAATCTACACCGTTGTATGAAAGTTAAGCTGATGTGGTCTGAATATACTTTCACCTTTTGCTGATAAATATAGGTTTTAAAACGAATTAATGAGAAATACAGTGCTCCAATTTCTAGCCGAGTCCCTGAAGAATTCCGCTCAATATTTGTAAGTCCTCTAGAAGCTGTACTAATGACGTGAAAGTCGTTGATGTCTCGCTGTCCTAAAATTCCGGCGTATCCTTGCATTGATGCGTCGACATAAAACTCATATTCCAAATCTTCTCTGGGCCTCTCGAGTAATATGGACTTAGCAAAGAGTTCCTTTACTCTCTCAAAACATTTTTGATGATCCTCTGTCCATTTCCACTTATTGTTCTTTCGGAGTAGCTGCCGCAGTGGTTCTATTTCAGCCGAATATCTTGGTACGAACTTACTCTGAAAGTTCAATACCCCTAAGAGACGTCTAATTTGTTTTACGTTCCTGGGTGACGGAATTCTCATTATTGCTTCTATTCTTTTCTGATCAGGTCTTATACCTCGTTCATCCACTACATAACCCAGAAAATTTATTTCCTTGACACAAAATTTTGATTTTAGTATGTTCACAGTCATACCATGTTGTTGTAGTTTATTTAACACATAATGGACATTATTCATGTGTTCTTCAAATGTTTGACTAATGATTAGGAAATCGTCAATATACTTTATTAAAAAGTCATCTGCAGAATTTCCAAAGATACTGTGAATGGCTCTCAAAAATCCACTTCCTGAGTTTTTTAAACCAAAAGGATTTACACAAAAACGATACTGGATCCCAGAGTACTGAAATGAAGTGTAATCACGCACTTGTGGATCTAATTCCACTTGCCAATATGATGCAGTGAGGTCAATGGATGTCAGAAATCTTCCTCTTGAAAGTTTTGTAATTAGTTGTTCAATTCCCTCACTCTGAAAATGATCTGGTTTCATATACTTGTTGACATATCTACCGTCTAAAGTTAATCTCAAACTACCATCTCGTTTAATACTCCAGCAGATTGAGTTTATATACTGAGAATTACTTTGCTCAATAATCCCATTTTCTAACATGCTATTTATTAATTGTCTAGCTTTGTCTCGAAGACTTATAGGTAAATTGTCATAC
This sequence comes from Deroplatys truncata, assembly GCA_030765065.1. NCBI lineage: Eukaryota > Metazoa > Arthropoda > Insecta > Mantodea > Mantidae > Deroplatys > Deroplatys truncata. Next base: position 3,921,359 of record CM060980.1, on the reverse strand, counting down.
TTGTGCCTATATGGTGGTACGTCTTCTACTTGAAATGTATGCTGATATACATTACATCTGCCTGGGATATTACTAAATACTGAACTATTGCTCATCAAAACATCATGAAGAATTTGTTTTTGCATTGTCGTAATATTATAAGCTTCTTCACACTTGTGTATTATTTCCTCATTTCTCTTCTCTTTCCAGCTGTTATCTGTCTCGCTCACATGGTCGTCTTTTGTTTGGATTGTAAATTCCTCTACTTTCTCTGGCATTTCTGCTAGCTGTTGAAAATATGGCGTGGTATTCCCTTCATATTCTGTGACTACCTGCTTTATCTGACTATTTCTATCAGTTTCTGTTATTTGCACAAAAAACTCTTGGTCACAAAGATTCTTCTCATCCTTTGTCATCTCGATTACAGAAACTTTCTCTTTTATAAATGGTACCCTTATTTCTCTATCGTCTTTTGTCATTCTTAACTCTTCATGTTTAAAATCTATACATGCTTCATATTCATGTAGGAAGTCACATCCTATAATTATGTCACAAATCAGATGGTTTACAATTAGAAACATAACCTCAAAATTCTCTCCGCCGATAAGTATGCTAAGTAGAGCTTGTGTTTTTATGACCTGTGTCGTTCTTCCGATTGCAACACGACAAACTAAATTACTAGTGGGAAGAGCCATAATTTTATTACCTTCATTAATCAAATTTATGTAAAATTTTTGTGAGCAAATTGAAGCTGATGAACCAGAATCTATAGTTGCAATGATCTCTTTCTTCGCAATTTCCATCCTAACATGAGGTGATTCAAAATTTTCTCCCTTATCTTTTGTTGCTGTAATCTTATTACAGGGTGTATGTGTAGGCGTATGATTTGTATTGGTAATGGATACTGAATTATTAAAGACGTCCTGAGAACCTACTACACAGGAGTCTGTTAACAGTTTTCCTGGTTATTTCCCTGTTCACGTACGGGACTGCCATTCCTAACAGGCGCTAAATCTATCTCATTGTCGCTACCATTGTTTTGAGTTCCCCTTCCTCGAGTTCGAAATCCTCGATTTCTGACATTATGTCCCCTTGGCACGTAATTTTCTTGCCGTTCCTCAGATCTTTCCCGGTTATTATTTTCCCTCCAGTGAGTGAAATTTCCCCTTTGTCTAGTGTATCTCCTTCCATAATTTTGCCCTCTTTCAGGCAATCTTTCTGTCCTGACATAATTTATTTGTTCCTGTCGACCTGGTCTCCTATCTATCCTTGATCTTTCAAATTGTGGAATGTATGATTGATACCGTTGTCTGGTATTAATTTCATGATGTCTGTCTTGTCCTCTAATTTGCTGATAACTACCTTGGTAATTTCTTCTATCTCGTACATCTAAAAATCTATGCTCCCACTCCCGAGACATATCTTCTTCCTGTTGTTCCAAAGCTGTTATTAATTCTGTCATCTCATAGATGTTCCGTGGTTTTGCAATTAATAAGTAATTTCGTATCCTTATAGGATAATGCCTTGCGAGTAAACTCACAAAATCTTCCTCATTGATTGGAGGTGACAAGTTTCTAACCTGACTTGCATGTTTTAGTAAGTAATCAGTCATTGATATTCCCTCTCGTGGATTAAATTGACCATGACTAAGCATTGCTCGAATTCTTTGCTGTACCGTAACATTCCAAAATCTGTTCATGAATAATCTCTTAAAGGATTCATATGAAATTTCACCCCCTGATACCATTTGTAACCAATCTAAGGTTTTCTGGTCCAAACATCTTTTGACAACTATCATTTTCAATGCTTCAGGTATCTTTTTAATTTGAAAATACTCTGATAATTCTGCAATGAACTGTACTGGACTGGAGTTTTCATTAAATTTTGGAAGTGGAAAATCACTTAAGATATGATTGTAATTTTGCAAATTCCCTACTCCCATATTTAAATTCTCTAGTGTTACTTGTGCATTCTGAGTTTCAGCATTAGCTATGGATGAAGCTGCCGCATCACTCACATTATTTGTCATACCTGAGGAACTACCTCTATCATTATGTTGTACATCTGATACATTCACATCACATATATTTGCCCTTGAATTCAATTCTAACCTATTTACAGTACCTTGCAGATTTTCTATCGTCTGTTCCAATTTTTTATTATTCTCATTTTGAACAGTTTGGTGTTTGTTAATTTCAGAAGTTAGCTTTTGATTCAAATCTATAGACAAAACTTTTAACTTCTTCAGACAATTTATTTCTCTGTGTTTCTGACTCCTTCTGAATTTCAGATATTTCCCCTCTGAAATTAACTTGCACCTGTATTAATTCTGCATTTGTAGCCTCCATCATCTCTTTTAACTCACTTGAAATGCTACTCATTCGGCTACCTAGCTCTGTACATTTTACATTAACATGCTCTATTTTATTCTTAACCTCACTTTTTTGGTTAGATATTTCCCTGCTCATGTCTAACATTTTCTTTGAAACTTCACCTATTTCATTTGCTATCATTTCTTGATTTTCATTTTTCATTCTAATCATGCTACTATCTAGTTCCATGAATTTCTTTTCAATTTCTTCCCTATTTTGATCTAATTTATGCTCTAATTTCTCATTACTCTTACCAATTTCTTCCCTTAATTGATCTGTAATACTCTTATCAATATCTTCCCTCAATTTTTCATTATTCTGGGTTAGTTTTTGTTCTAAACTCCTATCAATATCTTCCCTCAATTTCTCATTATTCTGAGTTAGTTTTTGTTCTAAACTCCTATCAATATCTTTCCTCAATTTCTCATTATTCTGAGTTAGTTTTTGTTCTAAACTCCTATCAATATCTTCCCTGTTTTGATCTATTTTCTTATAAGATCTTCCCTTAATTTTTCCATATTCTCATTCATATTTCTCAGCATTTCCATCATCATACTAACATCAAAATTAACATTTCCTGCTATTCTATTCTCACTTTCTGCACTAACATTTTCATCCTCAAATCCTAAAAAATCTGGGCTATTTTCTGCAACCTGTATTGAATTACAGCTAACTGTTACATTACCTTCCTCCATAATTATTTCTTCTGTATTATTGGTAGCCATTGTTTTTTTTATCCTACCACTCCTAAGTAACATTTAAATTTGTTTACCCTTTTTTTTTTTTTAGAATTAAAATCACACTTTTCTAACCTTTCTGATGCAATCTGCTGATGTTGCTTAGATGTCTAGCTGTCTGCCCCTTTCTCCTAGGTTTGTATGTCGCTCTGCGTTGTGTTGTGATGAATCTACGTCGTCTTGTTGTTTTGTAGTTAAATTACCCTGTTGCCTTGTAATCTCGGAATTACGATGTCCAATTATCCATGTAGTCTGTCCTCCCTGTTGTTTCTGGAATCTGCGTCTTGTAGATCATTTCACTGCTGCATTCGCCCCTTCCTGGTTATGTTGATCCTTTCCTGGTCATCGTGTTCCTTTCCTGGTCACTATGCTTCTTTCCTGGTCATCGTGTTCCTTTCCTGGTTATCGTGCTCCTTTCCTGGTTATCGTGCCCCACGTTCTGGGTGCCAATTTGTGAGAGAATTAATGTTGTTTTTACTTCATGCGTTGCCATCTTGTGACGTCATTCATTTGTTTGGTTTGTAGCTCCATCTGGCATAGCAATTTGCATCAGTTTTGAAATAATTCACTTTAAATGTCCTCCAGCTAGCTGTTTGGGTCGAACATGTATCTCTATTCAGGTTGTGAATCGGAAAGGAATCTTTTATCCAGAAATTATACTGATGAAGAAAACTTGTTTTATAATTTTTATTGCCGAACACGTTCACTAACACTTTTACATATTGATATAGATACTCACCAAACTGAAACTGTTTGTAATAACTTCTTACTTATCACTTTTAACTATGTATTTCAACTTTGTGTAGAATTAACTTTATAATAATTCTCGTAATTCTACTGCGCGTAACTTGACGAAATGAAGGACTGACTGACGACGTGTAGTGTACACGAAATTTTGATGAACTGAGGGGCAAGCTACCTCGAACCTACCCTATTTATACGCCTGCCTCAAGATACGCCTAAAGATTATAAATGAACTGCTATTGGCTAATAAAACGCGCCAACATTAGCGTCTATTTTAATATCCAATGAAAACCACGAATACATATTGCTTTTAGGGAAACATTCTAGAAGGTTCTACCAAAAACGCGCGAACATTACGTAACTTCCTTGTTCCCAATAACGATAAACAGCTCACCCCCTCGCTGCATTATTGCGTTATTATTGACAGTTTCAGTAAAGCCGTATAAACTTATTTCCCAATAATAATTACAATTAATAAACATCTGAAATCAATGTCACATAAAAATGCATATTCATATTACAATCATTATTTACATTTAAGTAATTTGTGATACAAATTACTGCATCACTAGTCACATTAAGAATAGTTGTAGGCAATTCTTGTTCTGTCAAATTTTTAAGCATTTTAGCATGTCCAATGGAGTTGAAAAAAAAACTGAAGAGAAACATTTATTTCTTCTTTTTAGGAGATTAATTTGGGAAGAATTTGAGGTGTTAATACACCGCTTACATGTAACATGCTTCAGAGATCATTTGTCTCCATTTTCAACCTATGTTCAACAACTGATTTGTTGACTAATTTTGAAGATTTAGAAGCTAGTAACAGTGATGTGTCATAATTTAAAATAGAGAGTTGAGGGTTGTTACACTACATCACTATAATATTCTTACTTGAACGCGTTTCGGGAGACGGCTTGTTCCCATCGTCAGCATTTTCTCTCAACTCTTAAATCAGTTGAGAGAAAATGCTGACGATGGGAACAAGCCGTCTCCCGAAACGCGTTCAAGTAAGAATATTATAGTGATGTAGTGTAACAACCCTCAACTCTCTATTTTAAACTGATTTGTTGTTAATGTTTATGTAGGCTAGTTTTAACATGTGGGGTTCCAAGAAGTTGCTGAAAAAATGTTTAGGAGGAGTTTCAAAATTGAAAAATCAGTCTTTGTTTTTCCAAATGTAACTCTCAAGTAGGGAGTTTTTTTTTTTTTTTTTTTTTTAACTTCTTTCGTTTGTATATTCCCCATGTAACTTCTGTGGTCATGTCAGTAACTTTGACTTCAGAAACAGCTGATGGTGTTGGTGTTTTCACTTGTTGAACTGTAGGTTTTTCTAAACATTGTGTTGTAATACTTTTTATCATGAAACACACTCATACTTTTACACTTTCAGAGGATAGGGAATGATTCCATTTAAAGAAATATTCCCCACTGCAGGCAGAAATTGAACCCAGAAACTCTGGGTTGAGAAGGCAGAATGTTGATCACTCATCCACATGCGCAGTCCAGTCAGTTGTTGCTGCTTTTTTAATTATTTTAAAAGCATATAAGCGGGATGTACATAATTATTTTTCAGTACAGAAACAAGCAGCCACTGCTGATATTTTCAATTCTTTATATTTTAATTGCCTGAAGTGTTCTTTAGCTCTAATTTCCATATTCTTCTTTGTTTTCCCCATGTAGAACTGTTCACAGATGTTGCATTCAATTTTAAATACATCAGACTTTTTGTTTGGCAGAATGGTATCTTTTGTTACAGGTGTTGCACTAAGTTTTATTTTAGTTGTTAAATTCAAAAGGTTTCTCAGGAAAAATGTAATGGTCAAGTTGAAGCAGACAAAGGAACTTGGTTGGAATGTCAATTTGTTGAAGGATGCTCCCACATTTTTCTTTCAGTGCAAACTGAAACGGTTTTACTTATAATGTTATTACTTGTGATGTTTACTTCATGTGAAGCCATCTTGTGACGTCATTCATTTGTTCGGTTTGTAGCTCCATCTGGTGTTAGCAATTTGCAGCAGTGTTAGTGTTCGTTTGAAAGAACGATATTGTTATCTAATTAATTTTGGTTTACTGTCCTCCGGCTAGCTATTATTTCTCGGTCGAACATGTCTCTTGATCAGGGTTGTGTAAACGGAAAGGAATCTTTTATCCAAAAAGAACACTGATGAAGAAATTTGTTTTATAATTTTATTGTCGAACACGTTCCCTCTCACTTTTATACATTGATCTTAACACTCGCCAAACTGAAACTGTTATAACTTCTTACTGATAATTCTTTTAATCCACGTACTTCAATCTTTTGTATAATTAACTTTAGCATTCTTTATATCTTTCATAATTCTGCTGCGCGTAACTTGTGAATCTATATCCGATGTATGCCGTACTAATACTTTCGACGAACTGACTGACTGAAGACGACGTGTAGTGTACACAGATTTTTGATGAACTGAACGACTGATGGACTTTACCTCTAACCTAGCCTCTATTTATACTCCCACTCCCCGATATGCCTAAAGATTATAACTGAGTTACTATTGGCTAATAAAACGCGCCAACATTAGCGTCTATTTTTATATCCAATGAAAATTATGAATATATATGCTCTAGGTAAACGTTCCAGAAGATTCTCAACGAAAAAACGCGCCAACATTACGTAACTTCCTCGTTTCCAATAATGATAAACAGCTCACCCCTCGCTGCATTATTGCGCGCTATTATTGTCAGTTTCAGTAAGGCATTAAAAACTTACTTCTCAACAATAATTACAATAAACAAATATCTCAAATCAATGTCACATAAAAATGCATATTCATATTACAATCATTATTTACATTTAAGTAATTTGTGATACAAATTACTGCATCAAAACTTGATAGTTTTCTTAGGTATTTGTTCTCTTCAGTTCCGTTTTTTTTTTTTTTTTTTCAATCAGAGTTTTGGACCATTCAGTTCAGCAATTTTTATACTTTTTTGTATTCTTTCACGTACTCTGTTTCTGAGAGTGAAATGGAAACCAATCTATGAACTAAACTGTTGAAAATTGTTTGTGTGATCTGGGGTTGTAACAAAAATCGAACAGTACATTGTTGACACTGGAACAAAGAACAAGGTGACCATTCGTCCACCATTTTTGGAGACAGTACCCAAAATAAGACCAATGTCCTGGGCTATATCTGTCTCCGATTTTGTCTGCAATTTCAGTAATACATAATTTAATATACCAGATATAATATTAATAATAATCGTATGAATTGAATTTCTACACGTGCTGATATTTGTGAAGTTTATTTTCCTGAGGTTGGCATTATAAATTATTGTATAAGACCTAGCACGGCGTTAGCAGTTATCACCCAACTAGTCCTCAAAAATGGTCAATGAACACAACTTATTTGTAAATACTGATTAGCACTATTGTAGTCAGTGTGTAAGCTGTCTCGGTGTCTGCCAGTTTAGTCTGTATGTGAAGTCTGAGAGAGAAATTATAATGTTGCAAAATGTTTTCAAGAAAATGTGTCATTTCAATGATTTGTTAAAAGCAGAATTTCCATATATTATACAAGTTAATTCAAAAGATGGAACACTAGTGAAATGTGCTGTGTGTAGTTCAAACTTTTCAATAGGTAGTGGTGTGAGGACATCAATAACTGATCATCTAAATGCACAAGACTGCGCTACTAAGTAATTCTCGGTTGGGAAGTGTATCAAATTACTTTCGTAAACTAGAATCGTCTAAACGTGAATACAACCTAGCTCTTTACAAAGGAACGTACACATATCATATTGTACTTCACAACCATAGCTTTCGTAATATGAATTGTGCAACAACACTACAGAAAAAAATTTGCAATGAAACAATTTCTGTGCAAGAACAAAGTGTAAATCCATAATTAGCCATGTTTTTGCCCCATGGACTATCGATGAACTAAAAAATGATCTTAAATATGTCAACTTCGTAACTGTGACTTACGATATATCTAATCATAAATTTGTAAAGCTACTTCCTATTTTAGTGCATTATTATCGAGTTTATGACTTACAAACCCCAATTAAGAACAAATTTATTACTTTCATTGAAATCCCAGGAGAAACTCCCGATATAATATCTGCACAAGTATTGAAAGCAATTGATAATTTAGACTAAGGCAAAAAGGTGGTAGGACTCTCAGCAGACAATACAAACTCTAACTTCGAAGGGTTGCTGAGAAAGGGTAAAGATAATGTAACAACTAAAATTAAGTCTGAGTTGAATAGAAAATATATAATGGGTCTTGGCTGCAATGCGCATATCATACATAATTATGCAAAAACAGCATTTGATTCTATGCCTATAGACATTAAAGTGCTTGTTACGAAAATATTTGGGTATTTTTCACATCTATACGGTGCATATTGAAACATTTGAAAGATTTCTGCAACTTCGTTGGACAAGAGTTCAAGCAAATACTTGGTTATGCTAATGTAAGGTGGTTGTCATTACTTCCAGCCTTGGAAACAATATTGAAACTGTATCCATCACTGAAATCTTTCTTCATGTCAGAATTACAGTGCCCTAAAATACTGAAACAGTTCTTCAAAAACAGTGAGACTGAGCTATGCTTACCTTTGCTCATTCTCACGCTGCACTCTTCCATAAAACAATTAAAGTGATTGAAGGTGATGATAAATGTGCAACAGAATGCGCACTAGCTGTGCAAAATCTTTTAATAAAATTACAATCGTGACGTAATGAACAGTTTATTCCGCACATGGTAAAGAATTTGCTAACTAATCTAGTAGAAAATTGTGAAATGAAAATGGAAAGTTATTTCAAAACATCTAAAGAATTTTATGACACTGCTTTATCTTATTTGCATTCTTGGAATAAGCACAATGAGGATTTGTCACATTTAGGCTGCCTTCTCTTGGATGTGTCCTTAAGGGAAAATTTTGATAATGCTGTTGAACAGATATTACCAAACTGTTGTAACTGCCAATCGTGATTAACTATTTGCATGAGAATGGTTCAGAGACAATTCACCTGGCAGAAAATGGAGTGAAATGTTCATGGACTTGAAAGAAAATATATATCCTACGACAATCTGAAGACAATCATTGAGCTTTTTATGCTTACCTGGCAGTAATGCATCTGTACAAAGGGTATTTTTTAAGAGTTGGAAGAGAAATCTCGGATTAATGTGAGCATAGTGCAAGCTATTTTAACGGGGAAGACAAACATTAACTTATCATTTAGTGAAAAACTTGCTTCAAACCCTGGGATCCTGAAGAAAATACACTCTTCACGCCACTGCGACAAGCTCTTCAGTGTAAGTAAGGTATACGTCAAAATTATAGTACATCAGTGCATTAAATTATTTTCTTTAGTGTTCATTAATATAAATATGACAAAACTAACAGTTGGAGCTTAGGAAGATGAGGCTTGGATGAAGTACTGTTATCATTATTTTGTATTTTTCATTTTATTTTATTTTAAGATAAGACTATTTTCTGCAAGGATGTAACCTACAGCATTTTTAGAAAACACTGTCCCTGAAAACATCCAAAAAAATATAGTCACCTTAACATAGAACGTAGGGAAAACAAATAAGATTCTGGTAAAGAATAAATGCAAAAAGATCCTTAACTATGGAAAAACAAACACCATTCAATCATCAACACACAAAGATGTAATATACACAAAGGGAACAACACTGTCAACATGGATACCACAGATTACAAGAGCAGAATGGAAACACTGTTTAACAGTGAGGAACTTGAATTAGTAGCCACTTCCTATATGCATGAAAATGTTAAATGATACGATAGGAAATACAAGCATAATCACAGATAAACTCACGATAAAACCAGACAGCCTGAATGTATCTAGAAAACACAGATTAACTAAGATCCATAAACCAAACATTCTGATAAGACCAATAATAAGTAGTATTCATTCTGATGCAGTAATTTGTATCACAAATTACTTAAATGTAAATAATGATTGTAATATGAATATGCATTTTTATGTGACATTGATTTCAGATGTTTATTAATTGTAATTATTATTGGGAAATAAGTTTATACGGCCTTACTGAAACTGTCAATAATAACTCAATAATGCAAAGAGGGGGGTGAGCTGTTTATCATTATTGGAAACGAGGAAGTTACGTAATGTTGGCGCGTTTTCGGTAGAACCTTCTGGAATATTTTCTCCCTAAAAGCATATGTATTCGTGGTTTTCATTGGATATTAACATAGACGCTAATGTTGGCGCGTTTTATTAGCCAATTGCAATTCAGTTATAATCTTCAGGCGTATCTGATTGCAGGAGTATAAATAGGGTAAGTTTGAGGTAAAGTCAGTCAGTCGCTCAGTTCGCTGAAAGCATTCATACACTACAAGTCGTCTTCAGTCAGTTCGTCGAAAGTATTAGTTCGTCATACATCGGATATAGATTCACAAGTTACGCGCAGCAGAATTATGAAAGATCTAAAATATGGTAAAGTTAATTATACAAAAGGTTGAAGTACGTTGATTAAAAGTGATCAGTAAGAAGTTATTATAACAGTTTCATTTTGGCGAGTATCTAGATCAATATGTAAAAGTGATAGTGAACCTGTTCGACAATAAAAATTATAAAACAAATTTCTTCATCAGTGTTCTTTTTGGATAAAAGATTCCTTTCCGTTTACACAACCCTGATCAAGACACATGTTCGACCCAAGATAAGATAATAGCTAGCCGGAGGACAATAAACGAAACTTAAAATTCTTTCGAACACTAACACTGATGCAAATTGCTAACACAAGATGGAGCTACAAACCGAACAAATGAATGACGTCACAAGATGGCTTCAACACGTTATGTAAACAAACATTATAAGCAATACCGCATCAACGTGGAGCTACAATAATGTTAAATAAATATAGCATTAATACTGCATCAAATTGGCTCCCATACGTGGGGCAGTTAAAATTATGTAACCAAACAAAACAAAAGCAGCACAATATAAGATCTTCAAGTTCTAATAATTTACGTAAAAACATATTACGTAAACAATAATGCCACTACAAATTGGCACCCAGAACGTGGAGCATAGTGACCAGGAAAGGAACACGATGACCAGGAAAGGATCAGCATAACCAGGAAGGAGCAGAGTGACCAGGAAAGGAACCAGAACGTGGAACGAATGCAGCAGTGAAATGATCTACAAGACGCAGATTTCAGAAACAACAGGGACGACAGACTACGATCGTAATTCCGAGATTACAAGGCAATAGGGAAATTCAAACTACAGGACAACAAAACAACGTAGATTCATCATAATACAACGCAGAAGCAACATATAACCTAGGAGAGAGGGGCAGGAAACTGGACATCAAAGTAACAGCAACAGACAGCATCACAAAGGTCAGTGTATCGTAATTTTTTTTTTGAAAACAAAATTGTAACCTTCAAATGTACTTAAGGAGTGGTAGGATAAAGAAAACAATGGCTACTAATAATACAGAAGAAATAATTATGGAGGGAGATAATGTAACAGTTAGCTGTAGTTCAATACAGGTTACAGAAAATAGCCCAGACTTTTTAGGATTTGAGGGTGGAAATGTTAGTGCAGAAAGTCAGAATAGAATAGCAGGAAATGTTAATCTTGATACTAGTATGATTATGGAAATGCTGAAAAATTTGAATGGAGATATTCGTAGGAGCTTTGAACAAAACAGAAAAGATATGGATAGGAGTTTAGAACAAAAACTAACTCAGAGTAATGAGAAATTAGAACAAAAACTAACTCAGAAAATGGAAATGAGTAATAAAGAATTGAGGGAAGATATTAGTAAGAGTATTACAGATCAATTAAGGGAAGATATGCAAAAGAATAATAGGGAATTGAGGGAAGAGATTGGTAAGAGCTTAGAACAAAACAGGGAAGAGATTGAAAAGAAATTCATGGAGCTAGATAGTAGTATGATTAAAATGAAAAATGAAAATCAAGAAATGATAGCAAATGAAATAGGTGAAGTTTCAAAGAAAATGTTGGACATGAGCAGGGAAATATCTAACCAAAGAAATGAGGTTAATAATAAAATAGAGCATGTTGATGTACAATGTACAGAGCTAGGTAGCCGAATGAGTAGCATTTCAAGTGAGTTAAGAGAAATGATGGAGGCTACAAATGCAGATTTAATACAGGTGCAAGTTAATTTCAGAGGGGAAATATCTGAAATTCAGAAGGAGTCAGAAACACAGAGAAATAAATTGTCTGATGAAGTTAAAGATTTGTCTAAAGATTTGAATCAAAAGCTAACTTCTGAAATTAACAAACACCAAACTGTTCAAAATGAGAATAATAAAAAATTGGAACAGACAATAGAAAATCTGCAAGGTACTGTAAATAGATTAGAATTGAATTCAAGGGCAAATATATGTGATGTGAATGTATCAGATGTACAACATAATGATAGAGGTAGTTCCTCAGGTATGACAAATAATGTGAGTGATGCGGCAGCTTCATCTATAGCTAATGCTGAAACTCACAGTGCACAAGTAACACTAGAGAATTTAAATATGGGAGTAGGGAATTTGCAAAATTACAATCATATCTTAAGTGATTTTCCACTTCCAAAATTTAATGAAAACTCCAGTCCAGTACAGTTCATTGCAGAACTATCAGAGTATTTTCAAATTAAAAAGATACCTGAAGCATTGAAAATGATAGTTGTCAAAAGATGTTTGGACCAGAAAACTTTAGATTGGTTACAAATGGTATCCGGGGGTGAAATTTCATATGAATCCTTTAAGAGATTATTCATGAACAGATTTTGGAATGTTACGGTACAGCATAGAATTCGAGCAATGCTTAGTCATGGTCAATTTAATCCACGAGAGGGAATATCAATGACTGATTACTTACTGAAACATGCAAGTCAGGTTAGAAACTTGTCACCTCCAATCAATGAGGAAGATTTTGTGAGTTTGCTCGCAAGGCATTATCCTTTAAGGATACGAAATTACTTATTAATTGCAAAACCACGTAGCATCTATGAGATGACAGAATTAATAACAGCTTTGGAACAACAGGAAGAAGATATATCTCGGGAGTGGGAGCATAGATTTTTAGACGTGCGAGATAGAAGAAATTACCAAGGTAGTTATCAGCAAAGTAGAGGACAAGACTGGCGTCATGAAAATAATACCAGACAACGGTATCAATCATACGTTCCACAATTTGAAAGATCGAGGATAGATAGGAGACCAGGTCGACAGGAACAAATAAATTATGTCAGGACAGAAAGATTGCCTGAAAGAGGGCAAAATTATGGAAGGCGGTACATTGGACAAAGGGGAAATTTCACTTACTGGAGGGAAAACCATAACCGGGAAAGATCTGAGGAACGGCAAGAAAATTACGTGCCAAGGGGACATAACGTCAGAAATCGAGGATTTCGAACTCGAGGAAGGGGAACTCAAAACAATGGTAGCGACAATGAGATAGATTTAGCGCCTGTTAGGAATGGCAGTCCCGTACGTGAACATGGAAATAACCAGGAAAACTGTTAACAGACTCCTGTGTAGTAGGTTCTCAGGACGTCTTTAATAATTCAGTATCCATTACCAATACAAATAATATGCCTACACATACACCCTGTAATAAGATTACAGCAAAAAAAGATAAGGGAGAAAATTTTGAGTCACCTCATGTTAGGATGGAAATTGCGAAGAAAGAGATCATTGCAACTATAGATTCTGGTTCGTCAGCTTCAATTTGCTCACAGAAATTTTACATAAATTTGATTAATGAAGGTAACAAAATTATGGCTCTTCCCACTAGTAATTTAGTTTGTCGTGTTGCAATCGGAAGAACGACACAGGTCATAAAAACACAAGCTCTACTCAGCATACTTATCGGCGGAGAGAATTTTGAGGTTATGTTTCTAATTGTAAACCATCTGATTTGTGACATAATTATAGGATGTGACTTCCTACATGAATATGAAGCAAGTATAGATTTTAAACATGAAGAGTTAAGAATGACAAAAGACGATAGAGAAATAACGGTACCATTTATAAAAGAGAAAGTTTCTGTAATCGAGATGACAAAGGATGAGAAGAATCTTTGTGACCAAGAGTTTTTTGTGCAAATAACAGAAACTGATAGAAATAGTCAGATAAAGCAGGTAGTCACAGAATATGAAGGGAATACCACGCCATATTTTCAACAGCTAGCAGAAATGCCAGAGAAAGTAGAAGAATTTACAATCCAGACAAAAGACGACCATGTGAGCGAGACAGACAACAGCTGGAAAGAGAAGAGAAATGAGGAAATAATACACAAGTGTGAAGAAGCTTATAATATTACGATAATGCAAAAACAAATCCTTCATGATGTTTTGATGAACAATAGTTCAGTATTTAGTAATATCCCAGGCAGATGTAATGTATATTAGCATACATTTCAAGTAGAAGACGTACCACCATATAGGCACAAGTATGACAAATTACCTATAAGTCTTCGGGACAAAGCTAGACAACTAATAAATAGCATGTTAGAAAATGGGATTATTGAGCAAAGTAATTCTCAGTATATAAATTCAATCTGCTGGAGTATTAAACGAGATGGTAGTTTGAGATTAACATTAGACAGTAGATATGTCAACAAGTATATGAAACCAGATCATTTTCAAAGTGAGGGAATTGAACAACTAATTACGAAACTTTCAAGAGGGAGATTTTTGACATCCATTGACCTCACTGCATCATATTGGCAAGTGGAATTAGATCCACAAGTGCGTGATTACACTTCATTTCAGTACTCTGGGATCCAGTATCGTTTTTGTGTAAATCCTTTTGGTTTAAAAAACTCAGGAAGTGGATTTTTGAGAGCCATTCACAGTATCTTTGGAAATTCTGCAGATGACTTTTTAATAAAGTATATTGACGACTTCCTAATCATTAGTCAAACATTTGAAGAACACATGAATAATGTCCATTATGTGTTAAATAAACTACAACAACATGGTATGACTGTGAACATACTAAAATCAAAATTTTGTGTCAAGGAAATAAATTTTCTGGGTTATGTAGTGGATGAACGAGGTATAAGACCTGATCAGAAAAGAATAGAAGCAATAATGAAAATTCCAGCACCAAGGAACGTAAAACAAATTAGACGTCTCTTAGGGGTATTGAACTTTCAGAGTAAGTTCGTACCAAGATATTCGGCTGAAATAGAACCACTGCGGCAGCTTCTCCGAAAGAACAATAAGTGGAAATGGACAGAGGATCATCAAAAATGTTTTGAGAGAGTAAAGGAACTCTTTGCTAAGTCCATATTACTCGAGAGGCCCAGAGAAGATTTGGAATATGAGATTTATGTCGACGCATCAATGCAAGGATACGCCGGAATTTTAGGACAGCGAGACTTCAACAATGACTTTCACGTCATTAGTACAGCTTCTAGAGGACTTACAAATATTGAGCGGAATTCTTCAGTGACTCAGTTAGAAATTGGAGCACTATATTTCTCATTAATTCGTTTTAAAACATATATTTATCAGCAAAAGGTGAAAGTATATTCAGACCACATCAGCTTAACTTTCATACAACGGTGTAGATTATGTAGTGGAAAACTTGCTAGATACATTCATGCAATATCTGCATTCGATATTGAGATTATCCACATTTCTGGCAAAAATAATACCTTCAGTGATTTGCTATCAAGATTGAACTACAACCCACAAATTCCCGAAAATATTGAAAGGCCTAGAAATGAAGTCAAAATATTGACAATTGAAATTCCTTTAAGCAAAGAAATGATTAGAAAATTGAAAAAATATGGGGGAAACTCAAAAAGAGGACGCAAAATTGTTAGAACTTAAAGAAAAGGCACCACTAATTGAAGAGGCAAAGAAAGAAATTGTAGCAATTCGAGATGGGACATTATACAAGAAGCATGGAAAAGAAATGCCTAGTTGGAAGGTAATGGTTCCGAAAAGCATGGAAAAGGAACTAATTAAGAATTTTCACGAAGGGTTAGCACACTCAGGGACGGACCGGACAACTTCTATGATTTTAGAGAATTTATACATATCCAAATTGCGTCAGAAAGTTCGGAAATTTATATCGTGCTGCAACCTGTGTCAGAAGGCAAAGCAAATAAATGCAGCATATGCATTTGAAACTAATTCGGTTATAAGGGATAAGCCGAGATGTGTAATTAGTATTGATATTCATGGTCCGATGCCTCCAAGTCAATTTGGAAATAAATATATATTTGTCTGTTATGATATATTCAGCAAATATATAAGAATTTACCCTTTGAGAAAACCTACAGGTTTAGCATGTTTGAATAGACTAATCAAGTCATATGTGATAGAAGAAGGACCTATCCAATCTGTATTGAGCGATAATGCTTCGTACTTCACAGGAAAAAAATTTATGGATGGACTGAAAGAAAATGGCATTAAACAATATTTTTCGTCAAGATACAGACCGAACTCCAACCCAGTGGAGAGGGAAATCAAGGAAATTTCAAATTATTTAAGGGTGTTATGTCATCGAAAACACACCCAATGGTATGGATACGTGAACTTCGTTCAGAATCTACTAAATGAAACCGTAAACAATGTGACAGGATACAAACCATGTGAACTTAAGTTAGGAAAGAGGATCAATACAATGTGTAAAAAAATTCCAGAAGCCATTCCAGATGCGCATTCGATACCACAAACAGAAGAAGAGATGTTCCGAAAAGCATTCGAGAGGATGAAGAAAAAGGCCATAAAAAGAAAAATTAAACATGAAGAAAAGAAGAGAAAGGAATGGAGGATCAAAATAGGAGATTTAGTTTTGGTTAAAACCAAGAAATTGTTGGATAAAGCAAATAAACTTTATTGACGAATGTTTCTCAAATACCATGGACCATATGAAGTTGTTGAAGTATATGGAACTAATACATATGAGTTATGTAATCCAACAACTCGAAAAAGCATAGGAAAGTTCCATATTGAGATGCTGAAACCATACAACCATGAAGATCAAGGTGAAACAAAAGACAAAGATGATAAATAGTAAATGCTGGATAGTTAAAGATGAAATGCAGAGCAATGTATTGGAACGTAAGAGGGTTAAATAAATATGTACGTCATGTGAAAGGAGAAATAAATTTTGGACATGACTAAATGTTTGATGCAGTAATTTGTATCACGAATTACCTAAATGTAAATAATGATTGTAATATGAATATGCATTTTTATGTGACATTGATTTCAGATGTTTATTAATTGTAATTATTATTGGGAAATAAGTTTATACGGCTTTACTGAAACTGTCAATAATAGCGCAATAATGCAGCGAGGGGGGTGAGCTGTTTATCATTATTGGAAACGAGGAAGTTACGTAAAGTTGGCGCGTTTTCGGTAGAAACTTCTGGAATATTTCCTCCCTAAAAGCAATATGTATTCGTGGTTTTCATTGGATATTAAAATAGACGCTAATGTTGGCGCGTTTTATTAGCCAATTGCAGTTCATTTATAATCTTTAGGCGTATCTGATTGCAGGAGTATAAATAGGCTAGGTTAGAGGTAACGTCCGTCAGTCCTTCAGTTCGCCGAAAGCATTCATACATTACACGTCGTATTCAGGGCAGTTCATCAAAATTCTTTGTGCAATACACGTCGTCTTAAGTTCGTCAAAATATTTGAATGAGATACGTCGGCTATAGATTCACAAGTTACGAAAATCTAAAGTATTATAAAGTTAATTATACACAAAGTTGAAGTACGTGAATTAAAAGTGATCAGTAATAAGTATTATAACAGTTTCAGTTTGGCGAGTATCCAGATCAATATGTAAAAGTGATAGTGAACGTGTTCGACAATAAAAATTATAAAACAAATTTCTTCATCAGTGTAATTTTTGGATAAAAGATTCCTTTCCGCTTCATAACCTGTATAGAGACACATGTTCAACCCAAGATAAGATAATAGCTAGCCGGAGGACATTTGAAATGAAATCAAACAAAAAGCTAACACTGATGCAAATTGCTAACACAAGATGGAGCTACGAACCTAACAAAGAATGACGTCACAAGATGGCAACGCATGAAATAAACACTCAGACACAAACATCACAAGTTTCAACATTATAAGTAAATACCATCGCAAATTGGCTCCCATACGTGGGGCAGTTAAAATTATGTAACCAAACAAAACAAAAGCAGCACAACAGAAGATCTTCAAGTTCTAATAAATTACGTAAAAACATATTACGTAAACAATAATGTTAAATACCATAACATTTATACCGTCGCATGTTTAAGAGGAAAATAACATTTTATTAGTAACTGAACATGTGAAATAAAGCATGATGTTATATTAAAGTAAAGTACATAAATACTATTCCAAGAGTATTGTTAAGATAAAGTACAAAATAACAAAAATTGGTAAATATAATTAAAAAAAAATATTTATGTAGCAAATAGAACATGTGAAACAGGGCCTAGATTTAAGAGATGTAAATATTTGTGTAGAGAGTGAATATTTTGGTAAAAATGTTAAACAATTACAAAAATCTTAAATGTATAAATTTTTGTCAACAACTTAAGAAAGTAAACAATTTGGTAACAGTAATTAAATAATTTAGGGTACAGTATTTGCTATAAAAAATTTTGTGATGTCAGATTAATATCTAAATTAATTAAACCAGAGCCAGTAAGTAGTGGCGAGATAAAAAAAAAAAAAAAAAAACATGTCGTGTGTTAAATACGTGTGAAGTGTTAAGTGAAAGTGATAGCGTGTGTTCCAAGATTTAGGAGACTAAAAACCCAATTATAAAATTTCCAAACAAGTTGTAAATATTTATAATTATGTTTCTAGTGGGGCATATGATGCAGTAATTTGTATCACAAATTACTTAAATGTAAACAATGATTGTAATATGAATATGCATTTTTATGTGACATTGATTTCAGATGTTTATTAATTGTAATTATTATTGGGAAATAAGTTTATACGGCCTTACTGAAACTGTCAATAATAACGCAATAATGCAAAGAGGGGGGTGAGCTGTTTATCATTATTGGAAACGAGGAAGTTACGTAATGTTGGCGCGTTTTCGGTAGAACCTTCTGGAATATTTTCTCCCTAAAAGCATATGTATTCGTGGTTTTCATTGGATATTAACATAGACGCTAATGTTGGCGCGTTTTATTAGCCAATTGCAATTCAGTTATAATCTTCAGGCGTATCTGATTGCAGGAGTATAAATAGGGTAAGTTTGAGGTAAAGTCAGTCAGTCGCTCAGTTCGCTGAAAGCATTCATACACTACAAGTCGTCTTCAGTCAGTTCGTCGAAAGTATTAGTTCGTCATACATCGGATATAGATTCACAAGTTACGCGCAGCAGAATTATGAAAGATCTAAAATATGGTAAAGTTAATTATACAAAAGGTTGAAGTACGTTGATTAAAAGTGATCAGTAAGAAGTTATTATAACAGTTTCATTTTGGCGAGTATCTAGATCAATATGTAAAAGTGATAGTGAACCTGTTCGACAATAAAAATTATAAAACAAATTTCTTCATCAGTGTTCTTTTTGGATAAAAGATTCCTTTCCGTTTACACAACCCTGATCAAGACACATGTTCGACCCAAGATAAGATAATAGCTAGCCGGAGGACAATAAACGAAACTTAAAATTCTTTCGAACACTAACACTGATGCAAATTGCTAACACAAGATGGAGCTACAAACCGAACAAATGAATGACGTCACAAGATGGCTTCAACACGTTATGTAAACAAACATTATAAGCAATACCGCATCAACGTGGAGCTACAATAATGTTAAATAAATATAGCATTAATACTGCATCAAATTGGCTCCCATACGTGGGGCAGTTAAAATTATGTAACCAAACAAAACAAAAGCAGCACAATATAAGATCTTCAAGTTCTAATAATTTACGTAAAAACATATTACGTAAACAATAATGCCACTACAATTCTCCCACAAGTAATCTAGCAAGATGGTTGGTACATAAATTAAGTTTTTTTTTTACAAATTTGAGTCATAGCATCAAAAACTTCTTTGAATTGATTGATAAAATCAGACATATACAATTAACCAAAGAAGACACATTGGTGTCTTTCAATGTTAAATATATTTTTACAAATATACCATTGGACAAAATTATCAACACAGATTAACACGTGCTAAATTCAATCAGAATAACTCCAGATGAAACAAAATAGTACACTGAACTGATAAAATTATGCAATGACAGAATTTCTTTCAACTTAAGGAGAAATTCTACCACCAGACAACAGGTCTAACAACGAGCAATCCATTTTCCCTTTTGTTGGCTGATTTACACACGAGCTCATTGTGAACCAAAATGGCCAAGAATTCTCCATGGATCTTCAATACCTGGCTCCATTATTTGTCGATATTTTCAGCATTGTTGCAAGAAAACACTTGGGAGATGCAGAAAAATTAATGAACCTACAAGAGAGGAAGGAGCATTAAGTATACAGTGAAAACAAAAAAATGACAAATTACCATACATTTCATCCTATACAGGAAACCCACCCAGACAGGTAAGTAAAAAAAAATATCCAACAGCTACAACCCCAGATCACACAAAGCAGCTCTTGACAGTTTAGTTCACAGATTGGTTTCCATACCTCTCTCAGAAATGCAGTACACAAAAGAATATAAAAAAAAAAAAAGAGTTAAAAAAAATCACGGAAATTTCATAAATGAATGGCTATAAAGATTGTTTGATTGATAAAAAGAAGCAGGAAAAGAAAAATTGCATTAAAAGAAAAAGAGGGAATAAACTTCAACATATTCATATTCCGCTCAAGTACCTTTGATCAATTCAACAACATTTTCAGAAATCACAACAATCAGTTAACACCAGTCAATAAATTTTCCCTGAAAAATGTTTTGAATTCAAAAACAGAGTACATCATTGCCCCGAACAAAAGTCTGCATGTATAAAATTGAATGCAACAACTGTGAACAATTACCCTACACAGAAAAAACAAAGAAGAATATGAAATTGGAACTAAACAACACTTCAGGCAATTAAAATATAAACAACTAGTTGGCTGCCCGACATTGCACCGGTACCTTTGTAAACTCGAACGACAATTTAATTTAGCTACCCCCATGCTTTATGAAATTATTGTATGATCTGATGATTTTCTTTACCCTCATAATTATAATTTTGTACAGATCAGCTATTCCTGGTAACAGATGAAAAATCCCGTGATATTCATGCAAAAGGATGTGAAAGGATGTCTGACTTAACCTCCCCCCCCACCCAAGTCTAGCAAATTCTACATTGCCTAATAAGTACCCTTTAGCTGTGAAACATTAGAATGGTCGAGTAACGTATTAGATAATTACAGTAGCTGAAATTTTAAACACCTTTAGCATCTCTTTGGTCCCACCCATAGTTACTTAATAACATAAAAGGTACATAGTCTTCACATATACAATGAAATAGAAGTGAAGCTAGTGAATATGTAGATTTTGCACTCCTAGGCCACCAAGTTAACCTCCTAAGAAAACACATACATTCTGCAACTATCAAGAAAAACAATCTTCTCAGTTGTTAATTAAAAAATATTGGTTCAGTGATTTTCTAATGTTAGCAATTTTCTCTCTTTATATAATTATTTGGAATGTCCTACTAACAAATTTGATTAGACCATAAGTACAAAAAAATAACCCTCTTGCATGAGGGTTATTAAAATATTTGGGCATTGGTATCACATGCACATTAAAGCATTATAAGCAAATTCAATTCTCTTTTATTTTTCTGTGTCTTATTTGCTAAATTGTGACCATTTACATATACATTGCTTGGAATGAAATATCTGCAGCATTTGTCTTATTTGACATGCATATTCTGTGGAGTAACAACAACTTTTTTCTATTCCATAGAATTCTCAACTAAAAATCAAGGTCTTCTCCGTAAGCATGTACTTTTAACTCCAATTTTTTTTTGCATTCAAGTAGAAGAGCTTTTTAATGTTTTAGTCATTTATGAAATGAAATTAGAAGGTGTTTATTTGCTCCATGTCCCACACACTTTTCAATGATGAAAGAATTATCAAAATCTGTTGAGTGGTATTTGAGATTACCTCAAATGTACATACACAAACACATTACAATTTTCTCTTTATAATATTAAAAAAGATTAGAAAAGTCAGCTCATTTCTGGACTAAAATCATGATGTAAATCTTACTCCTATAGTCTAAAACCAAAAAAGCAACAACATCTGACCACTTGGGAGCTACATTTCGTAAAATAAGGACAGATATCTCTCTGTCTCTTGCGCATGCACGCACACACACATACTCACACACACATGCATGCGCGCGCACGTATGTACTCACACCCACACATGCATAACAAATGGTACTTATCAAAATTCTTCCAAAATTAGAAATTTATTTGTTACATCACTTGCAGAACATACAGTGTTGGAAAAGTCTTGAGTGTCAAAAGCAATAATTGAGAAAAAGACATGGGAATACCTTATCTAGCACATAATCACAGAGAATTGGAACGTAAGTGATCCAGTCACAATGGAGCAAAATGCTTCAAAATACACTGGTGTGTAAAACCTAAGGACTAGATGGGTAAAGTAACATAACAAATGAACTACTTGGTGGAATTAGATGAAGGTGCGGGAGCATCTTGCCAGAGGTCTCTCACACGGGCACAGAAAGCTGGATGTCACATGGTGTAAGTGTAGCGAGCATATAGTGCCAAATGGGTCTGGTCCCGCAACACGGGGCAGTTGACGAAACAAGACAAGACGGTGTGTGGCAATTAACGAGGTGTTATGGTGCACTGTAGTAGTGTTCAATGCAATATGGTCATTGACACCATGACACCATTTGGATGACTTCACACG
Source organism: Deroplatys truncata (assembly GCA_030765065.1). Taxonomy (NCBI): domain Eukaryota; kingdom Metazoa; phylum Arthropoda; class Insecta; order Mantodea; family Mantidae; genus Deroplatys; species Deroplatys truncata. The sequence goes on along the minus strand of CM060980.1, from coordinate 3,898,617 downwards.
GGAAGAATCATTGGGAAACTGGAAGAAGGGCAAAGTGCAACAACTGCTGCTCAGGATTTGGAATTGCTCACAGCATTGCTTCACGTGCATGAGGAACCTTCCAAACCACAGGCACTGCTGTCCCAAGGAGAAGTGGTGGTCGACCACGCTCAACAACAGCAGCAGATGACCACTACATTGTGCAACAGGCAAGAAGGGATACATGCCAAACAGCAGGTGCAATTGCAACCACATTTAACAGGACAGATAGGCAGGCAATCTCAGATATGCAGTGGCACGGCAACTACACAGAGGTGGTCACTTTGTCCAATGGCCAGTACATTGTGTTCCATTGACATCTGCACATTGGCGGCACCATTTGCGATGGTCTCAAGAGCATCAAAATTGGACCAACGAGGAATGGGGTCGCATGCTCTTCTCGGATGAGAGCAGCTTCAGTCTCAGTAGTGATTCTCGACGTACCCTCATCTGGCAAGAGGTGAGAACATGTAATGAACCCAGGAACATCCTTGAACATTATCGTTTTGGTGGTCCGGGTGTTATGGTTTGGGGGACATAATGTTGCATGGGCGCACCGACCTCCAAATATTTGAACATGGTATGCTCACTGGTCAACATTATTGTGATACTGTACTCCTTCCCCATGTGCATCTTTTCAGGGGTCCAGTCGAGCCTGGCTTCATTTTTATGGACGACAATGTGCAACCGCATCGAACAGCGCAGGTGGAGGATCTCTTGGAACAAGAGGATATTTGGCAAATGGACTGGCCTGCCCGTTCCCCCAATTTAAACCACATCGAACACATGTGGGATGCTTTGGGGAGATGTACTGCAGCACATCCACAAGCACCAACGACCATCGAACAGTTAACAGCGCTGGCGGAGGAATGGAACGCCCTACCATGCGATGGATGGTTCTTACGTAATATGTTTTTACGTAAATTATTAGAACTTGAAGATCTTATGTTGTGTTGCTTTTGTTTTGTTTGGTTACATAATTTTAACTGCCCCATGTATGGGAGCCAATTTGCAACAGTATTACTTATAAATGTTTGTTTACATCAGTGTTGAAGCCATCTTGTGACGTCATTCATTTGTTCGGTTTGTAGCTCCATCTGGCGTTAGCAATTTGCGGTTCCTAGTATCAGTTTTTGAAATAATTCATTTCAAATGTCCTCCGGCTAGCTATTATCCTGTTGGCTTGGGCACGTATCTCTATACAGGTTGTGAAACGGAAAGGAATCTTTTATCCAAAAATTACACTGATGAAGAAATTTGTTTTATAATTTTTATTGTCGAACACGTTCACTATCACTTTTACATATTGATCTAGATACTCGCCAAACTGAAACTGTTATAATACTTCTTACTGATAATTCTTTTAATCAATGTACTTCAACCTTTTGTATAATTAACTTTACCATATTTTAGATCTTTCATAATTCTGCTGCGCGTAACTTGTGAATCTATATCTGATGTATGACGAACTAATACTTTCGACGAACTGACTGACTGAAGACGACGTGTAGTGTATGAATGCTTTCGGTGAACTGAAGGACTGACTGACGTTACCTCTAACCTAGCCTATTTATACGCCTTCATCAAGATACGCCTAAAGATTATAACTGAACTGCAATTGGCTAATAAAACGCGCCAACATTAGCGTCTATTTTAATATCCAATGAAAACCACGAATACATATTGCTTTTAGGGAGAAAATATTCCAGAAGTTTCTACCGAAAACGCGTCAACATTACGTAACTTCCTTGTTTCCAATAATGATAAACAGCTCACCCCCCTCGCTGCATTATTGCGCTATTATTGACAGTTTCAGTAAGGCCCTATAAACTTATTTCCCAATAATAATTACAATTAATAAACATCTGAAATCAATGTCACATAAAAATGCATATTCATATTACAATCATTATTTACATTTAAGTAATTTGTGATACAAATTACTGCATCATATGCCCCACTAGAAACATAATTATAAATATTTACAACTTGTTTGGAAATTTTATAATTGTGTTTTTAGTCTCCTAAATCTTGGAACACACGCTATCACTTTCACTTAACACTTCACACGTATTTAACACACAACATGTTTTTTTTTTTTTTTTTTTTTTTTTTTATCTCGCCACTACTTACTGGCTCTGGTTTAATTAATTTAGATATTAATCTGACATCACAAAATTTTTTATAGCAAATACTGTACCCAAAATTATTTAATTACTGTTACCAAATTGTTCACTTTCTTAAGTTGTTGACAAAAATTTATCAGTTCAAGAATTTTTTTTGTAATTATTAAACATATTTATCAAAATATTCACCCTTTACATAAATATATTGATATCTCTTAAATCTAGACACTGTTTCACATGTTTTATTTGCTACATAAATATTTGTTTTTAATTATATTTACCCAATTTTTTTTTGTTCTGAATTTATTATTATTTTAACAATACTCTTGGAATTGTATTTTCGTACTTTTACTTTAATATCATATTAAGTTTCAATCTTTGCATTCTTAATTTTCAAATGTTGTTACAGTTACTAAAAATTTAATTTTTTTTTTTTTTTAAAACATCTCTTTTTTTTTTTTCTAATTTATTTCTCTTTTCAAATGACATATAAATAATTAACCCTCTTACGTTCCAATACATTTCTCTGCAAGTCATCTTTAACTATCCAGCATTTACTTTACATCTCATTGCTATTTACCCTCCTGGATCAAATTGTGTGTGGCTAAACATTACTCGTAGCCGTATCCTAACCTTAAAAAATATGTTCATGAATAACCTCTTGTATTCATATGAAATTTCATCCCATGATACCATTTGAAAACAATCTAAAGTTTCTTGAACAACAAATCTTTTAACAACTGTCATTTTCAATTCTTCTACTATCTCTTTAATATGAGAGTACTCTGACAAATCTGTACTAAACTGTACTGGATTGGAGTTTTCATTTTGAACATCTTGGTACAATTTATTTCTTTGCATTACTGACTCCTTCTGTATTTCTGATATCTCCCCTCTGAAATTAACCTGCGCCTGATTCACATCTACATTCATAACCTCTTTTATCTCTCTTAGCTCACTTGAAATGATACTCATTCTACTACCTGACTCGGTACATTCTACATCAACATGTTCACTTTTAGTATTAACCTCACTTTCTTTGTTAGCTATTTCCCTGCTCATGTCTGACATTTTCTTTGAAACTTCTCCTATCTCACTTGCTATTACTTCCTCATTTTCATCTCTCATTTCTGGCATACTACTATCTAGCTTCATAACTTTCTTTTCAATTTCTTCCCTGCTTTGATCTACTTTTTGATCTAATAACTCATTATTCTTAGCAAGGTATTCCCTTAATTCCTCTTGACCCTTACGAATATATTTCAGCATTTCCATTATTTCCATCATCATACCAGCATCAATATTAATATTTCCTGCCATTCTATTCTTACTTTCTGCACTAACATTTCCTCCCTCAAATACATTGTTTGAGCTATTTTCTGTACCCTGTATTGAATTACAGCTAACTGTTACATTATCTCCCTCCATAATTATTTCTTCTGTATTATTAGTGGCCTTTGTTTTTGTTTTCTAAAAAAAATTACGATACTCTGACCTTTGTGATGCTGTCTGTTGCTGTTACATTGATGTCCAGCTTTCTGCCCCTCTCTCCTAGGTTATATGTCGTTTCTGCGTTGTGTTATGATGAATCTACGTTGTCTCGATGTTTTTGTAGTTGAATTACCCTGTTGCCTTGTAATCTCGGAATTACGATGTCCAATCATCCGTGTAGTCTGTCGTTCCTTTTGTTGTTTCTGGAATCTGCGTCTTGTAGTTCAGTTCACTTCTCCGTTCGCCCCTTTGGTCATCTCACTTCTTCCTGGTTAATTCTGATCCTTTCCTGGTCATCATGTTCCTTTCCTGGTTACTCGAGCCCCACGTTGGGCGCCAATTTGCGATGGATGGTTCTTACGTAATATGTTTTTACGTAAATTATTAGAACTTGAAGATCTTATGTTGTGTTGCTTTTGTTTTGTTTGGTTACATAATTTTAACTGCCCCACGTTGGGCGCCAATTTGTAGTAGTATTATTGCTTGTTTACGTAATGTGTTTTCACGTAAATTATTATAACTTGAAGATCTTATATTGTGCTGCTTTTGTTTTTGTTTGGTTACATAATTTTTAACTGCCCCACGTATGGGAACCAATTTGTAACGGTATTACTTACAAATGTTGATGCTTGTGATGTTTATGTATGTGTGTTTACTTCACGCGTTGCCATCTTGTGACGTCATTCATTTGTTCGGTTTGTAGCTCCATCTTGTGTTAGCAATTTGCATCAGTGTTAGTTTTTTTGTTTGATTTCATTTCAAATGTCCTCCGGCTAGCTATTATCCTGTTGGCTTGGGTCGAACATGTGTCTCTATACAGGTTGTGAAACGGAAAGGAATCTTTTATCCAAAAATTACACTGATGAGGAAATTTGTTTTATAATTTTTATTGTCGAACACGTTCACTATCACTTTTACATATTGATTTAGATACTCGCCAAACTGAAACTGTTATAATAACTTCTTACTGATCACTTTTAATCAACGTACTTCAACCTTTTATATAATTAACTTTACCATATTTTAGATCTTTCATAATTCTGCTGCGCGTAACTTGTGAATCTATATCTGATGTATGACGAACTAATACTTTCGACGAACTGACTGACTGAAGACGACGTGTAGTGTATGAATGCTTTCGGCGAACTGAAGGACTGACTGACGTTACCTCTAACCTAGCCTATTTATACGCCTTCATCAAGATACGCCTAAAGATTATAACTGAACTGCAATTGGCTAATAAAACGCGCCAACATTAGCGTCTATTTTAATATCCAATGAAAACCACGAATACATATTGCTTTTAGGGAGAAAATATTCCAGAAGTTTCTACCGAAAACGCGTCAACATTACGTAACTTCCTTGTTTCCAATAATGATAAACAGCTCACCCCCCTCGCTGCATTATTGCGCTATTATTGACAGTTTCAGTAAGGCCCTATAAACTTATTTCCCAATAATAATTACAATTAATAAACATCTGAAATCAATGTCACATAAAAATGCATATTCATATTACAATCATTATTTACATTTAAGTAATTTGTGATACAAATTACTGCATCAACCACAAGAACTGCTTACCAACCTTATGGCCAGCATGGGAAAACGATGCAGAGCATGCATTGCTGTCTGTGGTGATCATACACCCTTTTAAGCACCATGTATCTGTTTCTGTAAATCTAGAAAGTTATCATATGTCGTATTCACTTTAGTGTAGCTATGGTTTATGAATAAAAGTGGCATTTCTGTTCGTCTCATTGCATATTTCGTTTAGTTGTCTACTGTAGCAGTTCCCTCTATATATGATTCAAGTTTCATCGAGCTATGTTACTTGGCAGTGTCACAGCATGCGAAGATTACTTTCGTCCTTAGGTTTTACACACCAGTGTATGAAAACTAAACTTAAACAGAAAAGAGATAAAAATAACATGAGGAACAAAACAATTAAGTTTAAAGTTTGGGAAAGGCTATTTTATCATTATTGAGCAAAGTAGAAAATTCAGTTTTCACTTAAGTGTCCAGAAGTTGTGCAGTAGGAGTATCAAAATTAACTAAAAACAAAACAATTTCACACAAAGGAATATTCCGTATTTAAGTTCCTATGCAAGACCCTGTGTGAAGAAGTTATTGCTCTACAAAAATGAAGAGACAAAAGAACTAAATTGACTTGTTTTGCTGCAGCAATTGAAACTGCAGGAATTCAGATACAAAGAAGAAAAAGGATTTAGCAGAGCCTGATATAAACTGAGGAATACAAATGTTGGTCTAGTACTGGTATACAAGGATGTGTGTGTTCATACATGGTTTGTGTCTGCATAGGAAGATAATTATATTTTATGAATTTTACTTCTTTTTTTACTTTCTCTACCACATACAAAGTACGTAGAGAAGGATTGCATTCCACCCAAAAATTTGATTATTTGTCTCATTCTTTTAAACCATTTACACACTCACAGGTTACACTATAAGAGCCACTTTTAAAAGTTTTGGGAATGCAATAAAAGTTTTAAAATTTAAATCTGATTATTGCATCTTTTCAAAGTATTGTCTATTGCATTCTATACAATGTCCCATTCTTTCAAACCACTTTCAACTGGACTTCTTTGGAGACAGTGCAAATACATTCTTCATAAAGCAGCTTCAAGTGATTCAAATCGTTAAAATTTAATTTTTTCTTTTATATCAGGGAATAGAAAAATGCTGCATGGGGACTGGACTATAGGGATGTGACCAATATTTGACTCTTGACTCCTAAGAAATTGAGTTGTTTCTAGTGCAATGTCGGCAGAAATGCCATGGTGCAACAAAATTCTATACAGACCAGTATTAGGATGCTTTGTTCTCAGTTCACTGAAGACTTGTGGCAGACATTTTGTAGTATACCATCTGCCAGCGACAGTCTTTTGTCCCTCAAGCAGAACTGTCACAATATTTCCACTAGCTGAGAAGAACAAACAGATCATCTTCTTGCTCGCCTCACTTTTGTAGGGGGATCCTCTCCTGGGAAAACCCAGACTAATGACTGTCGTTTAGTTTCTGGATCATACTGGTATATCCAGCTTTCGTCACTTATAATGTTAATCCCTCAGTAAATGTTGCTATCATTGTCTGGCTGCACATTTCTGAGATGGTGGAGGATCCAATGACTGCAGAGATACCCGACATGTAGTTTTTCTTTAAGGCCGGTGTTCACTGCTGCTGATCCACATTCAGCGCTTCTTGAATCTGATAAGTGCAACAAAACTGATCTTTCCGCAACAATTACCCTCCTTTCATCACATTTTCATCCATTGTTGCTATAGTGCATACACAGAAGCACTTATGCTCCACCCAGCCTTGCACATGTTACTATCTGAATTTCAATCTAAAGATAGGAAGACCTGCTTTGGCTTACCACAACTCCTCATTGTTGCCCATTCTTAAAACTTTTAGAGTGACCCTAGTATAAGTAGGTTTCCTTTGTGTGATAAAGTTTGTAACATTATTTGGATTGAGATAAGGCTCGTCTCTGCAAGTACTGGTATTGGTAACAACATGCATCACCTTGAATCCAGGCACTCATCGCTGTCATCACTCTAAGGTCTGTTCAAAATAACTTTGCCCTGTATCTCTTAACGGTCATGTGTACTAGTCACCTCTCACTGGCTGTCATCATAGAAAACATTGTTATGCGGTACAAAATAATTTTTATTTAACATGATCACCTTAATATATTTGAAGATAGTTGTCAAATTTACATTTTCATAATCGTATGAATCAGCCTATTATGTAACAAAGTTAATGCATGTAACAGGAATGCACATAAATTCTTATCAACAAATAAATGGGAAGTTCCTTCGGTTAAAACCTGCCCGTCAGCATGACAATGCTTTTATCGCCTATCCTTGCACTGTACATGGCTTGTTTGTTACCATTTGAAGGTTTACATTAGCCAACCAATGGAAAAGGGAAAGAAATGCAGTGCAGAAGAATACATGTCTGCGGGGCAAGGTTTTAAGAAACACAGTTTAGTCGCCCGAACTATTGTTGCATTCAACTTGTTGCAGAGTGGTGGCTTCTACCTTGCATTCTTCTTCTAAGCCAAATGACTCAAAATAATAAGAATTGTCACTGTATTCATTGAAAATTGACATTATTTACCACTGTTTGTTTCGATGCCTTCTTCACACATGCAAAAGTCTCTGAAAAAGAGGGAGAAAAAAAAAAACATGCGCATGCATGCACACTTGGGCAGTGCCATTTTCTCCCCTTTCGCAAGTTTGAACTATGCCCATAGAATCAGAAAGGCATATTGAAGACGGCACAGATTGGGCATCGGAGTATGCCATTGGCAAATAAAGTTGCCAATAGTGAAGCGGCAGCAGCACTACAACGGAGGAAATGAGAACTATTCACCTTCTCCTAGCTTGGGTGACTTGGCACAAGTAAGAAGATGAGAAGACTCTGACAGGCATGCCTACCGGTAGCACGTAAATACAAAATGTGAGTCAAGGTGCACTATTTTTTCAAACTATTCAAAATTTTCTAATCAACAGCTTTGGTGAGTAGCCTTCCAAAATTAATTAACCTGAATGCCAAGTAGAGAGATGGCTGTAACGTTCTCTTATACGAAATAAATAAATTTAGTTTCTTTGGAGGAAAGCAAGATTCAAACGCTGCCTGTACAGTAATAATCTATAATGTTAAAATACTTTTAAAAATTGTAACAGAGTCAATATATATTGTATTTTGTTAATCATGTAATAATTACCAGAAGAGAGAATGTTTCTTTGACTTGTTAAATATCTACCATTTTTCGAATGAACAGACAAAGTCATGTAATAATATGCCCAGCTACGCGAGAAGCTAGTCACAATTACTATGTGACAGAAACATTTATATTATTGGAAAACAGTTATAATGGGAGAAATAAAATAGGAAAAGACGTATTCTCGTTTTTTGTTGTAAGCTATTCCTTGCCTATACCAAGTAGGGGAATTTCTTATACTGAGCATCCTATATAAAACTGGGTTATGGGTTAGGTAGAAATAAATAAAAGTAACGGCATCCTTGTACATCTGATTATGATTGTGTAAAACATAGGTATATCCAGCCACAAATGCTCAGTTGGTAACTAATTTACCTCACCTCCAAATGCTTGCAGTTAAGACCGCATACCAAACACAGAGAGTTAATTCCTATATTTGTGCAATCTAATATGCCTATAACAACTGCTAAAGTAAAGCGTGTTTGCCGTATCAATTTTGCATTCTATATTTCTTGGGAAAATATCACTGCAGCCAATTTCACCACCATTTTATGTTACCTATTTAGATAGTTTTGATGAGTTATTTTTAGATGTCATTTTTAGTCTTACAGCTTAAAATTGATCATTTAGATTATAATAACTATACATTTAATGTTGATTTCAACAAAAATAAATGCAAAATTACATCATATTTAAACAAAACAAAACAAACACAAAAAGGAGAAGAAGACATTCTTGCCAATATTAATTTTTAAACCTTTATTTAAAACATAAAGTAACTTCTACCTTTGATAACAACAGTGATTTTCAAAAAGTAGCTGAGAAAAACCTTAGGCATTTCATGCCAAACTCATCCTGTCTCTACCCTAAAGCAATAGGTGTTAAGTTAATCACTGATTAATGTAGATTCTGGTGGTAGACAGCAGCTACTAGAGCATAAATGATAACAGAAAATCTCACTAGAGATTCCCATTCATCCTAAACAGAGTGATATAATCAGCCATTATGTCATATTTTTGTAAGTGATATAACTTTTACTCCAGGGTATTGCTCAGCAATAGTTACAATTACATGTAATGAATGTTACATATACAAGAATGACTATCCCAGTTTTCTTCCATGTTATGGATCTTACTGACAGTTTGCAGGAATCTACTGGGTTAGTGAGTTGATGTGATGATTGAATTTGTTACTGAGCATTACATAGTCTCTTCTCAGGTTTATTATGTATTTATGGAATATTATGACCAGAGTGAACAACAGAAATACTGATGTGACATTGAGCTTAGTAATTAATAGGGGCCTTCAATTTTTGCATTTGTAATAACACAAATTTTTATGTAAATCATGTGACTTTTGCACAATCACAGTTTTGCACTGTATTTTGTCAGAATTATTTCAAATAGATGTAACACTTTGTCAACAGTTACCGCAATAGAACTTTCAGTGGCTGGTCTCTGTCACACATGACATTTAACAACTCTCAATCACATTTGCATTGTGTTTCAACAAACTTCTGATCCAAAGTCATCAGAATTAGTAGGAAGCAAATGGCAGTACTGTAAGGACATGCATTTTGCCATAACTATGTAATTGCCTAGCCAGTTTACATTATGGCAGTCCCTAGCTATGGAGATTAAAGACATTCAAAACTGAGTACAACAAGAATGAAATGGCATACGAGTGATACAAATATTATATGTACAGTTCCCATAGCTAGCAGCTGCCATGATGTACACTGGATAGGCATTCATGCTGTAAGGCCATGACTAAATGCTTATTACACAAACCACGTGTTCGAACAAACCTCTTAGATTCATTTCAGAATGTGTATGCAATGGTTTCACATCAGTCACCAGTCAGAATCAGTACTACATAACTTTGTTATCAATAGACTTGTGTTCTACTATTTGATAATAAGATTTTATTAAAATGCCTGAATCTAGTAAAATATATTCATGTGAAATCTTGCTTTTATGCTGTGGCACATCAATAGAGCACACTAATGTATTTTACAGTATGTTTGCAGCTAAGTACTACAATATAGGAGGCAAATAGAACAATATTAATTATGTAAATTATGTGTTTTAGGGTATGTTTGTAGTTAAAGGCAATATAGGAGGTAAGCATAGGGATGCTGATTATCTAATTAATGTATGATTTAACAAATTTCAGATCTTGCGGAAAAATAAGAAACAATACAGATTCTTGGTATCCAGAAATTACTTCCAGAGCTTTGTTTATTATAGAGGTTCCTAGCCATTTCTTTGCTGGAATCTTACATTCTAGAAGGCTCCTGTAGTTCATAATTTTGAACCTCCCATTTTCCCTTTCAACCCTTAATCTGTTTGTCAAGCATTGGTTACAACAATCTGGCCATCGGCTTTCTACTATTTAATACAAAATCTGTTGTTCTTATCTGCAAATGTGGTGTATTTGGAATCTGAAGCATAATACTTTTTGTAGCTAGATGGTTGTAGAAAAAAATGTCCAAATAGAAATAAATGGTGTCCTTAATAAAATCAAAAAGTAGTAAAACATAAATGGGATTTTAACTACTTAAGTACATATCAAGAGCTTTAAATAGGCAAAATGAAACATTCACATTGTCAATGGTGCTTCACGTATATTAAGTTTCTCTCTGTCCATCTGTTCCAATAGAAAAGTGTTCTTTCTCGGGTTGTTAAAATGAATTTTGCGAATAAAAAGGATTCTCTGTAGCATCCTGAGGTAACATTTTAAACTCAACAGTGGATCTATCAATGCTCTTAAAGTATTGCTGAAACCCATTGATGTTCCATCAATCCGTTTCTTTATTCTCTGATAGATCTCTGATGTCTTCCATCAGGTTGCCATCATATCTTTTGGAACCAAAACTTGACGAATGTGCATTACTTATATGTTTATACCAAAGCAGTGTAATAGTGCAAGGATTGCAGCAGGCTGGTTTTGGGAAGATGCTCAGTTGATCACCATTCTTGTTGTAGGATGTAAAACTATCTCTCTGTTGGCTAGAAATGTAGCTCTGGGTTTGTTCTTTCATAAGCTGCAGTTATTGATTCTGTATAACAGGGTGTTTCATTAATTATATATATATGTATACTTCTTTATATTCTTTTTTTATATTATTATTCCCGGCTGACTTCTATAATCTCAGGGTGGATTGTCTTCGGATTCATTTTATTATTATTATTATTATTATTATTATTATTATTATTATTATTATTATTATTATTATTATTATTATTATTATTATTATTATTATTATTATTATTATTATTATATTACAAATGTTAATCCAATATAATCTCCATGCTGAAATGCATGAAGGTAAGTAGCAGATTATCCTAACAGTGAGATTGAAACCAATCTTCAATTCTGTTAATAAATTTCTTTATTTTCAGTTAGTTCATTCTCTTTTTATAACCAATTCTTTAATCCTTTGTAAAACAATAATAAAAACAATAGGAATTCATTAATTTAAGAAACAAATTGTAGTAATATTTGTAATGTAAAATATTAGTATTTAAGTTTTTGGTTCTGCAGAATAAGAAGCTTGTTGAGACACCTGAATACAGAATGTGAACATAGGGTTTGTTGGAATGCACCATCAGTCAGAAAGCTTTAATGCACACGCTCAAACTAAAATGGAATGCTGTTGGAATAAACCTAATGAAACAGCAAGCAGAGTAACAAATACTTTTTGTATATAAAATATGCCAGGTACACGAACGCAAATATACAATAATGTACATTTGGCTATGATGTAGATAGCCTGGTCCAAGCAGTCAAGAGCAGATAAAATTAACCGTTGAGAATAAGATGCAAACTTTGATAAAGCACCGTGCACCAACCTAGAGTAACCTCTACTTTCATAGCAAACTACTATTCAACTAATCACTTGGTGATTTCCATACAAGAGTAAACTACTTCTAAAGCACTTTTCTCCTTTCAGATACTCCCAGAGTAAATTACTGCATAAGTAAATGTCGGAGGATAATGTCATGTAGTATGTTACTATGGGATTAAATAGAGCACAAATATAGGTTAGAACTTATACTCATGACCTGGTTGGAGTAAATAACCTGTTGATTGAACTAACTGGAATACCATATTGTATTTGGAGAAAGATATTTTGATCTGTTCATGGATTACTTAGATTACATTGATAATCTCAATGAAGAAAACAACAGGAATACAATAGCAGTACGTGAGAACCATATGATACTTATACAGGTACAGAGAGAGTTCAACAAATTTCGGTACTAGAAAAGAATCTTTTACATGCCTTTTGAACCTGCTTGGAGAACATTTACAAAAGTCAGACAGGAATTCAGCTCCATAACCCATCGCATCCTGCAAGTGTTTCGTACTGGAACATTTCAGATAGTTAAGTCGAGATTATAATTTAACATAACATCTAACACTGTATTAAATGGGGATATTTAGGATTGACTTAACATAACGTAACTTAAAAGTTTGGAATGTCAAACTTAAAGTAATAAAAGAACTACCAATCAAGAGTCATTCCCATTACATTAAGTGCATCCTAATTATACCTTTAGTTTACCAGTATTTCTTAACTTCATGTCACATTAAATAGTATCTTTCATCGCATTGTTACAGCACTTTAGAGGTTAAGACCAAGGTATCTACAGAAACAAATACACATGAGTGTTCAGAAAATAAAAGGCAATTCTTCTTCACTTTTGCAGATTTCCCATATATTGTGGGTATAACTGTCTGCACGCATGTTCCTATTTTGTGCCCATCCGTGAATATAGTGAACTTTTCCAAAATCGGGGAACGTTTTCTCCATCAACATTCAAAATGAAGATTACAAAAATTGTTTTCAGAATTTTAAGATGCTTTTCAGCGTTTCTCATCACTCGAAGCATTAAACTCATCTATCACAACTTTCCAGCATCTTTATATCATGTTTTTTACACTCATATTGCTTAAATGGGTTTTCTTTACCCCTTTGGCTGACGTTTCCCCCCCCCCCCATTTGCTATTACCCATAACCTTATCCATGACTGTATTGCGTAAATCATGCAAACAAAACAATACCTCCGGGAGTAATGAGCATTTACTTACATAGTCATAACTAAAAGAGTAAATTGTAATTGAGCTCTCCATTACTTCCGGAGTAAATTGCTCCCATAGTAAACTACTTCCACAGTATGGGTTTCTTTAGTAAATGTTACTTCCGAAGCAATTTACTCCAACATGATGCATGCTGCCTATAGTATATTAAGAGATATCAATATGAAAGTGACAATTTTTACTTTCTCTACCAGTAGCTATAGATGGTGTCTCTAAATAACGTCAGTTTTTAAGCTAAAATTTATTTGGAACATTTTATGACAAGAAATTAAACTACTCTTCTATGGTCTTTAGCCATCTTTCAGCAAGGTTTATTATTCCACAACGGTACCATCTCTGTTTTTTGATACAAAGAGGCCCACTTCCACAGTTTCAATGTTTTCGAAATTTCTTCCACGCAAGAAATGAGCCATGGATCGAAACAGATGGTAATCTGAAGGCACAAGATCAGTGCTGTATGCTGGGTGTTAAGACTCCTTCCAATTCCTGAATTTTTGTCATGGTTGTTCATGCAGTATGGAGTGCTGCATTGTCCTGCTGCAAGAGAGCTCTATTTTGGTTAACTAATGCTGGGTATCACTGTCTCAAAATTTCATGAACTCATTCCAGTTGTTGAGAATACAGATCCGCATTGACTGCACACCCATTTGGAACAAACTCTCAGTGAATCAATCACTCCTTCAAAATTCCACCAGACACACAACATTACTTTGGGGCTGAACTGATTTTTTTTTAACAATGATTTGGCAGGTTGACAGGAACTGAACTACTATTTTGAGGCATCAGTGTTGCAGTAATAGACCCATTTTTCATATGTGACAATTCTCCTGATAAATCCATCATCCATGGGATTACCGATAAGCTGACGATAGATATCCACTCTACGTTGAGCCCGTTGAGGTGTCAATTCATGAGGTACAGATCTATAGCTACTGTTTGTTTTCCCAACATTCTTAATCTGACGATGTATGGTATTTTTTATGAACCAATTTCTTCTGACAGCTTACGGTACTTTTCTGATGATTTTCTTCCAAAACTCTGCATTTTCAATATGCCATAATTTAGGTCTTCCAGAACATGGTAAATCTTTAGTGTTTTCTTCTCTATTGTTGATATTTTACAAGGGGATCTGTTAAGCCCCCTGTTGTTTAACCTGGATATGGCGGATGTAACGAAAGCTATAAGCAGAATGATCCAAATGTGTGTGTATATATATATATATGCTGACGATATGTTCATGACAGCAAAGAGGATAGAGAATCTACAGCAGAGTTTTGACCAGCTTACTGGATGGGCAGACGCAAATGGCCTGAGGGTAAATAAGGAAAAGACCGTGCAAATGACCTTCCGAAAAGGTGAAAGCAGAAAGAAAGCAGAGAACAGTTACATTCGGAGGACCTGTCAGTAATGAATTCCTTTAAATACTTAGGGGTAACTCTCCAGACAATGGGGACCACTTTTGAAATTCATGTAAAAGACAAAGCCACAGCGGTCATAAACGACATAAACCATCTGACAAAAATTCCCCCTAGAAATGGCAACAAAACTATTTCGAACAAAGATTGTTCCAATACTGTCGTATGGTATCCATTTAATGTGGATACCTCAAGAGAAAAGTTTTAAAACAATGGGAAAAAGTAAAGGTAACGTACCTTAAAAGAGCAATAAGAGTGTCGAAATATATGCCATCAAGACATGTGTATCTGCTGACCCAAGAGCCCTTTCTGATGGAGGATCTACACTACATGCTACTGCTCCCGGCTTCAGATGCATTCAAAGAGCCATTAGCAGAGAATTTGAGAAAAAGAGAATAGATTGAAGGTGAGTTCTATGCTACAAGTGCCATGATCAACAGAGTTTAGGCAGGATCAAATCAGAGAATGAGGAATGTATTCACAAGACTTGCCATGCACAAATTTCATCATAAGCTATGCCACGTAACAAGGTTTCATGTGATAATGGATAAATGTATATGTAAATACTGTGAACTAAAGTGTGACAAATACCCTGTGGTGTGCTAAATGCCCTAAATCAGTGACAGAACTCAGTGAGGAAAACTAGAGGTTTCTCAATTTTTGAACACTTGTGCGCATTTCATTTTACTATTATTATTATTACTCTCTAGTGTTGAAACATTGGAACCATTGTTGTGTCACATGCTCACGATGACTCCTTCTCCTTCCACTTCACATATTTTTCAAACTGTGACAGCAGCTTTATAATCTTGTTTCCAGTAGTGCTTTGGAACGACTGTAATCTCAAACTTTGTAACCTCCATTTTGTGATTGTGTATTAACAACTGACACATTCTTGCAATATATGCAATACTAGCCATGGCATCCTGTAAATAACAATGACAAACAAAGAAAACCAATTCTATCTTATAAAACACTAAACTTAAAAACCGGATTATCGAGATTTCACTGAAAATACATGTTTTGATGCCCCTGAATAAAAAAAGCATTTTTAGAAACAATATGTATGTGTGTGAACAGCATAACTCAAAAACGAAGTCACATAAGTACTAAACTTGGTATTTAGGTTCAGTATCTTCCAAAAATGCATCACAAAGATTTTCAAGAAAATACCTCCACCCTAAACTACTCTTTGCATGGAACATTTTTTTCAAAATTTTTAATTTTCTGAAAAATGGCTCAAACAATTTTCATTAAAATACTATATATTAAAAATATTTACATGGCAAATAAAATGTATACCTTGAATTTTCTGAGAATAACCTGTGAAGTCCTCTTCATTTGGAAGGAATTTTGTATAATCTTGTATAACTGCTAAAATTTAAGCGATAGTCAAAAACTTACAACATAAGAAATTCAAATCTCTTTAAAACATATAATTTATTTCAAATAAGTTTTTCTGTGGCATAAGCTACTTCTGAGATATTCGTTATTAATGGTTCAAATTGCTCATTACTCTGGCTTAAGTCCTATAAACATTCAGTTGTTTCTCACAATGTCATGGAAAGAGTTTTAGATACTTTTAAGTCCAGCAAATAGCACCTAGATCCAAAACATTTGATTATCACTATTCCCTCTGCATTTATAACGAAATGTGTTATCTAACTATTTCTGCAATGGTTTATCTCAATTAAAATAAGTTCTTATACCCATTAATAAATCATACAGGGTAGAGAAAGTCTTGTGAAAGTAAAATATCAGAAACTTTTTCACTGTGATGCTATCTATATAATGATGCATGTAACTTTGACAGCTCATGTATTTTACATCTGAAGTTTCTGTTTAACATGTAATGTATAAAGGCTGAAGGACAAGTAGAAAGAGATAGCTGTGTGTTCCCTCCCTCTTGCCTTACATTCCCAAAATGACAAAATTGCTCCAAATAGGTGGTTTAATTAAAGTGAAATGTAGATTATGTTTTATGTTGAACTAAAGCTACAGAATTGTTTTTTGCTCTCTCTGAACGCCATTGTACAAGACATAAATAAGTGGTGTTTACTAGGACATCAATAATAATTCCTCTTTGGAGGACTCACAAGCCAATGCCTTGGGGCAGTGGCCTTCAAGGAGCAACCAAAATGTGGATCACAGCAGAACCAGGATGGGGATCAGCCCAATGCCTGATATGATGGTGAAGAAGGAAATGAAATGTAATAATAAAAGGGATAGGAAAATTTGCAGATCAACTTGTCCAACACAGCATTCACCTAGCAACTTAGGAAGACTGTGAAAAACCCTTCGGTCAGATAGGTCAACCACAGGGATTTGAACCTGGGACCTTCTGAATGCAGGCCACGGACATTTCTGCCTGAGCCATCCTTCTCTCCCATGAATAATATGCCAAGCAAAAATACAATCTTGATGAAGGAAAACTTACTCTACTCTCATGGTAATCCCGAGTATAGTGTGGTGGAAGATTCTCCTGGTAGGTTGCAGTTGCCAAAGGCAGTACTTTACCACAGCGGCCTTCACTGAATCTGACATCTGTATCTAACAAAACCCTTAAGGAACTCCACCAATGCGATTTGCTTTTCTCTGAAGATTGTAGTTCACTTCCAAGGAAAAAGCTGTACGCCTTATTTGCTACTTCAAACCACATTCCCACTGCTGGAATCTGAAAACAGAACAAGTTGCCACAAGTAGACAAAAATATTTACATTTGCATTAATAATTTAAATGAGTGTTGCTAAGTTCTGTATCTAAGTTCTAACTTCCAAACTTGCATTAATATTTTTTGACTATCTCCTTAGTGCTGATAATAGTGTTTAAAGTAATGTGTAAAATAGGTCTTAATTTTGGAATGAAAGGAAAAAAAACTCACTTGTATCAACAATAATGCTAAAATACTTAAAGCAGTCAAAACAAAATTAGGTATTTTATGTTTATACACAAGATTCATACTTCGGATATACCCTAAAAAGCAAAGGTGCAGAAATATTTAAAGAGAAAATACAGCATATGAACCAATAATCCTGCTAGAGATTTTCGACATGTTCAGATTCAGCTTTCTATTGTTTTGCAGTATCACAGAAATATATAGATTTAGGCCAACTACATAAATTAATGCACAAAGTATGACATAATGAAGAATGAGGAATGCATTCTGAAAGAAGTATACATATTTAAGCCAAATAACCCTATCTTAGTTGACATATACGGCTTGACCAAATTTGAAAGCTACAGTGTAAGTAGTTCATTAGAATTAGTAATGAGTATTAAATATTTATAGCATTTAAAAACTGTTTGGTGTCCTAATATCAATTCTTTGTTCTCAAGTATACAAGGCATAAGTTGATTTACTTAAAATTCTAATTTTCATTGTTTAGAACAGATGTTTGACAGAATACATTAATTTCACAAATATCTGCAATTAACAATCTTTGTTTGTATTTTAAGGAAAGTTTTATATACAGAAGTCAAGACTACCAATGGGCAATCCTTCATCCCCATTGTGAAATAATCTCTACTAACCATTTCTGCTGATATTTTCAAATCCTAATGCAAATATGTCAATGACAGCAGTAAATCATAAACAAATAGTTAATGCTTTGGAACTACTCAGTTTGTAAAATTATGCATAGTAAATTATATATTACATGCACATGACTTTCTCTACCCACTATCATTTACTTTTATATAGTCTCAACAAGTTTTTTTTAAGAAAGTTTATTTTTCTATCTACTTCATATAGATTAGACCTTTCACTACAATTTTATTGTAGGTACAAGGGGTTAAAGGAAATGGAATCATGTTAAGCCAATTGCATATATGCTGGTCTTGAAATTACAAATTCTTTCCATGACACAGTGAGCAACAAGAATAGAGAGAGCACTTTAAGTATTAAAAAATCCAAATCAATAATAATGGATATCTCAGAAATAGCTGATGTCACAAAAGCATTATTTGAAATAAACTCTGTTTTAAAGAGATCTGCACTTTTTATGCAGGTAAGTTTTTGACTCTCTCTTACACTTTACCAGTTATACAAAATTCCTTCTGTATAAAGAGGACTTTACAAGCTATTCGCAGAAAAATCAAGATATACATTTTGTCTTATAAATGCTCTCAATATATGGTATTTTAATCAAACACTTTTTTAAGTACAGGATAGTTTATGGTGGGGGGGGATTCTTTTTTAAAAATCTTTGTGTGTCATCTTTGGAAAATACTAAACTTGAACACCAAGTTTGATATTCATCTGACTTTGCTTTTCAGTTCTATCTTCCACCTTTTCCTAAAATTTCCTTTTTAATTCAGGGGAGTTTAAACCATGTTGAAATGTTACACAAAATGTTTGGGTGGAATGCAATATTCCTCTACCTTCTTGGTATGTGGAAGGGAAAGTACAAAGAGAACCAGAGCTATTCTATAACTTTGTTGTTAAGAGGGGGACTTCAGCTTAAGGAACCACTCTTAACAAAAGTGCTGCTATTTTAACTTGTTTGTTAATGTGATATTTGTTTTCTCGTGGTTTATTAGCCAACTGAGTGACTAATTGAAAATTTGTACAATCTGGAATAGCATTTTGTTTTCATATTGCCATCAGCGCTGGAATACCAACTACCGAGTGCTTTGATTGCTTTTCCTTGCCAAGATGAAAACAAAGCGTGCTATGAAAAGTCACTGAATAATATAAAATATATGTGAATTTTTAAAATTTGCATCCATTGCTTAGAATAGCAAACTCACACCTTCTTGTAACCCCAAAGAATGAGATTTTTTTTTTTTTAATGGGAAAACTTACACAGCTGTTGAGCAACTGTAGCAGTGACCCTATTTAATTTTAGATTAGGAAAGACAGTCAAAAGAAATAACAGCATAGTTTCATATTGTTTTGCAAGTTTCATTAATTTATATCAAACCGCAATTATGGCTTAATTTTCATTATGATTTTTTGTTTTATATATATTTCTTAAACATACCAGTTATCATGCAGATTTTTCTGAAATTTTAATCTATACCATCAAGCATAACTAGGTACTTTTTTTTTTTAGTTGTGATTTGGCAATGCTCAGCTTTATTTCAGTTCTGTGGAAATCTTCTTGTATCTTAGCAATCTTTGAATGAAAATTATAATTGTTATCTGAAAATATCCACATTATTTTAGATATTCGTTAAGTGGAAGGTTATAGCGAAAAAAGGTTAGTTAGATGTGTTATCTGTGGGATTGTATCAACTAAAAGTATTTTATTTCGGATTATTTTCATACCAAGTTTATTAAGTATAAATTACACTTTATAGCGCCAAACTGACTGACTTATGTTATGCTCTTCCTCTTCCAGCAGCATCAATATAAATTCAATTTTTATGGTTATGAGAAGCTGGTAAATGCCTTTCTGCTAGCCACTTCTTTTAGCAATTGGAAATTATCTTAAAATGATTTGTTGTAATATCATACAGTTCTCAAAAGTGTTCACTTCCTAATCTAAAAAGGAGGCAAATATATTTGTGAACCATACAAATCAACACAAGATTAACCACTATTTGAACCTAAAGTTCTTAAATCAGTAACTGTTACGTTTTCTTATTATACAAGATTATACAACATTTATTTTACTATTAAAACTTTGTCTTTTAAAAGCTATGTTGTGAAAATCATTTACTAATGCTATCACACAGGACAGTACTTACTCAAGCATAATCCATAACATTTATATTTTAGGATACAATGAATAAACAAACATTTTGATAATTGAAATGTCAAATGTCTATCACGCGTTTTCTCTTATAGCAGCATTAAAACAACGTCTATACAAATTTGTTGTGTAACAAATGTGTTAGCAAGAGGGTCTCGGGATTTGTTGTGTTCAACAACCAAATCTTTATTCTTAACAAATTTTGTTTTGTTCAAAGTTACAGAATGCTGAATAGTACATAATAATTGTTTATAATCCGTACGAAACGAGAAGGAATCTGAAGCAAGCCAATGGAGTGCCAGCAGGAGCTCTGCATTGGCAGATAGTTTTGGGTGTGACAGAGAGAGAGACGAGACACACAGCATGAAGCAAGATACGGCAGTGTGGCATACATATTCATGCTGATCATTTGGCACGGAGCCCAGTTTCATATTTGTTAAATGCTTAATTAAAACCACTACACTTACAACACTAACTTTGAAACTTTAAGCTTACATAAAGAATACTTATGTCTGTAAATACACTGTCTAAAAGGTAAATTACAAGCGATAAATTAAGAACTGAGGTTGGCATGTCTTCACTTCTGGAACTTAACTACTCTAAGCTCTTGCAAACAGATCAAACATAAACACAATGGTGGTGTACAATCATCAATAGTTTGAATCACAGAATCCATTTGTGCAACAGGAAGTATAAAAGTAGTATGATCACATAGTTAAACAAAATGATTTCAGTGAAAAATTAGTTAGAAAGAAAACACCAAATTAAGAAGACACCAACACTGTGAACAGATAAACCTCTCCAGATAAGAACAAAACAATATATCTGAAACTTACATGTGTTCTTCATAAGATATTCAAAGAATGCTGAATTTGAAATGAGTCACACTACCTCTATACAAACCTTTACTTGAATAATTTTGAAGATTTAGAAGCTGGTAACAGTGATGTGTCATAATTTAAAATAAAGAGAGTTGAGGGTTGTTACACTACATCAGTAAAATATTCTTACTTGAACGTGTTTTGGGAGACGGCTTGTTCCCATCGTCAGCATGTTCTCAAGAGAGATGGGAACAAGCCGTCTCCCAAAGTGCGTTCAAGTAAGAATATTTTACTGATGTAGTGTAACAACCCTCAACTCTCTTTATTTTAAACCTTTACTTATTAAGTTTTTAAAACTGGAACGTTTTCGAGGGCATTCGTCCTCACTTTTTTAATACCTAATATATTCAAAGAAGTTAATATAACATCCGTTACCATGGAAAAAAAGTTCAGATTTAAAACCTTAACAAAATCCCACAAAGATTGCAAATGTACAGGAGAAAAATGTCAAGTTGTTATCATCTCAATATTGCAATGCATGCGACAGTATACACACTGGCAAAATGAACAGAAACTTGGACATCAGACTTATAAAAGATACTGATGAGTCTGCAATAGTACATCATGTCTGGAAAGGAAACCGTGACATAAAAGTGAAAATTTATTCATTAAAAAGCACTGCCCACTGGATTGTATGTTATGATGCATACTGCGCCTACCCATTGCATTTATTTTACAATGTATTTCCACATGATAAACTCTTTCCAATTCTAGAGTTTGACTGGAGGAGTAAACATTGAAATTGTTTAGGCTTTGAGTAATACATTCCTCCATGGCTTAACACCAGAGCAAAATAAGTACAGAAAAAATCTGTAATAGAAGCAGATTAATATTGAATAACAAATTTAATTTATTACTTATTGATCAGAGTGGCACTTTTCATAAATATGCATTGGTTACTTATTTCCTTAAAATATCACTTTAAGGAGGAGCGTTTGTACTTACCATTTACATTGTTTATGGTTGCAATTTAATAACCACTGGCCATACCCTATAAAAATCTGTGTTCACCGCTCAAAAAATCAAGTCTGAGAGTCAGTGTATAAGCAGATATATAAGAACTTGAGAAATTTTAAGTCATTCATTTGCACAGAAAATATATAACCACGAATTCTTAGTTAATGTAACTTCATCCAAGCGTAGCTCACACCAGAAGTACTTAGTCTGTAATTATGTTGGTTTGCATAGCCTATGCTGGTTGAGTTTGTTCTAGCCAAACATATCTTTGCAGTGTTTACTGGTATCCTCCAAGAATACACAAATTTGCTTCTAGTGGGCAGGCAAGTACCTCAGCATACAACTCAGTGGGCAGTGTTCAAAAGTATTCAAGAGGCAATGGAATGAACAACCTGAGGGCCTGCTAATGAATTTTAATGCTGCACTGGAAGAAAATGTAAACTTCAAGTCCATCAGTCCATCAACAGAGGCACTTCAACTTTTCCATAAGTGTAAGTTTTTAAACTCATCATATAATGAATGATAGACTGCACCTATGGCTCCTCTGATGGGGCCTCAATATTCAAATGTATTTGCGTTGCATGGGAATTGAATGGATCTGATGGCTTGGCAAATTATAGGATAGCTAACATTATGTGAATGGAACTGGTTTATAGTGTTGGAGACATTGCTTATACTGTTTACTTGTGCTTATGAAGCTTAACATCCTTTCCAGCTCTGGAGAATAAATGGTATAAAAGTTTCGGTATAGTGGGGTACTTTGGAGACCATTCTAAATTTTATTACCTGCTAAAATGTATTTCACTAGGAAACTGCTAAAAGCATTCAAAATTGAATAAACGAGTAGTGAAATGGCTTGCAATACAAGAACTGTATTTTTCTACTTTCTTTACTAGTACATAGTGGGTAGAGAAGGTGTTGCATTCCACCCAAAAATTCTATATCGAGATTTCACCAGAAATACATGTTTTGAGGTCCCCTAAATCCAAGAAAAAATTTTAGAAAAGGGTCTGTGTGTGTGTGTGAACTGCATAGCTCAAAAATGAAAAGTCACACATTTGGTATTTAGGTTCAGTACCTTCCAAAGATGCGACATGAAGATTTTCAAGAAAATCCCCCACCCAACAGCCCTTTACATGGAACATTTTTTAAAACTGGCTTTAACAATTTTGATTAAAACATCATATATTAAAGATATTTACACGACAAATAAAATGTGTATCTTAAATTTTCTGGGAATTGCCTGTGAAGTCCTCTTCATTTGTAATGAATTTTGTATAATCTTCTACAACTGGTAAACGTTAAGCTATAGATGAAAACGTGCCATACAAGAAATGCAGATCTCTTTAAAACACACAATTTACTTAAAATAAGTTTTTCTGTGGCATAGGCCATTTCTGAGATATCCGTTATTAAAGTTTAAAATTGTTCAATACTTGTCATTCTTTTAAAGTCTCACTGATTTTCAGTTGTTTCTAAGGATTGCATAGAAACAGTATGGGAAACAGTATGGTATTTAAGGTTGGCAATATAGTGTTCAGTTCTGAAACATTAAACTATCGCTGCTCTCTTTGTATTTGTAACGTAATGTGTAATGGATTAAAATGTAGTAGATAGAAAAATAAGCTTTAGTAAGGATAGCTTGTATACCCACTAATAAAGATAGACATGTATAATGTATCACATCAGACTACTTTATTTCTGCAATGTTTTGTTTGGTATGCAGGCAACTTGTTATTTTTAAAGAGTTGCAGTGAAATAAATTAGTATAAATAGTCCTTGGAATAAATCCAAAAGGCATTTAATTGATCTATTTCTTGTGTGTGCATAACCTAATGTGCCTGTAACCTAATATATCTTTTAAATCCTGTAGCAGGAATTATGTTCTGATTAATTATATTAAGACTCATTATTCCGGTTTATTGTTAATAAAATGAGAAACAGAAAAGAAGAGAATAACAAAGAAGGTAAAATAAAAGCAATAGATTTATGAATATACAAAAACAAAAGCTTATATATTATAAGGTAGCTCCGAATACTAAAAAAATGAATGGCAGTTGAGGGATTACTAGGGGGGATATAGAAGCTTAGGAAAAGTGAGATAAAAGTATATAAAACAAAAAAGAACATGTTGAAATATTCATACAAATGTGTAATATGATATAACTTCCATAAAAAGAATAAAAAAGGCTACTATAAAGAATCTAAGAAAAGATATCACTATAATTATTTTTGAATGATTTGTGATATACGCAAAGCTATAAAAAGTTAAATACTAATATTTTGTATTACAAATATTACTACAATTTGCTTTTTAAATTGATAAATACGTGTTGTTTTTATTACTGTTCTACAAAGGATTAAAGAATCGGTTATAAAAAGAGAATGAAATAACTGAAAATAAAGAAATTTATTAACAGAATTGAAGATTGGTTTCAATCTCACTGTTAGGATAATCTGCTACTTACCTTCATGCATTTCAGCATGGAGATTATATTGGATTAACATTTGTAATATAATAATAAAATGAATCCGAAGACAATTCACCCTGAGATTATAGAAGTCAGCCAGGAATAATAATATAACAAAAAGGATATAAAAAAAGTATATATAAATATATATGTAATTAATGAAACACAATCCTGTTATACAGAATCAATAGCTGCAGCTTAGCAAATATGGGAATATCAAACAACAAACCCAGAGTTATATTTCCAGCCAACAGAGAGATAGTTTTACATCCTACAACAAGAATGGTGATCAACTGAGCATCTTCCGAAAACCAACCCGCTGCAATCCTTGCACTATTACACTGCTTTGGTATAAACATAGAAGGTAATGCACATTCATCAAGTTTTAGTTCCAAAAGATATGATGGCAACCTGATGGAAAGCATCCGAGAATAAAGAAACGGATTGATGGAACATCAATGGGTTTCAGCAATACTTTAAGAGCATTGATAGATCCACTGTTGAGTTTAAAATGTTATCCCAGGATGCTACAGAGAATCCTATTTATCTGCAAAATTAATTTTAATAAGCCGAGAAAGAACACTTTTCAACTGGAACAGATGGACAGAGAGAAACTTAATATACGTGAAGCACCATTGACAATGTGAATGTTTCATTTTGCCTATTTAATGCTCTTGATATGTACTTCAGTAGTTAAAATCCCATTTATGTTTTACTACTTTTTGATTTTATTAAGGGCACCATTTATTTCTATTTGGACATTTTTTTTCTACAGTCATCTAGCTACAAAAAGTATTATGCTTCAGATACATTTGCAGATAAGAACAACAGATTTTGTATTAAATAGTAGAAAGCTGATGGCCAGATTGTTGTAACCAATGCTTGACAAACAGATTAAGGCTTGAAAGGGAATATGGGAGGTTCAAAATTATGAACTACAGGAGCCTTCTAGAATGTAAGATTCCAGCAAAGAAATGGCTAGGAACCTCTATAATAAACAAAGCTCTGGAAGTAATTTCTGGATACCAAGAATCTGTATTGTTTCTTATTTTTCCGCAAGATCTGAAATTTGTTAAATCATACATTAATTAGATAATCAGCATCCCTCTGCTTACTTCCTATATTGCCTTTAACTACATACATACCCTAAAAAGCATAATTTACATAATTAATATTGCTCTATTTGCCTCCTATATTGTAGTACTTAGCTGCAAACATACTGTAAAATACATTAGTGAGCTCTATTGATGTGCCACAGCATAAAAGCAAGATTTCACATGAATATATTTTACTAGATTCAGGCATTTTAAGAAAATCTTATTATCAAATAGTAGAACACAACTCCATTGATAACAAAGTTAAGAACTTTTGCATTCCCTGAGAGCTCATAATCGAGCACCATTGATAGCTTGCAAAAGTTCAATTTGAAACTGTATTTGGATTTTTTTAATTTCAAGTTTGTAATGCTGTTATGATCTCTCTTTATCTTGTCTCCACCGTTGTCAACAAACAGGAGCAAAAGATCACCTTACTGCTACTGATGATAATTTTTTTATTCCAATGAACTATATGTTTGTACCTCAAAGTGAGCTGGTGCAATATGCCTTCCCACATTGTCATCAAAGCCTTTAGTAAATGCTTGATCAATATGTTGCTGCAAAAAGCTTCTGAAATTGTGATCTGCAAACAGACATTTATATCAGATTAAAATATGAAGTTATATATCACTTTGTCAAATATTTAAAACAAAACATAGGGAATGAAACAGAATGTTTAAATTCTCTCTCACACTGATAGTACTTTTGTCCACAAAATGTGGAAATGCTGAATGCTGTGGTATGTAAATAATCAAGTGCTCCTATAAGATATTGCATGGGAGCTCTTCAATCTGTCACCACTCAATCCCATGGTGCAGTAGCAGTACCCTTGCACCATTCCCTCTTTGTGCACTACTGCATGAGGAGACGAGATAGATTTTCTTGTTGATTGCCACTGGGAAGGAGAAAGGTGGGACCCCCCCCACAAAAAAAAAAAACAGATGAGAGCTCAGAAGAAGCTCATGACAAGATAAAATGTTGGTAATTAACTGTCACTTGCTTTCTCCGGAAGCTGAGAACACCTATGGAGGCAAGTGTCATCTGGCAGTTGATTACCAATATTTTGTTTATCTTGTCATGAGCTTCTTCTGAGCTCTCGTCTGCTTTTTTTTTGGGGGGGGGGGACACCTGAAAGAGGGTCCCACTTTGCTCCCTCCCACTGGTGATCAAGCAAGAAAATATATCTCGTCTCCTCTTGCAGTTAGTGCACAAAGAGGGAAATGAGAGAAAATGGATGGGATTGAAGAGCTCCAATGCAATAACATGCAGGAGCAATAGCAACAGATAAGAGGATAAATAGAAAACATACTTCTAACTGCAGTATGGTGAATTCATGTAAGTGATATGTGCCTTAACCTATGGAATTGAGAGTGAAGGATTTGTTTTCACCTGTGCACATGTATTGAGCAATCATGCTCTTAGTATGTGAAGTTAGAACTGCAAGGTGAAAAATTTTTAAGCATTCAGGATGCATTTGCTAGTGTTTGTAAGTCGTCCTCCGTCATGTACTGGTTACCATGCCAACCTCTAGTTCCCGAGGAGGGCAATGGATTTTTTCGAGCGTAAAAATCCTTAGCATGGCTTCCTTCGGAAGGGAAGTGAAGTCAGTGGTCCCTTGTTGTAGATTTACGGCATGTAAAAGAACCTCAAGTCTGATAAAGAGCCTCTGAGCAAAATTACCAGTCTTTCACGCCCAATATAGAATGGTACGCTAAGGATCACAGCAGTTTAAGAGCATCCATAAATAAAACTCAATTTAATTTTAGTGTTTGTAATAGTAGTTAGCCTATCCCCTGGCGTACTTGAAGGGCTGCATCATATATGTCCACCTGCACTCCGTTACCATATTGGTCTTTATTAGTTGAATTAAGTTAGAACTTAAGGTAGTTTATGCTAATAGACACAGCATATCAGCATTATTTGTATAATTCTCTTCTGGAATGTTTGTGTGTTTTTGCAGCATAGCACCATTGATCTTCAAAGCTGTGACGATCATCCTCAAGGCTACATTCTCTTCCATACATAAGCTGTGTCAGCAGAGTAAACATACACGGTACAAGGGGGATTCTTTGTTAGTAATATTGCATGCAACTGGTTACATGGAAGCATCCCAGTTAGTAATGATGGCTAATGTTGTTGGAATGCAAGCATGCAACCATGTCATAATTGTTGCCAAGATATGTATCACCCATGAGAAAGTTTTGGGTGGCACCCTAGTGTTAGTATTGCATCTGCAATGTGTGTGTCTAAGGAGTATGTGTTAGTGGTGGCAGAATGAGAAAGGGCTCACAAGGTGTAAATGTTATTTGATCTGCAATTTACAAGGTGGGGTGGGATATATCGTCAATATTACCAATTGTGTGAGCTAGTTGAGCAGATTAAACTGTTGGCAGCACTCTTTGGCGGTCAAGCAGCTACTGTGACAGAATAATATTGGGCACAATGTGCCGGTAATAAGTGTTTAATACCATTGCGAGCCAAAACCACATTTATAGTAATTACAATTCAGTTAACTGTTCTTAAACACTGCTTAGCTTGAATACAGTGTTAGTGGACCTAAATTCGAAAGTGAACCTTAGAAACTATTATATAACGTTTCATTGCTATCATAATTTTTTCAATGAAGTTTTAGCATCCTTTAACCGGTTAGGACATGGGCGATGAATGACATGGGTGAAACGATGCTCAATGAACCCGGGATCTATAGGGCTTAAAGTTACCCGAAATTCATCTTTTCAAGATAAGAGAAACCCCGGGAAAAAAACCCTAACCGGGTAACTCACCGTAACCAAGATTCAAAGCCGGGGCCCCCTGAATGTAAGCCAGTCACGCTACCCCCACCACAGAGGCGGACGTTACCATCTTGTTAATTTAATGAACACAAATTCCAATGTACATTTCTATAACCGTAGCTGAGAAAAAAAGGAGAATATTCTCTGTTTACGTGGAGAAAGAGAAATATGCTTTTATTGATACAATTTTTACCACCATTCTCCATGAAAAGATATGCTAATCTTGATCATGAGAAAGATGATAATAGAATCTTCTCAACTTTATCAATACAAACCAAAGTTAGTCCAGTGTTTAATCTAAGGGAATTATTGTAGCTAATAAGAGGATCTAGTTTCCAGAGTTTAGCAGCTGCTCTGTTCCATGTTGGCACATGTGATCGGCCCAAGTGGGATTTTGGTCAACAGAAGTATGTGGCACATTGTGATTGCATGTGCTTTATTGGTATTTACTTTGATGACCTGTTGATTAGCCAGGTCAAAAGAGTGTCAAGTGCATTTGAAGGTACCAGCGAATGAGGTGTAGTTGGTTTGATTGGGCCATAAAGGCCGTGTCATCCAAATAGAGGAACTTAATAGTGGATGGTGGGTCACATATATCATTCATGTTCAACAGGACTGGTCCAAGCAGGCTGCCCTGAGGTATGGGTCTTTGAGAGGACTGTGTATTCATGATGTATTTGAAATGACAGTTTAAGTATTCTGAGGTGAGTTTAATGAGGGTGTAGTTCAGTTAGTTTATGCAGTAGGTCTGATTGTGATTCTCTGTCCAAGGAGTGGTCAATGCTTACAAACTGGCTGCGATGGAGCTCTTAGTGTAAAAGTTGAGTAGCATGGAGTAGATGGTATGGTAGAGTGGATTTTGCAGAAGCTAAGTTGTTCATTTATGACTAAGCTTTTTTTATAACACATGTGTTAATGCGTTTGATGATCATTTTCTCAATAAGTTTACTGCATAGGCTATTTGGATGTTAGATGTGCAGGTTTGTGTGATCTTTGTTTTTCCTGGGGAAGTTCTACACTATAGCTTTCTTATGCCGAGGGGAAAATCCTGTGCAGTAATGTAAAATTAAATATGGTTTGATTGAGCTGTGGGTAGGGTGTTTAAGTACTTTATTTGGAATTGTGTCTGGGTGAGGGGGCTTGCGGTTAGGTAGGTGTCAAATTAGCAATTTGATTGCTTAAGTGTTCGTCAAGCGGTTCTTTGTTTGTCGGGTACTAAAATAGCATGTGAAGTCCTCAGTTTCTGCAACAGAAAGTGGACAGAAGAGTGTTCTTTGGGCCTAAATAAGTCTTGTGGCGCATTTGCTAGGGTTCAGCTTTTGTGCTGTCAGTGGATGCAAGCTGTTGGTTATGCTGGAAAGGCAGAATAGTCTGTCTCTTGGGTTCGGCTTTCAAGTCCTGGGTCAATATTCTGGAGAGTTTGGTCCCATTGTTGGTTTAGAACTGCTGTTGTGGCTTGCTGTAGGATGTGCATTTTTCTGTGATAGTTACCTAGAACTGCTGGATAGCTTTTTTTTTTCTCTCTTTTTTTTTGTCCTTTGTTCCGGGAGCTGCTTAGTGATTTTTATATTGGTTAGAGTGGTTTGGATGCATCGCATGTCTGTTCACGAGTGCGGAGTCAATAGCCCTTACACATAATGATTGTTCAAGGTGCAGGACGGTTTCTTCAAGGTCCTTTGGAGTATGAAGTAGGTTAGTGGTGAGATGCCTGGTGATGGAATGTTCAAATTGAACCCAGTTCATTTTGTTATAGTAGTGGGAACTGGGTGCCACTTAATCCTTCTAGAGTAATAAGCGGTACTAAACAATTAAGCTTGATCACTGATGACTTGGTTCATGGTGTCGCCCTACGTGATGTAGTGGTTACCATGCCAGCCTCTAGTTCTCAAGGTCGCGGGTTCAAACCCGGCGGAGGGTGATGAATGTGTGATACAGGAAGATATCGCAACATGTTATGAGTGCCTTTGCAATGTTCTAAGATTACCTCAGAAATTAGGCTTTCCATTGCATTTTAACACTAAAATATTCTATTACAGTAAATACACGCTGACTTGTATCCTGCCATTCTATTTCTGTACAGATCTCTGTGATACAATTCCTCCTTTCACCCACATATAAAAATCCTTTAGGAGGGGTGCGGCAGTGCATCTGGTAACAGAACATGATTGTACTCGATCTTGTATATTTATGAAGTCTTAAATTGTGCTTAATAGTGTAGTAGTTGCAATTTCCATCGTTGTATTTACATTTTAGGGTTATTTAACATTTTGTATTCCGGTCTGCAACGTATTATCTTGCCACAACACCTGTGTCATTAA